>CACRXP010000195.1:472837-484178 GCA_902702965.1 Spirometra erinaceieuropaei | reverse complement strand
CTTGAGATGGCAACTAGGCCTGCCAACACAACCCAATGCTTGCAATCCTCATGGATGCGCATTTCCGATAACGCCTGGCGGATTCCGACACAGTCCATCTACCGCGCGGTTTGTTTTAGGGGCACACACACACACATTCGCCGAATTTGGATAGATATTCGGGGCACTCTAATTTGGCTAGCGGAGTGAGTCCGCTCTTCTCAGCACGACTGCAGGGGGGCCGAGTTCAGGATGGAATGGCTACTTTGTACGACTAAGCATCTGGAGCTACTTACCGGCCTAGGACGTGTAGGGAATGTAAGGATTGTAAGGAAAGAAGTTACCATCATATCTGAACCTTGGACTGCATTTCTGGAGGCAAGGATGATTTAAGGCTACTTGTTTCCCGATGGCATCTCCGCAAGCGTGTTCTTACATGTAAGGAGCTATTAAAAAAGGCAAGGGAGGCTGCGATGATCACTGCCGGCTCATTAGTCGTCAGTCAGCATACCCGATCCAGGTTTCGCGGGACCTGGGGCTCGAACTCGCGGTCTTTGGCCATCAAGCGTTAGTGAGTCCAAAGCCACAGGCATGTCCTGACGGCTGTGATCAGGAACGCGGGTCCAAACCCCGGGTCCCGTTAACCTGTGGTTGAGTATGGCTAGCCGAGGACGGCTGATAGATCAGAAATGGCCATCCCAGTCTCAGCTGCCTTTTTGACGGTAGCTTCTCATCTAAATATAATAAGCCTCTCTGTGACTCTCTGCGAGTTCCCCAAAGCACAGTGGGACGAGCATGTCCCGTGGGCTGATCGGTTTACCACCCTTCTCGCCGTGTGTTTGGTCGTGGGCCAACTGGGCACTGATAGCGTCAGTCAGGTCAGTCCGTGATGCTCGAGGACCCTCCCTTTTCAGCGGGTTAGAATGCATATTCTGCATCCCCTGTGTATTTTTTACTTCGAATACGATTATTATGGCAATTAAGTGTACTTATTTCTCCTGGTTGCTCCAACTCACACGCTCTTCACATTCGTTAATTGAATTGTTTCCAGCATTGTTAGCCTTTCTTCGACTCCTCGACCTTACACGGGAGCAATCTGTTAGCTTGCGGAAATCTCTATCGAGATGTGATTAAAATATTCTTCCAAAATTGTTTTTTTGGATCGGAGGTTAGAATACTTTCGTGCGACAGCCGCCTAAACTTCATTAAGGTGTGAAAAGGAAGTAGTTTTGAATGTAATACGTTAAGCAGGTCAGATGTTACTTTATTCCCTCAAAAAGGTCTATTTTAATCACAATCTTCCCTGTCCGCGTTTTTCCGACTGCCAGATATTGTCTCAACGCCTATCACTGAGTTAGGGTTCCATTCTTACTGACCTATGTTTGCTGTGATAACTCGATTCCTGACAAGCACATCCTAGTCCACTACCTTGCGCTTTCTAAAGCATCAATTCGCGGTTTAATTTTAAGAAAGGTATTCCTCCTGCATTGCTAAATGCAGTCTCTTGCCAACATTTATGCCCTAGTAACAAAAATGTCCTCCCGGAAGTTTTTATTTTCACGTACTTTTAGTGCTTGCCTGCTAGTAGGCTGCAGCGTTCTTACACCCCTTCTGCCGTTGGGACAATAATTCAAGACCGGACGGGGTTGCTTATTGTTTTCGCAGTAATTTCCAGCCTTTAATGATTCACATCCTGCCTGCTCCTCACGTTGAATTACCGGCCGTTTTGGCATGCCTCCGGTCATCTGAGATTGTTGTTTTCTCATCCCACGTCAGGTGTTTATTCACCCTTTTGTGTTGCACTCGGGAATGCCTGCCAAAATGGTAATTGCGTGTCCGTAGCGTCAGCCACGGACTCCTTCGGTTATCCCTTCCCCCCCCTCCCTCCCTCAACCCTCGACACCTCTCTCCCGAAGTAGAAGATGAATGGCAAAGCAGGAATTCCGGCTGAGCAGCGAAGAAGCGGAAACTTCCTCACTCTGCTCCGCCACCACGATGTTTGCGCATTTTTTGTAACAACAAACACCTGGTTGGAGTAATTTGCCTCTGTATTCATCCTAATCCACCCCGGGGGTAGCGTATCCGCCTCCGTATACATTATCCACCCCTTTCCCAGTCTTGTTGACACCTGCTGTCAAGTGGACTCGCTTAGTTTCGCCTGAAGTAGTCTGTTTCTCTAACATAAGTGGCACGGTAAAGCTTTAGAATGCAGTTCACAAGAAATGTCCTTGGTGATGACCCAGACACGTGGTCGTAATTAATGATGCTGCCAACCACCCTGATGACCAGATACCTTACTAGTTATACGAGAGCAGTATGAGCTCGGAAGACGCTATCATATCTAATACGGTCTCCAAAAGCAGTCGGCAATCGCAAATATTCCGACCGATGGGTCGCTTTCGTCCAATTCTCCTGACCGACCGTATGAGACAACTTGGTAGATGGATAGAAGAGGAAGAGGGATATCATTAACCGCCTAGACGAAGAGCAGTCTAGGCCAGAGACGTTATTCTACTACCACTGGCTCAGAATCTCTTACGACAATCTCAATAAGGCTGCCACCTATCCAGACAGCCGCTCATTTGGTTGCTATTGCGACGCCTAATGGGAAACTCTACTTCAGCCTTCCCTTTTCCTGTTAATGATATATCACCCTCATAAACGTCTCCTGTCAGAAATGGCCATTCCAGTCTCCCTTGTCGGTGATGTTGCTCTGTATATACATATATATCAGAGGAGATACAACAGAGTCTGAGGGGTAGATTGATAAAGCACTGTTTCGGGCTTGTTTGCCTTATATATATACATATCAGAAGGATGACGACCGAGTCTTGGCGGTGGAAGGGGTAGATTTGTACAGAACTGTTTCAAGATTGTCTGCCTTCATTCAGCCAACCATAACCCTGACCACCAGCTGGGACGGGAAACACAAGCACGCGCACACACGCCTGGTGTAGCTGGTTCACCAGTGGATCGACTCGAAGTTCCTCAGTGCCTCGCCACCTGCCATTCTCTGTCACTGCAGATCGGGTATTTTTTCGCTCAGGAATGAACGTTCAATAACTTGACGCTGTCTATTGTTGGATTGCCGACAAGAAACTTGCTTTAAATATTTATCGTGGTTATCAGGGGCAGGCATCCCGCGTAACTAATAAAAAATCTGGAGTAATTTTGAAGCCGCACTTGCCTTTTTCGGTGCAATTTATATGTCAATAAACGCACTGAGTACAGTCGACATCAGCAAAAAACTGCATGTTCAAGCGTACCAGTCTAACAGTGGTATGTGTTGTGCAGAAATAGTTGCTCTGTCATGCTTCCAACATAGGTTCTAAGGGAAAAGAAAAGACTTGTGAACCTAATAAATCTTTTCCAGATTTCTTTATTCCACAATCACTCACTAATCCCCGGCACAGGAAATTTTCGCAGTGCTACCTTCGAAACGGTCCTCCTGCTGCCTTTTTTTCAGGTACTTATCCTTCCACCGGCTGCGCTTTTTTCGTCTAGACGGAAGTAATCTCACTTTTTGTCATTTCCTGAGTCGGCGCCGCTGATGGTGTAGGCGTTGCTAGAAGAACTCATGCATGATGTCTGCTTTCCTCCACGACAAAACTTCCTTTCTTAACATTCATCAGGTTAAATCGTGCTTTTAAAACGCGAACATTCCATTTGAGCACGCTAATCTTTCATTAGAGGCATCTCCTGTTGCCTTTTGCAGTGCGCGAACGCCGACACAGGAGACGCGAGCAAGCCCGTCTGAGCGGTAGTCGAGACGATGCCGACAGTCAGGAAGACCTCAGTATTGATGCTTCAATAGAAAGTCCCTCGGAGCTGGCCCAGTCATCTGGCATCGGACGAGTGAGTTGGAGTTCTGTCAGGGCTTTTATTGAAAATCTTGTTCCTGCGCCTCCGCCAGTGCCGTTTCTCTTTTTTCCAACCTAAAATTTACGTAATCCAGGCTTATAAAGGCCTCTTGCACTCGACTGAGCGAGGTTTCACTGGGGACTCGCTCCTGGCCGGGATTTGGATTCGAGCCTCCGGTATTGCTGGACTGGGCCTACGTTGCTGCACTGTTATTGAAGCAAATGTTCCTAGACTTAGACCCATTAGGCAAGTGGGAACTTGCTGCTTGTAAAGTTTTCTCGAAATCCACACTTTTTTCGTGGCAGTTCATCTGTTTTCAAGCAGCAAACCAGCTCTGCTGGGGGCATAGGTTAAGAAGAGGTCACACAGGTTGTGCAGACAGAGCCCAGGGGATTGTGGTAGAAGGCATAGTAACGTTCGTTGGCTCGGGTGTCGCTTCTGCCACATTGGCTTCTCGACCCATTATTCCCTATACTGAAACCACTGACGTCTCATGAATGGACAAGTCAGCCTGGTCTGCCCGCTCTCGGAAGGGGTTTCGTTGACTGATAGCTGAGTGTGGCCTAGAGGGGGTTGCTTGGGATTCCTTCCTTCCGCTGATTGTAGAACGGCTGACAGCGTACTATCCCCTGCAGACAGAGCGACTCCTGCTCGTTGTGGACTGCAAAGCGCCGCGCGGTTGAGTCCGGTCGTTAAGGCTCTGTCATCGCTGCCCGATGACCAGTGTCTCTTAGGGGACCAGGAGTCATCTCATTCAAGCCCGAATCTGGGTCGGGGACGCAATAGGAGCTATGACATGCTTACTGGTTTCTTCTTAGATGTGTCATTTCTTACACCATCGTCCTCAAGGCGACATATTCCCTTTTGCCAGTCGTGGAAACCTCAGAGGAGTCTGTGAATTCATACGTTCGAGTGATTTCCTTTGCCGAATTTGTATAATTTATTTTACCATTTAATTATTAAGATCAGCAGTGGGCGGGCATTCTTCCTTCCAGGCATCACATGCCCTCCTCTCCGCCTATTTGCTTGTTCGCTTTAGTAAGTAGCAGGGAATTTCAGAACGGAATTTATAGGAGTAAAAGATGTTTGTTAAGGCAATTTTAGTCACTATTTGGTGCTTTGGATTGTCTAGTCCATGTCCGATTCTATACGATAACGGTCAACGAACTCTTGCTGCTGCCTAACATCGCGGTAGTATCCCTGACAAATATCTTGCTGCTCCGACCGCACGCGACTCCCGTTTCCGCTATTCGCGTGAAATACGTGCGTTGGCATGATCTTAATGCAGTTTGTTAGTCCTTTTTTAGTGACAATACCAATAACCTAGTAGGTCTCCGATCTGTACAGTGCTGTATCGACAAGGACCAGTGGTTTTATGAGTGCACTATCGATCGTACGCTGTTGATGAACTATTGACTGAGTTGCACGTTATGTCGCGACTAATCGACCCGAAACTCAATTCTCTGTCGTCTTCGGATTCTCTTCTTCGTCCGTTTCATGCGACAATGACCGTCGTTGTCCTGAGGAGGACGCAGTGGCAATTTACGCCTGTGGTTGTTCATGGTGGAGTGGACTTGTACAGCCTCTGCTCTCATCGCACTCACTGGCAGAAGTTCAAAGCAAGGAAAGATGAACGCAGACGCATTGACTATGCCAGTATCGGCAAACCATGGCCCTCGCAGCCTGGTGTGTGCTGGCGGTACCCTGGCACCTGGTTCCCCGCTGGTAGATGCGTTTGCGCTCTCGTTGGGTATACTGGTGGTGGACATGGCTGCCCAGTCCTCGTCCTCGTCCATCTGACCCCTGTTGGGGTTTTGTTGTTGTCAGTCAAAACCTGGTCCTTTGCTATGTGGACCAGGGGATGTGGGGTGGGACGCTAGGGTGCGGGCTCGACCGTGCCATTCACCTGCGCCCCCCCCCCCCGCCTCCGGTCTTCTTGACTCTGTCTTGTCACCAGGTCCAGGTGGGAGAGGAGGAGAGGGTGCAGTAGATGCAGCGCAAGTCTGGACTTACTATAGACTAATTCACGCGCAAGTCACCGTGCCTGCTGCACCTTGCTGTGTAGCACAGGGTGGACATCGTCGAAATCGACGGTCGAACTGTCAGGAGTCATGTGTTGAACCGAGCTGTCGCATTGATTGGTTTCCACAACTCTTATAGCAGTCCGCATTAGTTTCAAACACGTCAGATCTGTTGTGGTACGGCATAAGCTGAGTTGTCTTAAAGAAGGACATCTAAGCAACGACTTTGCTCCTTCCTCATCAATGGTTTCTACGACCCTGCCTGTGAACTCTTGGTGAGACTGGGCTTGTTGGCTGGCTGACCTGGTGTGAGCCTTGCTCTAACCCGTCATCTGCTTGCACGGAAACGTTGAAGAATTCGGTAGAATTCCATGCAGCTCACATAATGTGAAGCACTTTCTTAGGTAAATTACTTCATTTGAGTTAAGCAACGAATTGTCTTACCTTTAGTTAGGGTTCTGCAGGCTCAAGGGACGGCTGGCGAGAAGTTTGGGACTCACGTAATCGCTGAAAAAAGTCCTTGCACCGCGTTTAACTTTTTCTGTTTAAGAGTAACGCACATGCCAAATGGTGTGGCTTATATTTGTTTTCGGTCCTAAGTACAACTGGCCGTCACAAAAATGACTCCTTTACGGGCACTCATCTTCACCGTGTCTTTGTCGTGTTTCACTTTTTTGCCGAAACTCAGGCCAGAGGTCGCCTTGTGGTGTAAACATCTGGTCCGTAATCGTCTGGCTTATCGTTGGCTAGGTTACTAGTCGACTTTCAGGGATGGCCTTTGACTGAATGCACCTTTGATATGGCTGTTGTCTACTGAGTTAGAATTCTTTGCGCGCTCTTGCTTACATTTATTTATGCACTATAGGACTACTTACGTTTTTGCCACGCTCCTCAATACCAAACATGTCTACGAAATGGTTCATACCTGTTTATGCTAACTTAAATGTCATGATGTCCATAAAGGCTCAAGATTTGTCCGCGAAAATTGCTGCGATGGCGTTTTTTGGGAAAACTTTAGCAACAGGTCATGAGTTAGAGGTTCGGGTGTTCCACACTTCGGGCTTGGGTATGGCTGGCTGACGACGGCTAATAAGCCAGAAATGGCCATTCCAGTCTCCCTTGTCTTTGTCGGTAATATCATTCTGCATATATATATAGAGCTATATACTCCCTCTCTCCCCCCTACCCAACATTTTGACGAAGGACCACCTCTAATACGGAACGGGTGGTGACGGGGCCTTTAGTAAAAACTCATTGGCCATTCCGTTTACGAGTCAGCTATTTGGCCCTTTCCTGAAAATGGGCGTGCAGCACTTTATCTGCTACAGCGCGCGGTTTCCTTTTGGCTACCTCTTATACAGCGCGAGGTTCAATGCAGAATTACCCAGTACACCAGGGCAAATATACGGTGTGGATATGATTTTGTGGCTTGCTGCATAATTTCAACCGTATCGTTCTATCTTTAAAAGGTGCCTTCCCCTCACCTCTTTGAAGCCCTGTTACCACTGTTCCCGTATTAGGGGTGGTTTTACATCAAAGTGCTGGGGGGGGGGGGGATACATATGATCATGCTCGGCCGAAATGTTCGCAAAGAAAATTCGATGTCTTAAGGCGTCAGGCACGAAATTCGGCCAACGGCCCGTCGGTAGGTGCATTCATTGCTCCAGCCTCCAGGACTGGCGATCCTCCTAAGACCTGCGAAGAGGGCCTTACTGGAGGTTACTGATTTTACCATTTTAATTAATATGCTACTGAACAGCTTGGCTTCTTTGTCTATGCTACGAGACATGGAGGGTTGCGAGGTGTTTTTCGTGTTCATAGTTTTGCCCATATAAATTATCGATCACTTTATCCACGCCCTCTTCAGAGAACATGTGGCGAATCGTCTATGAATCGCTTCCTCTTACTCTGTTGGATATTTTTGCCTAAAAAGGGCGTTGTTGGTTTGGATCTTGTCCGCTTGTAAGCATATTTCAATCCCTACTGAATTAAAAAAAAATCCCAGCACACGGTATTTTCATTATGCGTCGAAGACCACGTATCGCTGAACATAATTCCCAAAGCTGCCTGCGGGTAGAAGTGATTACCCAAATGGATTAACGTCAATGACAAGTATGGTGCATACCAGCAGTGTTTGATGACTGTGTAATGGAGACGTAATCAGCCACTGAGAAACTCACGCCAATTGGTAGTTTATCTTCACTCTGGTTTTTTAAAGCTTGTGTAAAGCCTACTCGTTTGTACAAAAAAAACTTATGTTGCCGGAGTTTTAGATTATTAGCTCTTCTCTGAATAACTTGGTCGTAAACGGACTCCATTAGCGTCTTATTATTTGAACCACAGTCTGTTTTTTGTACCTTCCTGAAAAAATTCAAAGTTGGTACGCGTGTGCTCGTAAAGGGCTTTCGAAAGGTGCTTTCCACTTCGTCAGGGGAAAAATCTTGAAGCGCATAAATTGTCGCCCCTTATTCGCAAATGACAGACGTGCCCGTTAAGCAGGATAAGGGCCCCTGCTAACACCAACCTACGCACTCGTTTAAACACGCACCTAAACAATTCTCGAAATATAGATGCCAGCTATCCACTTCAAGGAAGGTATACTTCTATTAGACCGGACCATGATGAGTGGATTTTCCGTGTTTTTCGGTTTACGCGCAAAAAACGTGAGAAGGACATAAAGCAATAAAATTGGCTTTCTTTCCTGAGCGGTCGTTTTTTGCTGAACTAGCCTAGCGGGCAGCATTCCCTGCCGCATGACTTTGGTTATTAAATCCCAAATGCTTCAGCGTCGCTTGGGACAGCCGCCTGCCGAATTGAAAATGGCAGTCATATTGGACGCTGCATGGCTGAGCGCATTCCCTAATCAGTCTTGCATTTTCCCTGCTGCTTCAGATATTTTTCGCCTACATACTGGTCGGATAACTTCTGACGATGTTAGTTAACGCTTGGTCCTCTGATTTATCTTGTTAGAAAACTCTTCAGCCACTGTTAACATCGAGTTTTCTGACCAGAAGCATTAATCTCTGACGGCTTGGTTTCTTTTCAATACGCCTGACCTTCTGTGCGGGGATCTGACTTCTGATTCGCTAAAGAGTATCTCATCCTGTTCGTAACTGCTTGTTAGGTGTGATGTGGAAAGCACGCCTGAGGAAATAAATAATGTCTCCTTCGCGTAAACCCGTCAAGTGCCAAAACTACAGGAGGTGGGCTAACTCATGAAAGGTCAACCGAAGTTCTGAAATGCGTTTTCGTTTCGAAAAGATTAATTAAGTAGGCTTGTTAAACAAGTCAGTCTGCAACATAATTCTATAGTAATTCAGTTACCTCAGGATGCCGGCTTTCGAACGAACTTCCTTCCGGCTGCATACCAAAACTACACCCTGTAAAAATTACTACTTAGGTAGCATTGATTTTTCTCAATGATTTTCGATTCCATTCAATTTTCAATGGTATTTTATGAAAAGCATATTCATTCTTTTGCTCATTCGGTAGGAAATTACGTCCTCTTCCAATTTTATATTCGAAGGAGGGACATAATTCGGTTTTCGCACGCCTGAGGAAATAAATAATGTCCCCTTCGTGTAAACCCGTCATGTGCCAAAACTATGAGACAAGCGAACTGGAGGGAGAATTCGCCAAGCCCTTCTCGTGTTGTGTGTGGGGGTGTGCCCCCCAAACGGGCCACGTGTTAGATGCGCTGGACCAACACGGGGGCCACATCGGATTCTGGCAGGCGTTATCTTTGCGCAATAACGAATGCCAACATCTAGGGGGTGCGCTGACAGACCCTGTTGTCGGCAGTCGCCGCACAAACTGGGACCACTGCCACGCCCTCCATTGTTTTTGCGGTCGAAATCCTGGCCATTTGTTGAGAGGACCAGGGGTGCGGAGTGGAGCGCCAATTGTGAAAAACTCGGTGCCTCGGTGGGATTCGAATCCACGCAGTAAGGGGAAGGCTTTAGTACAGCCAACGCTCTAACCACTTGAGCTACGAGGCCCAACGTACTGCAACGTCTGGAATCCACCAAATCTGATGCAGTAAGTTGACTGAGGAAATTAAAAAGCGACAAAGAAATTCGGCCCTGTAGACGAGCAGAGGGGCTGTAAATGGAACGCAAAGTGTGTGATTTGTTAAGAAGCAGGAATTTTGATCTAAGTCGGCGTACCTTACCTACTGACGCCACCTCTACGCTCTCAGAAGACTCCCTTTGACTGCACGCCGCCACAAAGGGTGGACAGCTGTTGAATTGTCCCTGATTTTCCTTCCAGATTGCAGCACATTTCAGCAGCGCAAACTCTCCATCGGCCAGTTGTCCTCCTGACCAAATTGGCTAATGACTCAGCAGTTGACACTCCTGGCAAAAAGTCGTGTTAATGCAGTTAACAAGCGCTTTTTCTTGGGCGAATACAAATCCTAGAATCAAGAAAAAACTGAAATTTCTCTAACTCACCAGGCTCATAAGCCCTTGTCAGTATTATGGCATGAGCGCGCGCACACTGTAATCGCGTTTCATATTCTACCAATTTTTTCGCACTCATGATTTGCCGTGGGTCTTGCTGTGTTGCTGTTGGTGTTGAACTTGCTCTTCTCGGCCTCATTAATCGCGGGCAAGTCCGACTCAAGTACATGGATTCGCAGGTATCACACCGCCTGTCGGCTGACAGGCTCTGACAGTCGATTGCTGTGCGAGAGAAAGAAGAGAGTCTGGGGAATCGATCCCCACAACAAGTCAGCGCACTCCTCACTATAATCACTCGGACACGCTAAAGTGTGCCGTAACGTGCTAAAATTGAGGCTTGGGAGGTTGCCAGCTGAAGAGATAACTCATCTCTCCTCAGGACTTGGAATCGGGCTGTTATGGATTCTTCTTGGCGTGGACCTTATGACACTCGCTTCGATGTGAGATCCGAGTCGCTCTCACATTGTCCTCGTACACGTTGTGGGGGCAAAAATGGGTCACGCAGTAGATGCGCTGGACCAACACGGGGGGGCCATATCGGATTCTGACAGGCGTTATTGGAATGTGCGCCAACATTCCGAGATGCGGTGGTAGACCCAGTGGCCGGCAGAGGTCGCGCACATTGGGACCCCGGTAGCCCCCTCTGCATTTTTATTGTTGGTTAAAATCCTGGTGATTTGCTGAGTAGATCAGTGGGTATATAATGGAGTGCCAAGGTGTGCGTCCGGCCGTGCCAGCCACCTGCGCCCTCTCCCATCTTCGGTCTCCGTGATTCTGTCTTTACACCGGGCCCAGGTGGGGAGGGGCCCGAGGAGGGAGTGTGGTTGATGTTGCAAAAGTTTGCTGTCACTTTAAACTAACGCACATGTCTCCGTGCCTGCTCTCGCCTTGCTGTGGAGCACGCGATGGACATCGTCGGACACGACAGTCGAACTCTCGGGGGCCAGACCATGTGTGGCACGCGTAGACGGACTGTTTAGCCTTCTTTGTTACTGTAGACCCTAATGCCTCTCTCACAGT
>CACRXP010000195.1:424391-446780 GCA_902702965.1 Spirometra erinaceieuropaei | reverse complement strand
TGGGACGAACGGCAAAAATTCATTTGGGCCAATGAGGGAAATAATTAGAAGCCACCGTCGTCCTTAAATCGCGCTAGGAAGATTTGGGTTTCATGCCCGTATGCTTCTGGCCTATTTGGAGAATTTTCTGCCTAGGAAAGACGAAACGATCAGTGTCGGCCTATTCCTATTTGAATAAATGTCTGGTCCACTATGAAAGAGACTCGCAGACAGCGAAGCAATGAAGAAGCTTGGCTCTATTGCGCAGCTGACTCGTCGGTTTAAACGTATACGGCTGCTGCCGGAAAGGGGTATTATTAAAAGGGATAGTTGGCTGGAGTTCACAGCAGCCGACACTTTCTGTCAACTTTTCGCGTTGTAGCTTTGCGTGCGTGTGTAGCACAAATTTGGATGGGGCATGTCGCCGCAAAAAAAGGATTGCGCTGGTTCTAAATCAGTACAGTCAGACGTTTATCTCTACACAGACTAATCAATAACAGGGTGTAGAAGCGAAGTGAGTTCTGGGAAGCATCCAGGAAGGAGACGCGATCGCTGGAACCAGAATTTTATTCGCCCGACGCGTCGAATTCATACTCAAACCCAGCATCAGAGACGGAGTCAGATAAGAGTAATTTTTCGTGCAAGTGTTGGTAGTCAAGCAATTATCGCACCACATGCAATTATCTGCGATGATTGGAGAGTCGCCAATTTTGGCAAGTATACAGCGGTAAAAATACTGCAACACTTGCACAGAACATTACCCTATATGATTTTGTGTCTCTCGCTGGATTTGAGTGCGAGTCCGAAACGTTGGGCGAATAAAATTTTGCTCCAGCGGACGAGTCTACTGACGAGGTAGTCTACCAGTTGCCATAAAAGGAAAACGTCTTAATATTTATTGTATGCTTCGTAACTTCGATCAGAGGAGAATATGTAGACGCGCAGCATGCCAAACATTCAGTCGGGCAGCATTCGAGCATCAGGTTGGCCCAAGTATCTAAAAAGTATCGAAAAGTTGCATGGCATTGAGGAATTTGTGTCCGATTCTGGGTGCGAGGGCAGAATCGCCATGAAATGTACTACTCGGTTTAGCAGGATGCGTTCGATGAGGAAAAGTAGCTAGATAGTTATATAGACGTCACCATATAAGCTGGAAGAAACGTCAATAAGGGCTACCTGAGCTTGAAAGCCAAAAAACGCTAGAAGCGAATAGGCAAGTCCAAGGAAAAAGTTTAGAAGAATAAGGTGCGATCACCGGAACGAGAGGTTTATCGGCCTGACGTTTCATACTCTCACCCGAATCCGTCATCAAAGACAGTCGCAGATAAGAGTCACTTATCTCTCTCTGATGGCGGGTCCGGATGAGAATACGGAACGTTAAGCCAGTAAACCTGCTCCAACGACTACATTTTCTTCTTAAAAGCCAACAAAATAAGACATACCATTACCGCGACGCCTTCATCTGCAGCCATCGTCAACAGATGAAGCAAACGAGCACCCGCGTGGGTTTCGCCATCATCGTCGAAATCGGCTACAAGCGATAGTGTGTTGCTGGAGTCCCTTAGTTTGGCCCGCAAATACCAGGCGGTAATATTGTGCGTAGCACTCGCAACCTTGCTATCTTCCAGCATTTTCCTAATGAAAAGGGATACCTCCTGCAGAGAATTCACGTGACAGCAATGAGCCTGAAAGAATCAGGTAAAAAAATAGTGATTATAGGGCGTACACTTCCTAATGAGACTGAGAAAAAACACATAGTGGAAGGTCTATTCAGAATAAGGGAGCTGAGGATTGTTCTGGCAGTTAAAATTCACCAAACCCATTTGACTTGAACTTCACTGCGGATAATAAAGTGAGATAATACACAAATCCAAACTTACTGTGATCTAGGCAAAGCCGTAGACAGGGGTGTATCTCGTCACTAATTGGACCCTTAAACTATTGTATACGGATTTAACAATATCCAAGTGGCCCCCACTGTTGGCTGACCGCCTTCCACTACGACGGCCCAGTCCTGCAAACGTCAGTTCGGTATGAATACAGCACTAAAAGCGAAAGTCAGTACCGTTTGGGACTGAACCTTTGGGGAGGTCACGGACTGCTAAGAAGGAACGGCCAATTGGCCTGCGCACTGGCACCCAAGAGCGATACCAAAGTGCATAGCCTACGGTTTGCCGTACAATATACCCATAATACTATTCATTGCAGTATACCGAAATCCGACATGCTTGAACGAAGCAGAGTGCCAAAGAAAAAAACTACTGAGGTACCTCATACGGTAAAGGCAGATTAATGCTACCTTAGAGGGTCCAAAAAGCAACTATTTCTACTAATAAAGAGCGCTGCACAGCCTTGACAATTCACGAATACAGATGCAGTCAAATGAAGGAGGGTAAGAAACAAAGAGCCAGTAAATGGTTTTATTGAAGGCAATATCAGACCTTTAGATGTTTTAGGATGTAGGGGATCATTAAGAAAGTGGGATATCTCGTCTTTTAACTCCGAGTTCCTAACTGACTATAATGTGGGCAACATCGGCACGGGGATTTATGAGGGACTTCTAGCCTACAAATATGTTAATATAATGTGGAAGCACGCAAGCGGTGCACGCATGGTGATGGGGGGTCAAACGAAATCTAACTCACTTGAAATACACTTTTTCGATCCGTAATAGGTTCGCCATGATATATTTCTGGGCAGTGCGTCCGTACAGGGACTAATGAGGCGCTCGAGAGGTGGGCGCGCACACTTGGAACGCAGTACAAGTCGGAAGTGGGTTCGGCTGGGACGGAATCTAGCAAAGCAGGTTTGCACACGTTCACTTCTGGTTCTTCGGATGGAAGTCCGTCTAGAAACTGCTCGATAGCCTCGACCATACAATGGATCACCGGCGACCCCACGGACGTGCAGCACAATTCCCAAAGAGAGCTTGTCAACTCAGAATGAGCTGAACGTGATAGTTCAGGAGCTGTAATTCTTCGACAATATGTAAGGAAAAAAATTACGTAAAGGTGGGACAGGCCGATGATGGATACCCGGGGCCAAAAGTGAAACGAAGTGTGACAGTAGGCAACTTAGGCTTTCCCGATGTGATCAAAATTTCAAATGTTCTAGGAAGTTTGTGAGTGAATGACGACTTTCAAACTTGTCTTCTAAATTCACAACAGTGAAGTTCGGTGAGTAAATACTTTCTAGAGCTTGCATTTCATCATTTTGAGACTCAAGGTCCTCCACTGACGTCTCCACAGCCATTTAGGGTAGACTAGTGTAATGTGTCCCTGTGAGTCAAGGTCAAAAGACGGTGAGGGTCTTGACATCGAGAGTCCAGTTTGTTTGGAGGATTTCAGGTGTACATATCTGAACTTTTTCCTTAACACATTTAACTGATATATGCCATAATCCCAAAAAGATGCATTAACTACATACAGGCGAAGGGCTTTATGTTTATAGAACGACAAACGATTCCAAGCGTTATCTGTACCGGCAGATATATGTACATTAGTAGGCAGTACGATAGCCAGTTTAATCAAAGTATGTTACGTAAAAAATTAAACGATATAATTTGCCGCTAAACCTTTATGTTGTTGTCATATTTATGTACAATAAGTTTGCAGCAGTAAATAAAGCCCACAGATAAACATTACTCACGTTTACATAGTGGCACGCCGAACCCTAATAAATTGCTACCGTTGGACATTATGACAATAATGATTGGAAAGCAGGGACACATTAATTATGTGCTGTGTGTATTATTGTGCATAATCCCGTACTAGTTTAACTCCCTCTAAAACATTCTTGGATGAGGACACCGCAGCATCTGCAAGACTTCATGTAGTAGGAAGTAGGTCTACGATTAGCTGAAATGTTGTTACATCTAAAATACGCACAGGAGTACCAGGCAGAAATATGGAAATGAGGAGGTAGGGGCTGAGGCAATTAGTAAGGCGAAGTACCACAGAAGAAGAGGTAGTTAATGGAAGAATACAACGTATTACCGGGGGCATGGCAAATGGCTGCAGAAAGCTAAAGTTCATACAAAAACAAAAATAGAATTACCGACAAAAAGATACTTGGATAAAAAGTAGGAAAGTGCTTGAAGTTCGCCAGACTGATGCAGGCTAGTTACGGACTTTGGCACAAATAGCCAAAGGACTCATATTGAAACCGGGCAAGACACAACATGGATGAAGAACACAAGCCGGATAAAACCACCTTCGCGTATCTCATAATTATGACAATAATATAACTCTAATGGGAAATGAGTCACCATATCAACGAATAGGAGCACATTCAGTTGGCTGAAGTACACAAAATACGCCAACGATTGAGCGTTTTACTAAGTGTACGTGATTAGCCTCGTACTAGTTGCAAGCGTTTACATGTCCAGTAGCGCACAGCACTAGATGGCCACACAAACTGCATCGAAGTCTTCAAAAATGCACATTCTTCGCAAAAGCCGACAGCTGGCCACGTGTGTCTTCCGGCGTTAGCACGTGAAAGTCCTCGCCGTATGCGAAAATCAACACGGTCAGTAATCTCTCCAGGTATAGATAGATAGATAGATAATTTTTCATTGAAGACCCGTCGGGGTCCCATCAAAGCAAATTAAAATAAATTTACATGCGAGTTTTAGACGAGGTAGGCCGAATCTTTACAAAATGCAATTCATAGTTTCTGAATTAGAAGTCCATTGAGAAACATGATGATTGAGGGGTGAAAAAAACACCTTACAAAAAGTTAAAAATGATTGGATTAATTTTACAGGAGAAAAAAACCCTCAATAAAAATAATGACAGAAAAATGCGAGCAGGACTGGCCTGTAGGTGGCGGTATATAACGGAATGTTGTCGGTCATCGTCAATCATATGCAGCAAGTCATTTCCTTCGACGACTCAAAAAACCATACTTTTCGGTATTATTTCTGTTTATTCTTCTACTATTTTGTTTATTAAATACCTGAGAAGCAAGCTCGTGTTTACTTCAGAAGGTCCATAAATGAAAACTTATATCTACGAATTAGTAATTTAGACAATGTTAGAAAAAGGGCCTTTTATCATTATTTTCTGGATGCAAATTGAAAAGGTGTGCTTAGCCATCCCCTGTGAAGACTGAATCAAGTAACTGAACATAGACGGAAGCAGGAATGGTAATCTTGTGGTCTATTTTTAGGGGTAGTGGGTATTTCACTTGAAGTCCCAATTCTTGCATTTTGCTGTGCTATATGATCATTTAAGTAGTTTTGAAACGAAATTCCGCCTATGCTTGATGTACATATTGTTTTTTTTATCATATATAGTGTTTAGAGGAGCATAAGGTAAGTTCGCACTCATTTAAATACGTGTCAATGAGCTGCATCGACTTCGTTTCCACAACTGTTTATTGTAGAACTTCCTATAGTTTTACAACCAGTTGTGGAAATAATTAAATCCAAAAATTTAGTATGAAACCTTTCATGCGCAATTCATTGATTTCTCACGAATAAGGCGATAAACTGCTATTATATGTGCCATTGAGACACGTCTACAAAACGCAATTCTCGCAGACGCCACACGTCATCATAAAACCACTAAAAGATCGCCATTTCCCAACTGTAGGACAATGCTAATAAATAGTGGCACATAACCCTTCTGAGTGAAAATTATGCCGAAAAACTTTACTGGCCTAGCCGTCTGGAACTACATTTTTGACATTCATTTTGTCCATTGCATATCACGACATCCGTATTTTAAGTGAATATGACGTTGTCATAGACTTTCCCAAGAATTTCTAAAGCCACACGTATCAACGTTCTTTAAATAACATACAGTACCCCACGGCGTTTTTGTGGTCATGAGAAATTGTTACGATGCTTTTTGAATACTATATATCTATATACCAAGATCAAGAGCCAACTCCACTTTCCCTCTTTCAAAGGTTTCTCTGAACGCGAACTACTCTCCAGCGAAACGTCGGAATGACAAGGCAAACGTTTGAGAATTAAAACCACGATCGGAGGATGAAAAATGTAACCCGGATGTACTCAAAAGTTGTTAAGAAGGAACCGGCATGGTTAATGAATCAAAGAGTAATTATGAGATATCTACAAACTCTTCATAAAATAGCCCCTAAAAGCGGAGAGCTGAGTAAAATATATAAATACAGTGGGATCCATAAAAACGACTCAGTGAATTAACCGACTTACATGAAGGACTCCTTCGCGAACGTACTATTTCCTATATTAAATGCCAATGCCGTCGCAGTTGCAGATGGTGTGAATTTGTGGTCCTTATATCTTGCAAATGGAGAAGGATAAAGAAATTTAGGAATTGAGGTGGAGAAGCTGATGAAACTTCCTCACCGTTCACCGAAAGGAGAAATATGGCGATGTCGGAAATTCAGAAGATGACAAGAAAAACTGCTTATACGACTTCAGTAACTGTATTAGCCGTGAAACATGAAGACAGACCGTCTACAAACCTAATCACGACCGAGAACCTGTCTCATGTGCGAGAGAAAAATAACCGAAGGGCATTCCAAAAACGAGGAGTCGTCTCAAAGCATCCCTAAAAGACCAGGTAGGTCGGAGCGTCAGCATGAGAAAGCAGAGTCCACACAGAATGCCAGCAAATGCCTCACTGCCAAAAGAGGTACCACATGACCAAGAAGCCTCGATAAACGAGGAAACCTACGGTGGCTATATCAGGACAACAGTCTCTGGATTGGATATTGATGGGAACAAATATTTTCGCGATGCAGACTGTGCGTATAAAAATAAACGACAGCGCCTATTGCTAGCAATGAATTCATCATCGAAAAGAGTATGCTGGAGTCTTCTTCAGACACCCCAAAGAACAGAGTTAACCACGATCTACAATAATTCAAGCAATACACCAAATCCCTATTACATGAGAACGAGAACACCACCGTCTTGAAAGCTTTCAGAATAGGACCAAGTAAGAATTTGAAGGGCGAGTCGGTCCATCATAGACAATTAAAAATTATTGTCGAAAATAAGGGAACAAGCTCTACTACTGCTGAACAGGAAACCAGCACTGCGAGATGCCCACCCAACATTTTTTCCAGCGGGATTTCTCACCGGCTGAACGGAAGAAATGGAGGGAACGTCGCCTTCTCTTAGATCTAACAAGTCTGTTCAGCCCAGCACGTCTACAAACCCCGCAGCCCCAATCACAAACTACTACAATGGGCAACGGACAAACTTCTCTGCCAGAATGTTACCTTTGGAACACGGGTCAGGGAAGGACAGCAGTCGAACTGCCTTGATCTTATTTTTACCCGAGAGGAGGAAAATGTGTTAGACCTGCAGGACGGACAGCCATTAGGGTCAAGCGATCACATCACGCTCTACTTCGAGTACTCACTGTTTTCCAAACCCGTCCAACCCGAGAGGTGGGAGAGGAACATTTGGAAAGGGGACTATTTTCTCATGAGGAGGGAAGCGGCAGCTATATCATGGGAGACTGAACTGCATGAACGAGCAAGCGATAACTGGAATACTTTCAGTTCCTTACTGAAAGAGATTGTTTATTCCAATTGTCCTCTCCGAAGGAAGACAATCACAAACCGCCCAAAATGGATAAACCCGGACTTGAAGGCCTCTTTCAGAAAAAGGAATCGTCTGTGGAGGCGTTACAGACTGACTGGCTCCGAAGAACACTTACAGGAATATAAGCGGCAACGAAACGACTGTAAAAGTGAGGCCTCAAAGCTGCGAAAGAAGTTTGAAATAAACATCCTCCGAAATTCGTTGGAGCATCCGAAAATTCTATATGGTTATATACGAAGTATTAAAAGGACTCAGGAGCACATCCCTGCCCTCAGGTCTGCAGATGGAAAAGTGGAGACCGATGACCAGGTTAAAGCGTCCCTCCTTTCCGACTTCTTTCAGTCCGTCCTCACCCGAGAACCTAGTTCTATATTTGCCCATCCATCCATTCGCCAACCAACCTCTCCTCCTAGTACCCTTCCCCATCCTATCCCCTCCCTATCCTCCTTAACCGAGGAACCACTCTTTTCATCTAACATAGTTAGGGCCGAGCTACTCCGGCTGAAACCTGCCAAATCGCCTGGCCCAGATAGAATTCCCGCCCTAGCACTTCGTGAGCTTGCTAATGAACTGTGCAAACCCTTATCCGCAATATTTCAAAAGTCATTTGAAGACGGCGAGCTCCCGGAAGAGTGGAAGTGCGCACTCATTGCTCCGATCCACAAAGGAGGCTCAAGACTTGACTGCGGAAATTATCGTCCTGTCAGCCTTACTTGCATCGCGTGTAAAATAATGGAACGCATTATCAAAAGACACTTGATGAAAAACCTGGAACAGAACAAAATATTGTGTGATGCCCAACACGGCTTTCGTCTAGGGCGCTCCTGCCTAACGAGTGTTCTGTACTGGCACGAGGAATGGACACGAGCTACCGATAAGGGTTTTCCAGTGGATGTCGTATTTTTTGACTTCAAGAAGGCCTTTGACAGTGTCCCACACAGGCTTCTTTTACAGAAGATCTGGGATATAGTAATTCAAGGAAGAATGTTCAAATACATAAGAAGTTTTCTGTCCTCCAGAGTACAAAGAATAGTCGTTGGTAACTCTACGTCAGTATGGGCAAAGGTGGAAAGTGCTGTCCCACAGGGTTCTGTCTTAGGCCCAGTACTCTTCCTGATTTATGTTAATGACTGCATCAGCGAAGTGAATGGCGAGGCCCTCATGTTCGCGGATGACATAAAAATATGGAGTGAAGTCAAGTGTGATGATGACGCAGAGAAGTTGCAGTCGAACATCAACAAACTGTGTGCTTGGTCGAACAGATGGCTTTTGAAGTTTAACGTGTGCAAATGCGTGGTTTTGCACCTGAACACCGGCCGCAATGCCTCTCCCAAACACCAGTACTACATTGACGAGACGAGGTTAGAAACTGTGGAAAGACACAGAGATCTGGGTGTATGGACGACCACAAATCTATCGCCATCAGAACACTGTAGAAAGATGGTCCAGAATGCAACTAGTACTCTACACTGGATGAGACGTGCATTTAAAATATTTCCTCCCGAACTTTTCGAAAGACTCTTTGGTGTCTTCGTACGACCTCATATGGAGTATGAAATGCCAGCAGCTTCACCATGGATGAGGAAGGATATCAACTTACTCGAACAGGTGTAACGCAGAGCGGCAAAGACGGTTGACGGTCTAAAGCATTTGTCATATCAGTAGAGGCTGAATTTGCTTGGCTTATTCCCTCTTTCTTACAGACACATAAACTGCACTCTACTTTGAACGTTCCGGATAGTCTGCGGACAGGATTGCTCATTAAGAGCAAAGGACTTCTTTGAGTTCGCCCGTACAAACCAACTACGCGGCCATGTATACAAAGTCGGGAATGAGCGCACGCGTTTAGACTGACGAAAATTTTCATTCAGCCAGCCGGTTGTCAAGCCGTGGGACTCGCTTCCAAGCGAAATGGTGACGGCCGGCACAATTTGTGTGTTTAAAAGAAAACTTGCTCGTCTAGTTTTCGACAGAAATCGGCTTGTACAGCATGACTATGCACAGCCATTTTTGTAAAATCCCTCCGCAATGATTTACAGTGACCTTATGCAATACCTTATGATAAAGATTGAACTGTGAGTCTATCACATTGTAAATGCCTGCATTTTATTTTTGAGTGCGAATCTGCGAAAGCACTGTACGTAAATAGGGTCATCAAGGGCTCTGCCTCTAACCATCCAAACATACACATACATACATACATACATTGGAGCACAATTTACAAGCTCATTGCGCGTGAGAAGAAGGCATATTTTGCGCGGGTGGGTGATCCCTCCGTTCCCTGTACGTCGTCGGTGATAGACCAACCACCAGAATTAGAAATACCCGAACTAGTGCCAGAAGTTTACACTGGTAGTTATCTTACTGTGTTATTTACTAGCAAGTTTAGAACCAATAGACATAAGCGAGAACGCGGTCGCAGGCAAATACTTTCTGGAGGATTCACGGGAATTCGGCTTGGAGGCCCAAATGCTGCCATCCAAAACAAAGAATTTGTTTTGGATGCTGCAGCCCTACCATCTAGAAGTGCTCAAAGACCCAAGGATGCTATTGCAAACGCCTCGGACCTGCATTAACAACCCCTTGAACCAAGGCAGCTATGTTTATTTAGGTCTTGAGCGTGGTCTGCTGGATCAACTACACAGTCTGCCAGAAACAACCGTTCCTGAAATGCACATCCAACTGCATATTGACGGAATGAAGATATTCAAGGGGTCTAGTCAGGGCCTGTGGTCGATTCTTGCTCGCGTTCGCCATCCAATTGTCGATCAGCCCTTCCTTGTCGGAGTGTTCTCCGGTCCCGACAAGCCTGATCCGTCGGATGACTTCATGGGAGACTGTGTTGGCTAGCTGAAAGACCTCCTGGCCAGTGGTCTGCGCATTCTACATACGCAAAATATCGTAAAGGTGAACTCAGACAATGTTATCTGTGACACCCGTGCCCGATGTTTTGTGCGGCAAATTAAAGCTCATAATGGCTATTACGGATGCGACAGGTATGTTGTTTAGTATCTTTAACTAGAACCACCGCAGGTGTTCCCATGTGGGCAAACTTATTGCGAACAGCATGACGTTTCCAATATGCAGAGGGCGTCTGTGTGACCACTGGTCATTCAGTTTGCGAGGACAGGAACCACATCACAAAGGCAGGTCTCCGGTCGAGGATTTACACATCGATATGGTGGCCTCCTTCCCACTCGTCTATGTGAATCTGGTTTGCCTGGGCGTCATGCGGAAGTTACTGCATATTTGGCGTCTGGGCTCCAGCAGACACTCTAACTCATTGAATGCCGCTTTTAAGATGTGCAGCCAATGTTTGCCGGCCGAGTTTTCACGTAAATGTAGAGCACTCGATTGTCTGGAGTTTTGGAAGGCTGCCGAATACAGGCAATTTCTACTGTACATAGGCCCTGTCGTTTTGTCGTCCGATTTATGCGAAGCCCGACACCAATACTTTTTACAATTTTCCCTCGCAGTGCACATATTCTGCCATCCCATATTGCATATGTCCTGGGAAGAATACGGCCGGCTTCTGTTTAATTGCTTTGCTG
Organism: Spirometra erinaceieuropaei; assembly: GCA_902702965.1. NCBI lineage: Eukaryota > Metazoa > Platyhelminthes > Cestoda > Diphyllobothriidea > Diphyllobothriidae > Spirometra > Spirometra erinaceieuropaei. The sequence goes on along the minus strand of CACRXP010000195.1, from coordinate 435,704 downwards.
TTGATTTCCCCATCTTGTATAATCCTTCTGATATTATTTACAATGTCCATTGCCTGCTCCACCTGTATGACGATGTGGCTTGCTTTGGAGTGCTGGATAAGTTCTCGGCATTTCCATTCGAGTCCTTTTTACGAAGTGTCTGTAATAGTATAAAAGGGCCTACTAATGTAGCCGCACAGGTCTTCAAGCGCTTTTCTGAAAAACGCTTGCCTGAGGTACCGACATGCTCAATGCTGTTGGACGATGACGAGGGAGTTGCACGGGCATTTAAACTGCCTCGCGGATCCACCGCACTTTTCCACAAAACTTTGTTCCGTCAACTAAACAGCCCGATAATGTGCTACTTATCGGAGAAATGCCGTGCCTACTGACATCAGTGTCGGTGACCAGTATAACTTACCGCCGGTTCCTTGTCTGTGAGGACCTTTTAACAATATCCTTTCCTCTTCCTCCTTGTATATGTTTAAAGCCTCGCGTTTATCTGACATTCCTTCAACTACTGCCCTCTCATGTGTCATTTGTAAATATGTTCCCTTTGATATTGACGGTCGTTTTTTTCTGATTCCCTTGTCGAAGGTGGTGTGGTCGACAAGATAAAGATTCCCAATCAAAAGTCAGGAAAGACGGTTTGAGTTGGACAACCTATACTGCCTGAGGAAGTGCATACACAAGGGCTCTGTAGGCAGTCGCCGCGAGCGCGCTCCAATCAAGCTGTTGTCTGTGTCAGCCTTCGAGATGTTGTGTCCCAGCGAGTATGTGCGCCTTTCGTTTTCTCCGCGTCCGCCAGCCAATCAAAGTGGGGACAGCGTTAATTGGCTTCGAGCACTCGCGAGGCTAGTGATAAGCCTCGCGCGCCCCAACAGCGTATCGACAGGGAGCGTGACGCGGACAGGAAAGCAGCGTGGCAAAGGCGGAGGGCGAGGAGACGCGAACTGCCACAGCACCCCCAGCTAGACCGAAGGCGGCGCGTAGCGATGCCGAAGGGACTGTTGATGTCTAAAAAACATGAGTAACCAAACGGTCAGGAAAGTGAACATGGCGTCCACTACGGGTGATATACAGGGGGCACAGGGTAGAGTGAGTTTGGCTCGCGGCTACAGTGTTGTTGGTTGATGAAGGAGTAGTTGCAGTTGTGGGTTGCGGACATGGGGACAAAGGAATTATACGGGACGGAGGGGTAGAGGGCAAGGGATGAGACGGGCGAGGCAATGGGCAGGGTGAATGAGCAGGGGATAGGGAAGATGGAGGAACGGGGGTTAGGGGGTCAGCACATTTTTGTCCTAGTGACAGGTCAGGCGACTCCTCTGCAACAGCAGCCTTGACCCGATAGATACTGAACACGTCCTCCTTATCACCGCGAAGAATCCGGCAGGTCTTGGCGTTGCGCGCGAGTACGCGGAACGGTCATTTGTATGGTGATTCCAGCGGTTGGCGCACACGGTCACACCGGACGAACACATGAGTACACTTGTCCAAGTCTTTTTCGACCTAAGACTCAGTCATTGGAGTTCCAGGTGGAATTGGAGAAAACGAGCGCATAAATTGCCGCAAAGGGTGCACAAGATTGTCAGGAGTCTCGTCGGCCCCACGAGAGGTTGGGGTGATCATCTCGCCTGGCAGTCGGAGGGTAGTGCCGAAAACCAATTCAGCTGCGCTACAGCCCAGACCCGACTTCAGAGCTGCGCGGATGCCGAGGAGTGCCAGAGGAAGGTTGTCCGACCAATTTCCTTGGTTTACTACGGCACAAATGGCGGTCTTTAACTGGCGATGGAAACGTTCCACCATACCGTTGGCAGATGGGTGGTAGGCTGTCGTCCGAATGCGTGTGCAGCCAAGGAAATTGAATATAATTCGGAAGAGTGCCGACTCAAACTGGGCACCACGATCATTCGTAACCGTGGATGGGGCACCGAACATAGCGACCCAACGACTCACGAAGGCCTTCACGATGTTTTCACCCTGCACATTCGGCAAACGAATAGCTTCAGCCCAGCGGGTAGATCGATCGACACAAGTAAGAAGGTGCGTGAAACCATTGGGTGGAGGCAAGGGACCTACGACATCTAACTGCACATGGCTGAACCGTGCGTCGGGACTGGGGAAAGTGCCTGGTGGGGACTTGTTGTGACTCTGTACCTTGTTGCGCTGGCAGCTCAGACACGACCGAGACCAAGCTTTGACGTCCTTGTTCATGCCAGGCCAGACAATCCTTTCCGCGAGCAGCTTTTGAGAGGCTCGGATCCCAGGGTGGGAGAGTCCATGTAAAGTTCGAAATGCGGTTGGACACATCGAGGCGGGAACGAAAGGGCGATTAAAGGGAGTTGAGACGTCACAAAGCATGGTACCAGAGCCGGTGGTCAGAGAAACGTCTTTGAGTTGGAGAACACTAACAGACTCGTCGCCAGGACAACTGACTTGCTGTTGCTCAGCCGCCATGGCGCACAGATCGATCCCGTGTGAGAGTTGGAGGGAAGACAGTGAGGGTCTGGACAGCATATCAGCCACCTCATTCTTCGTGCCATCAATGTGGCGGATTTTGGTGGTGAATTGGGAGATGTAGTCCAGGTGGGCGATTTCCCTCGGATTGTGTTTGTCGGAGTGGGAACGAAGTGCAAAAGTCAAAGGTTTGTGGTCAGTGAAAACAGTGAAGTCACGACCTTCAAGGAAATGCCGGAAATGCTTCACAGCCAGATAAATAATTAACAATTATTTTATTTAATGCCAGTTTACAGGCATTGTCAGGGAAGCGCTAAACACAAATCCGGCCAGTAGTGAAAAAAACTCCCGTGGAAAAGGAATAAAAATATAGTTGATGGTGGTTTTATGGATTGGAGGGTTCAGGAGAAAAAAAACTACCGGCGACAAGCTTTCGATCGTCAAGAAGGGAGGGGTTGCACGGTATCGGATATTATCAGTCGCCAATTTCTTTCATGAATTTAGGGTTAGTTCAACCAGAATCGCCGAAGAGCAGCTGTCGCTTTTGGCTAAAGAAATTGTCCCTGGTGAGACCGGCCATAGTGGTCAGAGACCACAAGCGCAATCGCTACGGTGGAGCCGATCAGTGGATTCAGCAGCCAAAATGTGTGGGAGCTTTTCACAAGCTCTCGACCGTCAAGAAGGGATGGGGGGTGCACGTTATCGGAGATTATTAGACGTCTATTCCTTTCATGAAGTTGGGGTTAGTCAAAATGAGACCGGCCATAGTGTTCAGAGACCACAAACGCCATCGCTACGGTACAGTCGTTCGGTGGATTCAACACCCAAAATTTATGGGAGCTTTTCTGAATGCAAAAATCGAGTAATAATTCTCTTAAATATTTCAAAATATTTCACATAGCAATAGCAGTAGCAAGTAGTTCACGGCCAAAGGTACTGTTACGTGTCTCAGCTGGTAAGAGCTTTTTGGCGAAAAAGGCAAGTGGTTAGGTCGGACCAGCAAGGTGTTGTTGAAGGACTGCACCTACGGCTACGATCGAAGCCTCTACAATCAGGGGCAGCTGAGCTTCGGGAGCGTGATGAGTGAGTAAGTTGGCGTCGACAAGGGACTTCTTAATTCTCTCAAAAGCAGTCAGTGCTTCACCAGTCAGCTCGAGAGGACCTTTGGGACCAGAAGGCATGTTGGTGAGCGGCAGCATGAGGTCAGCACAGTTCGGTAGGAACCGGCGGTAAAAATTTACCATGCTGAGGAATCGCTGTAACTGACGCTTGGAAATTGGTGGAGGGAAATTACGAACTGCTTCAACCTTGGAGGGTAGGGGACGCAAACCTTCACAGCCGACCTGATGGCCGAGAAACTCGAGTGGAGGCACACCCAACACGCACTTGGAGGGGTTGATGACAATGCCAAACTTGTGAAGGCGGTCAAACACCAAGGCAAGATGCTGTTTGTGTTCTTCTTCATTCCGGCTGGCAACCAAGAGGTCATCAGTATAGGCGTACACAAAGGGTAGACCACGTAAGACATGGTTGATGAGCCTCTGGAACGTTTGGGCGGCCTTACGAAGACTGGACGGCATGCGGATGAACTCGAAGAGACCGAAGGGTGTGGTGACGGCGGCTTTAGGGATGTCCTCAGGGGCGACTGGTATCTGATGAAAAGCAAGCACCAGATTAATCTTCGAGGAAACCGCTTTGCCGAAAAGGGTTCCAGCAAAGTCCTGAAGATGAGGCGGGGGTACCCATCAGGAATGGCAGCGCTGTTGAGGGCACTATAGTCGCCCAGGGTCGCCAGTCGCCTGATATCGCCTTGGGCTCCATGTGCAGTGGGGACGCCCAAGGGCTCTCGGACGGTCGAATTATTCCCAGTTGCAGCATGTGTTCAAACTCCGCCTTCGCGGCCTGGAAACGCTCTGGTGCTAATCGTCTCGGCCGAGCAAACGCAGGAAGACCTGAGGTGCGGATATGGCGCACAATATCATGTTGTACCTCACAATTGCGAAACTGGGGATTAATTATGTTGGGGTGACTAAGAAGCAGTTGTCGAAAGGGGCTAGCAATATCCTTTTTAAGACAGATAAGTTGGTGAGGGCAGTAAGGGGAGTTAGTCCACGAACAAACAGACCGGCTGTGCGGTCGAGGAGACGGACACGTCGGCAGTCGACAAGGAGATCGAACTCGGCAGGAAAGTCCGAACCGAGGATTGCATGACTGACATCAGCAATCACAAAGATCCATGTGAATGACCGACAGAGGCCAATGTTCAGGGTGAGGGACAGACTGCCAAAACTGGAAATGAGGGAACAGTTGGTGGCTTGGAGGTGAAGACCAGGGCTAAGGAAGCGACGATCAGCTGCAGTTGGGGGAACAACGCTGATTTTGGCTCCAGCGTCCACCAGGAAACAACTGCGAGTCGCAGTGTTGCAACCATAGAAGGTGGGACCAGAGTTAGAGCTGTCGGGAAGATGGGCTGCACTGGCCTTCGGGCTGACCGGTTTTACCCGTTTTCTGCGCTTGGGGGTGAAGGAGCAGGAAGAGATGCAGCGACGAGCTTTAACACCAAAGGTGGTATGGTACCAGCAGATGGCAGCTGCGTTTGGACGGGCCGAATGTAAAGACTGGAGATGCGGGATGGACGGCTTCGGTTGGCTCCGAGATGAGGGAGAGACTGTCTGCTTCTGGAGTGAAGCTATATCACCGGCCAGTTTGCTGAGTTCGATCTCCAACTGCGAAAGGGGAGACGTAGGATGAGTTGGGAGTGCTGAAAGTGACGGCATGGAAAAGCCGTGCATCTCCATAAGACGATCGGCCATCTGAGTAAGTTGCGTGACCGAAAGAATGCCGAAGGCGGACGCCAAAATATGCTGCACTTCCGGTGGAAGATTGTCCATGATCGACGCCTGACTTCATCGTAGATTAGGAAGGAGGATTGCTGTTCGCGAAGGGATCACCAATTGTCGAAAGTGGTGTGGTCGACAAGATAAAGATTCCCAATCAAAAGTCAGGAAAGACGGTTTGAGTTGGACAACCTATACTGCCTGAGGAAGTGCATACACAAGGGCTCTGTAGGCAGTCGCCGCGAGCGCGCTCCAATCAAGCTGTTGTCTGTGTCAGCCTTCGAGATGTTGTGTCCCAGCGAGTATGTGCGCCTTTCGTTTTCTCCGCGTCCGCCAGCCAATCAAAGTGGGGACAGCGTTAATTGGCTTCGAGCACTCGCGAGGCTAGTGATAAGCCTCGCGCGCCCCAACAGCGTATCGACAGGGAGCGTGACGCGGACAGGAAAGCAGCGTGGCAAAGGCGGAGGGCGAGGAGACGCGAACTGCCACACCCTTACTGCACACTGTGCGTGAGCTGTGACTCTTGTTTACATTGTTTATTTGAGGATATAAACTTCCCTGTAGATGTATTCCGTTGTTGATTTCGTAAATGACACGGCTGTGGCCGTGGTGGCTGCAGCCTGGTTTTTCGACGATGGCAGCGTTATTTTATTTTTATTTTTATTTATTTTTTTATTAAAGACCCGTCGGGGTTCCATCAAAGCAAGTAAAAATAAATTTACATGCGAATTTTAGACGAGTTAGGCAATATCTGTACAAAGTGCAATACACAGTTTTTGAGATTAGAAGTCCGTTAAGCAAAATGAAAATGAAAAAAAATGAAAAAACGAGGGGTGAAAAAAAAACTCCAAAGCAAAATTTAAAAATGATTGTAGTAATTTAACAGGAGAAAGAAAAACCCCTCAGAAAAATAGCATCAGAAAAATACAGGGAGGACTGGCCTGCATGTGGCGGTACAGAATGGAATATAGTTCGACATCAACATGGCCGAAATAAGTGTCAGCTGTATATGGCATTGTGTAACGGATTTCATAAAATGGTACGTAGGCGGGTCGGTCAGGACTGGCCTGTATCGCCTTGATTAAGAAAAATAAGTGGCGAAATTGAAAACTAGTCTCGAGCTGATAGGAACCCAGATGCGCTCGGTTTCATTCAACCGAGTCCATCCGAGCATGGGGGGAGATGTGACCAGACTACTAGTATATGACGAATATAGAAGGCTTTGTCAAGACCGCCGATGGAGCGCATTCAGTGAGGGCATCATGAAGATCAGTCCCGAGGCGATAGGAACCCAGAGGCGGTCGGTTTCATTCAACCGAGTCCATCCGAACATGGGGGAAGGGAGATGCGACCAGACTACTAGAATATGGCGAATATAGAAGGCTTTGTCAAGACCGCCGATGGAGCGCATTCTGTAAGGGCACGATGACAACCAGTCTCGAGGCGACAAGAGCCCAGATGCGGTCTGTTACATTCATCGGAGTCCATCCGAGGATAGGGCAAAGGAGATGCAACCAGATTACTAGTATATGACGAATATAGAAGGCTTCGCCAAGAGCGTCGATGGAGCGGCCTAAGAACCCCAAAGATCGGTCTGTCCTGCTGAACAATAACAGGCGGCCACCAGACGGCACCAAGGTGTACACTGTTCGGCTACTTAAAAGTTATCTGCCGCTGCTGAAAGTCAGATAGCTAGTACGAAAAGCAAAGCTATCAGACAAAATTTCTAGCTCCGAGCCGGGCGAATTAGGCAGGAGGATGAGGAAGAAGTACATGTTCCATACTGTTAATATTTCTTTGCAGATATTTCCGCAGGCAGACGTCGGATTCAGACGATGATGACGAACTACTTTATCGTCCGGGGCAGCTACTTGGTTGGCCAACACCACCACGAATACTACAGTAAGCATAATTATCATTAATTATTCGTACGCCAACAACGGACGAACCGATTCCCCAAGTGTTCTGTCAGCCGAGTCAACGTACGCCGTCGACTTCATATCGGTAACTGCCTTTTATTAATTATTACCGAGGTCTGTCTAGGGAAATGCCGCTACCTGTGCCAGTGCCTGATACCACACCTGCATGTAACCAGCAGGCGCAGAATGACATGACTGACGTAAGCGTTCGGTTAGCGTCCCTCGAGTAAGACTGCTGACAATCTCATTGACAGTCTATTCGAAAAAATGTCGACTTCCTGGTCGAGCAAATGGTCGCCCTCAACAACAGTGCGCGGCAACTGCGGGTAACAATGACTGATGTTGTCAGTGCATTAGAGTGGGGTGCAACTGCTGCTGACGTCCGGTTCTCTAGTCTGCATTTGCCGTTGGGCACAGCCGAAGCCTACGAAGACTTCGTTCGTCGTCTAACTACTGAGACGGAGTTGGCAGAGAGGGCGGTATTTGTATATTTGTTTAACTGTTTTCAGATCAAGCAGCTGGCCGTGGTGGGAGGGCGGAGTGAAAAAGACTGTCAGAAATCTTCTGACTGCTCTTATTGGTCCGCCGCTCTGTTACACCTTCTGCTGGAGGGGCGGTTCCAAGGAGAAGCGGTCGTTCCTTGACTGCCCGTTATTTAGCATCTTCAACGGTAGGTCTATTTTTTGCTTATTGGCACATACAGATGCCATCGGCCAAAACCCCCGTTTTAGCAACTGCAACAGGGAGGTACTTCGATTGACGGCCATTAATTGGTTCCATGGTTCGAAGGACCTTTATGGAGGACGATCGAGACGCAGGCGCAATATTCACACAGTACAACATTTTGCTTCGAATTACTGCCTAAATGTGTTCAGTTTCAAGGAGTCCCCACAGATGACCTCGCATGCCCACAACTTTCCCCTCCGAAGCACACGTAAGTTAACTGAAAAAGACTGCTATTAACACAACTTATGCTATTTCCCTCTTTTCAATAATTATAATAATAGTTTGTATTCATACTAGTATGTCTGAATTAACAGTGTATTTTGCAATAATTATTATATTGTAATAACTATTGCAAAGTACATTGTTAATTCGCCGGGTGATGTCTGCTTGAGGTATGACGTTCGCAGAAGTAGTAAATCCGCCTAACTATCTCTTGAGTTCGAAAAGTGAGACAGCACACTTTACCCGGCCCTCGTTGACCGGTTTCGGGTCTGCGTCAGATCCGTATTTTACTGTGACCAGTGCCGCGCCCGCCCTGGTTGACCGCGCAGATAATTAGCGTCGTCGCTGCCTCCTGTCAAGGTGGTTCGTAAAACCGAATACAGGCAAATCAATTAATTTGGCGGAGGACATCCGGGCTTCTCTGCATCAGCCCTGAGATTGTTAGCCGAGGCGTCTTTCCACCGATAGCTCAATCAACAGCTGCACCAAGTAGCTTGTCCCCAATTTGGTTTTATGAATTTTCTTCGCACGAGGCAGTTATGACGTGGGACAATTGGGGCCGCCAATCATCTCCGTAGTCAACGAGGGGAGGGAGGCCAAACAAGTCACATTTAAATGCGAATCCGGTGTAGCCCCACAGGAAGTCAATTAGGATCATGTACATAGAACTGTGTTCGTAACTTTCCAGTGTCTGGGGACGGGTAGACGAGTTCACCACTCGGAACGCCAGACCCGCGTCTGGTCTGCCCTGAAGGAAGCCTCCTTATGACACGCAACCTAGAAATTGCATTTCTCCTGCTATTAAAATTATGGATTACTTCAATGACAAAAGCATCACCCATGTTTTACCACAGTTCTTTTTTTGCAGGAACCGCCGATAACCAGTGGAAAGCGTTTAATGTCCATTGGCGAATTGCATCCCTACCTTATTTTTCCTACCCATTTCTCATCTACAAATACTCAATAAACCGTCGTTTCTAACCATTGTCTGTCCACTGCCCTATGTCGTGGGATAGAGTGAACGCTATCTAGGTTGTCCGGTTGTGCACTTACGCGGGATGTTTATCGCTGATTCGCTTTAGCCGAAGCTAGGAGGATTCAGTGACATGTAATCGTACTGAGATAGCGGACAGTTTAGAATGGGTGCACTCGCGAGTAAAAAACGGAAGCCAAAAGGGGCGGAGAACGAATGAAGAATGCGGAGAACCTATATGTTGTCCAATTGTGCGCACACGCGGGGTGTTTTTCACTGATTTGCCTTAGCCGAGGCTGGGAGGATTCAGTGACAAATGTAATCTTACTACGACAGCCGCCAGTTTAGAATGAGTGCACTCGCCAGTAAAAAGGTGGCCATAAAAGGGTGGAGGGACGAATGGAGAATGGGGGGCACCGCCAAGCATTTTTTTCGAATGGTGTGGCCAAACGTGGCTGTGGTGTCGAAGGCCACGCCTTAGTCACACCAAATGGCCACGCTTGGCCTCGTCCTAACCACGTCTTGCCGCAGCGGCAAGGCATTGGCAGCCGCGGCTGGCGCTCGCAGGGAAAATTCATGTAAAATATACCCTGAATTGCTATGGCCGGACTCCCATGAATATTGAATAAAAAATTATTAAAATTATTATATTTTCTAATACGGCGATTTTCTAGGGGTTATCTTGTACATTTTTGTCTTTCACTGTTGGGTCAAAGTGAATTTTGGTCTTAATAGAACTTTTGTTATCTGTTAGATGCAATGATTGAAACACGGAATTTATTCAGCAAAAATCCGGAAGGCCACATAAAATTGGATGTGACACGCCCCGTTTAACCCCTTCGTGGCCGCCCCTTATTAGTGGCCATGTATTAGCAGGGTTTTCATAATCCCTTACATCGGACATCAGATATTCGTAGCTGTTAAATATGCCATTCTGCATATGCCACCTAAAATGGGAACGCAGGACCAATGCCTGTTTTTGTGCTACAGAATACACGCCAGGGAGTGGTAGCGAAAATATAATTATGTAGAATCAGTTCTCCAGTTCTCAAGTGGCAGTTGTCACTTGGCCTACAAAAGTCCTATAGATCATGTTCCTTGAAAATTCCTGCCACTTCGACCCTTTCAGTCGGCATAGCGTAATGGATGTGTTCCACTTAAGGAGACTTCACTGTGATTTTGTCCCTATTTCTGTGAGCCACTTTAATAAAAACAAGTAAACGCTACTTGCCTTGTTATGGTAGTCGGTTGTCTAAAATGCACTTATCTTGATATTTCTTACTTGTATAAATTTCTTTATGACATCCTCCAGGTCGATCAGTGACTGAAAATATCCCCCAAGCACAATTTCGTTGAACTTCAAATCAACAAGAGACCAAAACGACATCGCAACTCACGTGAAAGTTTTCGACCAATCCCCTGATAGCAGCGGAATCATTCCGCTAAAGGTGTCGGTTATTCACTTTCATAGTTTTACGCAAAAATGACGGTGGATGAGAGTGCTCTGCTTGGTGACGATACCGGCACCTATGGAACCGCAACTCCCTCCGCAGCAGATAACCAGCCAGGAGCGGGTTCTGCAAACCCTTTGCAATATGACGCTGCGTCTGAGCACATGCTTGAACCAGAGGATTTTTCCAAATTAAGGAAAAACACAAGGTTTACCGTAGTAATATGTTTATAGTTATGTAATAGTTCTGCGTCTGCGCTAATGAACTTTATAAAGGGCAACATAGGAACCGGAATTCTAGCCCTACCTGTGGCATTTAAGTATTCAGGCTTGTGGATGGGCCTGTTTTTGTTACTTTTCTATGGTTGCATGTCGAGTTACCTGATGCACGTACTTTTAAGAACTGCCGACTCCGTCATTATGCGGTAAGCATTCTAGATTCTATAATTTTTTTCAGTCACGAGCTTGACCGTTCAACAATGGACTACACAGAAACTGTATTTATAGTTTTCAAATATGGCCCACAAAGCTTGAGGAAATATAAAGGGAAATTTAAGTAAGGCCATAGCCTTCTGCCCTAACAAAGATTTTAGGCATTTAGTAAACGGATTTCTATTGCTGACCCAGGTTGGGTTTTGTTGCATATACATCCTTTTTATATCGGAGAATATCGAATATGTAAGTTTGTTTTTCCTCTGTATTTTTTCCTCACAATTTACTGTCTTTTTTCTTCATTACCTACTTCTGAGG
>CACRXP010000195.1:406847-419251 GCA_902702965.1 Spirometra erinaceieuropaei | reverse complement strand
AAGCGCCGGAGCGAAACGAGGGTCAGGTTGACCCACGACCCGCCCGATCAGGTGTCGCAGAGTCCGCGCTTGCCCATAACTATTGCCGTGCGTAGGGGGGGAGGTGGTCACACACCGCATCATCCGCTGCGCCCATGCCAACACCAGTCGGTTGACATGGTCGGGCAGTCGACTGGCGCATGGGAGAGATCGACACTGGGGAATCCATCCTCCACGGCACATCAGTGCACTTCTCACTAATAATAAATCTTACGCCTCCTGACTCTGTCATCCCACTCTAAAAGTTGTGACTTTGAATGTTGCCAGCTCGCGGGCTAACTCGACCCTTCTCTCAGGACTGAGAGTCAGGCTGCAGTGTCGCCTTCTTAATGTGGCCCTTATGACGCACTCACGCATGTGAGATCCGATGCGCCCTCCACAGAAAGCCGGGTACGTGCAGTGGGGCCAGGCATGTGTGCGACGCATAGACGGGCAGTTTAGCTTTGTCAGACCACTGAGCCCACTTCTGGTTGCTCTGACACTATACTGTCTCTGGAGTTTCAATGCATCGAATGTTGAGAACCGTCTTGCTTTGTTGAAAAGTGTTACATTTCGTTGACCTTAGTGTGAATTTGTTTATGGCCGTGTCTGCACAATCTCCTAGCCAGGCTAACGCGGTTGCCGTGGTGGTAGTCAAGGCGACGAGTAAACAGATGCGTTTAAGTCAGGATTGATGGGAATGCCTAACCCGACAGTTCACAGAGTTCAAGACTAGAACTCTAGCTGGACAACAACTCGAGCGCCTGGTCGTCAGGCCGTGAGGCAGCGGCATCTCGAACCGACGGAACAAGCAGTAGTACTCACCAGGCCACATACAAGCACAAACGGTTTGTTTCGCGAACGTCTCGTCCAGATCTGGTATTCGTTCCCAGCTGCCAGCGCTGTTGCATTAGCTCTGCGTTGGACACTCAACTTCACCGTACGGTTCTGGTAGAAAAAACCCGGTTGAGTGGCTTGCTTCGCGCCAAGTTATTGGTTGATACAGACGAGGACAGCACTTTACGAGCTTACTCTTCACTTTGCTTTGGAGAGGGGGGAATCAAACATAATGTTGCAGTGTTCCCCTCGTACTGACCCACTGCTACCTGCTTGTGAGGTTCTCAATAATAGTCTAAGCGTCAAGTGGGGTCAACCGCCGAATACCGCACGATCCATAATTACCTCTTCTCACTATGGCGGCTGCAACCAGGCTACGCGACCGGTCCTGTGCGCACAGAAGAACTGCATACAGGTCCCACAGTTGTCATGACTGAAAGCCGCCAAGCCAGCCACCCGTATGTAATTACCTTCGCCGGGACTCACCTTCGCCCTGACGCTGACTGGAATTGTGGTGCTTCACTCTCCCCCTCCCCTCCCCAAACTCGAGCTACGGCTTAATTATCTACTTGCCCGTATCTTTGAATTCATTACTTCAATAGCCATATGAATGTACAGGCCTGGAGAGAATTTGTCGAAAGCAGACGTATGCTCGCCAAATTGCCTTTTGAATTTTACAATGGGAATTTTCGCAACTCTATAGTCGTTTAGTTGCTCATCGTCTGTTTGCATAAATTTGCAACCTGCTACCAGCATTGGAGCTTCCTGCGGTGGCCTGCAGAGCATTATTTATATTTGTTTATCCGCTCACCTGATTACTGTTCATGACCGCGCTAAAAAAATTCCAGTCTGTGCGCGCGCTCGTCTATGCGCGCGACCCGTCGGTGTGCGTGCGTGCGTGCGTCCGTGCTCCAGTGCGTGTGTGGTGGTCGGTGTGCTGGCCAGTTAGCGGAAAGTTTTTGGCCCTAAGGGCCGCCAGCACAATGCGGGAAGCCCCCGGAGACCTTGAACTTGTACTGTGAACTAGCAAAAAATTCCTTTTAGATGGTTATTGTTTAGGTGGACTTCGTTGATCGGGTGAATTAAAAACTTTCCACTCCACAGGCTTATGAGCAACGCCGTATTCGCGTCGAGAGTTTGTTGCCGCAAACATGCCTGTTTACGCGGCATTGTCGAACACGGAACTCAGTTCCAGTTTTTTCGGTGGACTGACCTCTATTGCCAATACTCACTATCAGCCTTCCTCCCCCTGCCACTGCTTCGTACCCCTGGAACGTATTGCTCTGCTTTCACCGTCCTGGCATCCGAGCACAATTTGCGCAATCTCTCGCTTGGCAGCTGAAGCCACAATGTTTCCAAGCCCGGGGTAGGAAATACAACGCATGATAGCATCCATAGTGATGTCGGCAATAGTAGCGATGAATGACGTCGGCGGTTTTCCCTGCTCACATGAGAGAGGAAACAGCCGTTCGAGCGGGTGGAGGAGGAGAATCCAAACCTCCAGCCGTTGATACCTCATTCACGACGGGTTTCCGTCTTCTGATTCCTAAGTGTAGCTTGTTCATCGTTTTTGGTAGTAGGCACCTGTGTCACAATATTTTCGTCGTCCATATGTGCTTGTTTTGTTGCGGAATCGAACGCTCAGGGCGCCCTGGACCGTGGTGATGTTTGTGTCAACCCTAAACTGGGACGAGAGACGGAGGTTCATGTCCCGCCAGTCACCGCGCCCTATCTCATCCGCAATGGGTCTGACGCATTCTGGCCTCTGTCCCTTGATAAGGAGAAAGGTGAGAGCGAGACCGCTTCCGCACGACGTGTCTACTCCGTAGTGAGTCAGGTCTGGTACATGTTGTCGCGTAGATGGGCAGTTTAGCTATGTCAGCCACTCCGCCCGATCTCGTCAACGGCTGGTTGGCGGGCTCAATCAGTCAGCTGGTTCATGCGAGATGGAAGAGAGAGAGAGATCAATAATGGGGAATGCGTACCTACTGCCTTTCTCACTATAATAGATCGGACGCGCCTGAATCTATCGTGACGCGCTAAGAGTCATGACTTGGAGGGTTGCCAATTGACGGTTGTGTTGACATTGTCTTGTCATCGGAACAAGGTGGGCGAGTGAAGAGCGATAGAGAGAGAGAGAGATTCCGGTCGATGGTGCGCAGGCCTGATTCGCTACAAACAAATTCAGGCACAAGTGCTGCGTCCACTCCGTGATGCACGCGGTGGACGTCATTGCATCCGACACTCGAATTAGTGTACTGAGTCAGACCTGGTTTGGCCATCATGGCGCCGTAAATGCCTCGGCTTGCAGGCTTGCCAACTGACTGAACAACTCAGTTTGAGACAGGTTACAGTGCCGCCCTCTCCGTGTGTCGCTTCAGCAATGTGATGTCCTAATGACTGATGTGTATGTGCGTGTGTGGTGAGGAGCCAGCACATGTGACATGTGTAGACAGGGCGCGAATACCTAATCATCACTGTAAAAACGTTTTCAGCAAACAAATTTGTTACTGGCAAAATTTCAGTAAGGTGTGCGTTTGACATTTATATTAAATGTACCGTTTTCAATAGGGTCATCAAGGGCACCGCCAATTACCCTAAAATCCACTATACACTATCATGCCTGTACTCTTCGCCGGCCGTTCTATCCGTACCCTGTCATATGAAAAAGGACGGGTATAGAGCGAAAGAGGGAGAAGTGGCGTTTCACTACAAATGAATTCACGTGCAAGTTACCCGTTTAGAGGAGTGCTGGTTTCCGTTGAAGTCTAGAGGCAAACAAGGTAGAAGAGATGGGCGGCAGTGATGGCAGCTTCCTAGAGCACCAGAACTTGTTCCTCTCCCCCCCCCCACCTCTTCTAGCATTCCATCGACGACTTTAGAACTGTCTCCGTGCGCTACTCATCAAGTGCATAAGTAATGAGCACTCCCTCGACATCTTTTTCTCTTTTAGCGCTTACGCCCTAGTGAAGCCGCTTTTCATCTTCGCCATCTTCACCAGCTACATGCTACAGTTTTTCGTTCCTGCCTCCATTTTCTCCCGCCTGATGATGAAGCTTCGATGTCATAGGGAAGCAACGCCCCGAAGACAATCAATCAATCGTCGTGTAATGCGCGTTTGTTTGGTCCTTTTCACCTGTGAGTTGTCCATCTCACCTTATTTTTCCCGTCTGCCTTGGCTGCCAGCATCAGAGGCTTCTCGTAGATCAAAAGCAACCCTTTGTGCTTGAGTCCAATCAAAAACGAATGTGGAGAAGATGTTGTGGGGGTATACATGTATATTGATTTTTGTCAGGCCGTTTTTTACGTTTGCCCACGCAAGTCGCAACGCAATTTGCCGTTCTTTGGACACTATCTTGTGCTTATACCCGCGCAAAGTAAGGAATTTTGCTCTAAGCGTATGCCTTTATGGGTACCCTCTAGAGTTGCTCATTTTCCACCGAAGCCCGTTCATTTTGTCGAAATTGCATGAGTTTAGGCAAACATTCTGCCTCCACTTCAGCTTTTGAAGCAGAGTCTGCTTAAACGACAGTTTAGGCAGACCTCGACCGCCAACTTTGTCAAGCATTTGGCCACTTCACCATAGCAATCAGCACGTTTATAGTGTTGCGGCTAGGATAGTAGGATGCACCATTTTCGAGGAAAGGGGGGAAGACATCAGAAGGAGGCGTGCACAACTGGCACAACTCAGCCCGAGAATCTGTCACGGACCAACTCCGCTGAAGAACTATTATTTGCGATACAGTAGACGCTTAACGTGAAGCCGCCCAATTCAGCCATGACGAGTGCTGCCCTATGTTACAAAAATTCACAAATCGCTTCTCGTTCGCCCACTGCGTTGGCGATCCGCGTTCAGGATGGTGAACAGACTGTCAGCCTTTTTATCAGCATCGAAAATCGGGAACACTGGATTGTCAGGACAAACCTGTTTACACATGGAGTGTGGTTTTACTTGAATTTAAACTGGCAGCTTGTTGTAGCACGCGTAGATTGCCGCAGTATGTCCGATCGGCCAGTGCGCCCAACTCCCATTGTGTCTTCGTGACCTAGTCTTGCCGCCGAAGACTGATCGAAAACTGAAAGGAAAAGAAACCCGCGCTTTTGTAACACATTTCAGTTGTTTGCAGGTCCAGGGAGTTCGGAAACTGGTCCTCCTTCGTGCTGAAGAGAAATTTACTGGGTGTAAAGTGGCACCTTTTTCGATAATGCACGCCTTACCTTCCGCCTGTCTCATGAACTGAAGCGCAGTTGTTGAGTCAGCTAATCACTGGATAAAAACTGTGGGCCTTTTGTACTCTCGTACTGCGAATGAATGTTATGCAATCCATCCGTTTAGGAAGATCTTGGACCTCGTAAATCGCGGTTTTTGAAAGATTCGAGATCACTTTAAGCTGTTGGTTGACCGTGGCAACTAGACTACCTTCGTAATTCTCCTCTGCCTGATTACAACGGCTCCAAAAGACCCGACGCACATTTATTTGTACGGACCTCACTACCTTTGAGTAGCTGGTAATGAAATTTTATGTAACATGTCGAAAACAGACACGTTCACCGGGAGGGATTTATTTTTGTTCTGATCTTTCGAGAGGTTGTAACTTACAAGAAGGACTATGTTTGTGCAATTTGCCGAAGACTGCAGTTTCTGCTTTTCAGGAGATCTCTGTAATTTGATAATTATTCATTTGACCTACTTGTGAAGAACTCGGAGGCATCGGTGAGATTCGAACACACGACAGGAAGGGTAGGGCTTGAGCACATCCAACGCTCTAGCCTGATTACACGCACGTCTCCCTGCCGGGACCCCGCAGCTCAGGTGGCTAGAACACTGGCTGTACATAACCTTTATCCCAGTTATTGGTTCGAATCCTACCAGGGTCGCGGAGTTCTTCAAAATTGGGCCAGATGATTTATTCAAGTCCTCCTGGACACATTAATATGGTAATACACTGATAAGCACAAAGGATCCTACAAGCGCATTGCTTTGTGAACCGAGTTTCGATATAGTTCCTTAGTGCGAGGAAGAAATTTCCGGCTCGTTATAGCCGTTTCTCTTTCTAGAATTTGTTCATACGGTCGGTCGAATTAACCGATAAGCAAAATCATCCAGTCTTATATGGCTTCCTTCTAGACTTTGTTTCATCACTAAACCGGGTATTGTGTAGCCGGGCGGAGTCGCGATTCTCTATGAAACGAGTGAAAGAAAGAATATTTTTGTTCATGTTTTCAATCAAATATATTTGAATTTATAAGACCATCGAACATCAATGGGAAAAATGCATGCCACTTAAGTGTTTATTTTTTTTGCCGAGTGCGGTTTCTACAGGATATTGAAAAGACGTGCATTTAAAATCCGACATCCTGCCGAGTCCGAAATATCATAGGATTATGCCGCGGGATAAGCAATATTACAACCCCACCTAATTAATCCTTCCTAAATGAAAATGCATTTCAGAATTTTGGCCAAAATTTCATGAGATCGGTCAGTCACTGTAGTAATTGCAGCCTAACACGCAACCCTGAGAGAGGCAGAATTGCCCCATCATTTGGTAACCTTCTGAGCCACAACTCTTAGCACGCTAGGTTTTCTGCCGTGAGGAATGCGCCGATCTGCCATGAGGGCAGACTCCACAGTGTCAACTTTGCGAACAACGGCACCTACCACTAGCTGGATCCGGCCATGATTTGTACGTGGATGACGCAGGAACTTGGAGTGTCTCGCGGGCACTTTAGAGATGACTCAGAATGCCTGGTTGACGCTGGTGGCCGCTGTCAACCAAGTGAGCCGCAGTTGCGTTAGAGATGGACTTTTCCCCACCTTGATTTAGCCAGGCAGGAGTTCGCAAGTCAAGTGTTGATAGGGTTAGACAAAGTGGCTGGCACAGCGTCGAGGCCACTGTCTGCGCATGCCACGAACTTGCTGGTTTTCTACTCTACAGTACCAATGTTCATTAAATTACACACATCCCGTATAAGTGAGATGCACACTTTCTCACATATTCCGCCTCGTTCGTACAAAACAGCCGGCGAATTACATCACATAGCTGTTGCGTGGGTCATGTGATGAAACGCCGATTGCTTCTGCGTATGCATGTGACCGGCAGGCACCGAGAGTGGTTTTATGGGAGCTGGGCCTATTCTACTTTACCGCGAGTCTTCGTGAATATGCTTGCGACCGAATAGGCCGCTGCCGTATTTAAATGCCCTTGGACGGTATGGTCAAGGAAAGCTTGCGTACCGGTTGTATGTTGGTGCTCCAGACGCTGGTTCTCCGGTCGCATCACGAGGAATTCACAAGTGACCAACCAGACCGATGTGTGCGGTTGCAGTGCGGGCAGACAGAAACTGTGTTTGCATCGAGAATGATGATTATAGTATTTTAATATGTGAACATTGGATTGGACGTGTTGACATTGAACTGAGTCCGAAGATGTCTAACAATAATAATCGTTGACAATGCGGATGCGGTTACAGGGTTTGGAGGCTTGCCTCGTCGGTCCGCGAGACTCGAGTCTTCTCGGTCTCCCGCCTTCCCTTGGCCTCTGCTACTAGCTTAACTTTGAAATGTTCAGCACACTTTGCAACAGTGCGCCATGTTAGTATAGCTTGGATGTGGTCTTCCCAGGTCTCAGGATTGATTTGTAGATGATTAAGGAAGGTCTTCAGGGTATCTTTGTATCCACGTTTTTGCCCGCCACCTCTGCGAGCACTCGTTGACGCATAATATTCGCTTGGGTGGACGCGCCTTATCCATCCTTTTGCGTGGTCGCTCCTTCGGGGTTGTATCTGATTTACCAAGGACTGAGGTTCTTTTCAGAACATCGGTGTTTGTGATCCTTTCCTATCTCTTCACCCACAGTATTCTCCAAAGTCAGCTGAGGTGAAAGCAACTCACCAGGCAATTGAGTATCACGCAAGCAAATCTCGCGCCAGCCATGGTGAGAAGTGGGATTCTGCGGCTGTTGTCGTTGTTGTTGTTGTTGTTGCAGATTTTCCGGTTCCCTTTTCGTTTGTACAGATGAATAATAGTCGCGTCTTGTTGGATTTACCCTTATCACCGTTTCTCCTGGTACAGCAAAGTAAACTTGTCCATGAGTAAGGGCCCGCCATATTCATAACATTCGCATGGAACGAAGTCGGTGACCAGAGTTTTTTTCGCCGATAGAAAAGCGACAATGACTATTACAGCCTTTTGTTGAAAAACCTTTGTCAGAAATCAAGCCTGCATCCCTGTGTCAATTTCCAAGTCAAAAAGGAGTATAAATTTATTCGTTCCTACCCCCCATCAAACTTACAAGCATGGCTGACTCGTAGGTTAATCTAGACTACCTTTAGACTCCAAGCACACCTAAGTGACCCTTTTTCAACTGTTGCGGCCTTATCTCTCATCTGAAATCCCTAACGGCGTTCTGTCTTTATGTCGGCTTACAGACATCATCGCAATGGCCGTTCCACATCTTGATCTCATGGTTTCTCTGTTGGGTGCTGTGAGCAGCTCCATGCTCGCACTCATAATTCCGCCCCTGCTTGAGATGGTGCACCTGTGGCCGGATCGCGACACTATACCTCGTTTCTGGCTGACCGTCGTTCTCAAGCACACTGTCCTCACATTGATTGGTATCTTTTCTTTGTTCAGTGGCACCCTGGCCACCATAATCCAGATCTCCAGAACCTTGGCGCCATCTGATTAATGTGCCGTCCCTCAGTCCCCAGCTGCCTCCACCACCGCGGAACAAATTATCATTACGTATCCCCTACTCTCCCCCACCCCCCTCCTTCTGCACACCTCAATCCCTCCTCAAAGAACTTAATTCTCATATTGAACTCTATATTTGTGATTTTATCCTATCTTTTTCACTTATTTTGTTGAAACAGAAGCCGTAGTGTAAAAATGAAAAGCCTTGCCTTTCCTTCCATCATCCGGTATTTTTAAAGTCATCTCTAAGTGAATTGGGTAAGAAGCGATCCAATTACTAGGGCAACGGACGGTTCCGATATTGCTTATGCCCCAAGATCTGGCTAGCGGTCCACCCGTAACTTCGTTTGGACAGAACGATCCGGGGCCCCAATAGCCCTTATGTGGACCTTGTAAGGCCGACACAATAAGGTGTAAGTGAGCCTATTATACAGAATAAATCAACCTGCTTAAGACTATAGGACAATTTCGAGTGTCCTACGGGCGCAGATCAGGAAAAACAACCTGACAGGTAGGGAGAAGCAGGCAGTCAGGCATCTCAGTAAACAAAAATGCCACCTGAGTTCGCATGAGCTTCCTACAAGATTTCTATTGCTCCATCCACGGGACTCGCCTTACGGAGTCGTGGCCGCTTAGGCAAAATTATTCCGTCTAAAACGGGCACCACAGGTGCTTTGAACTGCCGTAAGTGGGATGTCAGCTAAACACATTTAAAAAGGATATGTGTTGCGAGTCTGGGTTTGGTCCTGCTGATTGGGTACTTCTAATTGTGCCTAAGACCCCGATTCTACAGGTGGTGGTACCAGCAGTGCCCGTTTGCAATAAGAACTACGGTTAATAAAACTTGCAACAGCTCAGTATGGACGCTTCTGCATAAAGTACTCAAGCCGATTACAGACCAAAATTGCTGTAATCAGGCCAGAACCCTCGCATCGGTTTGTGCGCTGACTGCAAATTTTGAGGCAGAAAGCCAGGCAGCAGCAGAGCCTAGGCTCCTGGGTGTCGATTTTTCCCGCGTCCGCGGTGGGTTGGTCGATAAACGCCACGCCAGGCAATCGATGTTTTGCCACCCATTCAAATTCAATCTGCGCCCCCTCAGTCACTGCCTGCCAGCTAGCCGGCACAAACGCGCAAATCCGCTGACGGACCGCTGTTGCTGACGCATGGGGCAAAAGCACTCACGACCAACTCCCAAGGCCTCCAAACTGAGGCGGGCGCGAGGGTGCGGGAAGACTTCAGGCCTTCCCACATTTGTCCAGCATTCAACTGCTGACGAAGAGGTCTTCCAAACAGGGGCCCGACAAATGTCCTTGCTACCCGACCAAACGGTGAGCGTCAATCGAGCTGACGTGGGCGTACAAGTCAATAACAGCGCCACTGTCGCCGATCAGGCCGCAGCCAGCGGGAGACAACCTCCTGCGGACAGTGCGTCTGCACTGCTGGATGAACTTATTCAGATTTTAGAGAAAGATGTGGAAGAGAGTAGCGAGATGTGCAGTGATTTGCAACAATACAGGCTTGAGGGCACTGAAGTGAGGCAGCAATCTGCCGAAGTCCTACAGCCCGCCTCACATTCGGTAAGTGTGCCAAATGCAGCAGGAGAGCGTGAAGTAGAGCAGGACAGTGCGGATGGGCTGTTTGCCAATTATTCGGCTTCCTCACGTCTGAGCGATAGTGAGGCCAGTTTGAGGGAATTCGAGGAACTTGAGAAGACCATGGAACTGATGGAAGCCTCCAGTTCACAGCCCTCGAGAGAGAGGCCCGTAGTTCGTCAGAGAATAAGGACATCTACACCGGCTGTACAGTCAGTCGTTTGCGGTGAAGGCAAGGCTAAGGCGGCTGCTCTACCGTATGAGAATAAGTTTTGGATTGGCTGTGGAGCGGACAATCTGAAGGTCTTTAGGAATCCAAAGGACCGACGCATAGAGTCAATTGCGCGTCTCAGTGGATGCCGCATAACGTTGACAGAAAGCAAACGAAAAAATGCTCTGGGTCAATGGCAACAACTGGTGGTTGTTGAATCGGCATCGGAAATGGGTCTGAAGAAGTGCACGAATATGTTGGATGAGAAATTTCCTGCTTTCAAAGCCAGTTCGGGTCGAATGAACTGTAAGTTGGACTTCCGGTGAGCACTTCTCTTGCTTTCACGTGCGTGTAGATGAGGAGAGTTAATGTCTCCACACCCACACTTGAGATTTGCTTGGACGATATCCGACGGCAGTGGAAGTGAGTCCTTGATGGATGCACGCGGACACTAGCCAACTACTAAGAAGCATTAGTGCCTAGGATAGGGTGTTATTTACTGGTCTACAGATTAGAAATGAAAGGCGCGATTCCTGAGGCGTGAAGTCGAAGTCGGTCAGAGATTAGCGAGATCCCGCTGATGGAATGAGAGGCGGCATGAATTCTTGTAAGTTAGTTGGACCATTGCGTGTTGCACCAGGAAGATATGCAGTTGATAGGAGTCAGGGGTCTTTTAGAGTCGAAGAACAGTGTACAAAGCGGCTCCTGTTCATGAGCCTAATGGAGGTGTATCTACTCACTGAACTTTGGACAATCTTCGAGTCACATTTTATGGTGGCAAAAAATGTGCCCCTGAGGGATCTTCACATGCGTTGCTAGACCTGTTATGCATACAGGAGTTGGTAATGGGGAGCTGTCTCTAGCGTTTCCTGGGTACCGTCCGGTAGAGCAATCTAGCTAGAGGGTTCACACTAGAGGATTAGTAAATTCAAGCAGTGGACGGCACTGAAAATGCGCAGTGACCTTTAGGAGATTCGCACTGCTAAATATGCAGTGGGGATTTTGGTATGCCAGAGCACTTGCTCATCGGAGGGGAGCAGGGGAGGGGGAGGAATTTGTGAAATTGCCGTGTCAGATTCGAATTCATCCTGATGTTGCCGTAGTCATTCTGCGCAAGATGGTCAGCCGTGATTATGAGAGGAGTGAAGAAGATGGTGTGCTAGACAGTTGTCAGGTATGGTAGCATGGCATACCTTACTTGACAGAACGGGTACTAACTAAAAGTCTAGACACATATTTCGCTGCGATACTTCCACTGCATGACACAGCTGTGATGGGTTCGATTCATCAGAGGGTCTCTCATTGCTCTCCCCCGTAGATACTCCAGTTCTGAAATTGGGGCATGTAGAATGCTGATGGCAGAATGGCTGAAAATGGTCGGGCCTTAAATAGGCTGGCGCGATGCAGACGGGTTTACAAGATTGTCAGAAGCAAAATGCTAAAACCTTTCGAGCAGATGCAGGGAAAATTTCCAAAATAAGTCTGAGGCATCGCAACTACAGCCTATAAATACCGCAACACCTGGGCAATTTACCACCATTTTCTGACTCCATCTCTGATGATGGATTCGAGTGAGAATCCGAAACGTCAGGCTAATAAAGCTCTTGTTCCAGCAATCGTGTCTCCTTCGGAGGCGTCCGTCTAGATCAGCAAATATGAAGCTGCATCAAGTTGGCAACATTTGACAATTCACCGGAATCGAGTTAACATCTACGTGCGACAAGTGCATTTCACCTACCGATACTTTAATGATTATATGTGTGTCTGTGTGTTGACCCTGCAAACAATCTAGATATGTCATCCTCTGGAGTCGTTAGCTATATCTCTTCACCCGCTTTTTGAATGCAGGCTCGCAGGTGTGTGACTTATGAGTGCAGAATCAGGTCAAAAATCTCACTGCGTCGGGTCTGATCCAATCAAATCTAGAGTGTGTGGGTAATATTCAAAGTGACTATTGGTGTACGCATTCACATAAGTGGACTTCCTTAAATGAAAGTGAGAGAAGTTGCTGCCAATGGACCAGATTTACATTAATAACAACACCTGAGTGTGC
>CACRXP010000195.1:381782-406437 GCA_902702965.1 Spirometra erinaceieuropaei | reverse complement strand
CTGTCTTCGTTTGATTTGGCTAACTACGAATTGTTCTCGACCGGATCAGGGTGAGGGTTGTAGGCAGATCAGATGGAGGTGGCGTATTTTGGGATAGATTTGTCGGTGGCTGTGGTGATGTGGAAGGAGGAGGAGGAGGCTGCGACAAGGTTTGTAAGACCTGTAAGACCTCTGGGAATCAGTACACTCTATCCCGTCTCGCGGTTGACCATAGCTACTAGCTTTGACATGTTAAGGTCCTAAGAGTCAGTGGCCAATACTTTTTGCGCGGTCGATATCAAGATTTTGAAGCAAATACCTGTATAAAATCCGTTGTTGATTTCCACGACTCGAAGATGAAATTTCGTATGCATGTAAACATGAGGGCTTATGATTCACCGCATCCTCATCCTTCATAAGAATTGTAACTGTGACTATCCGAATCGGAGTTTGGGAATGAATCTTACTGGTCACATTTCGTAATTTGTGTATATCCACCAAGCCTCTGTGGAAAGCGCGTTTTCCTTTTCGTTGTTTTGCTGGTATGTTTTCTGTCCTGTCTGCACCAGGTCCTCCTCTTGATGACTAAACTGCGCCTCCTAATCCGTCTAGATGCGTTCGATTTCCAGGTATGTCAACTCCCTCACTACTTTTGCTGCGCCAGTTCTACTCCAATCACACCTCGAGTGTTTTTATATCATCCACAATGACTCCCAGTGTGCGCATCCACTTTTCGGACTTCCTAAAGTGAAGGTGCGAGAAGCCGTTGCTAGTGAACCTGCGGCCTGTGCATGCTACGAGTACGGGAAAATCGACATCCAGGAAAGCCACTCAGCTCTTGAGGCAACTCCACGATGACGATTCAACAACCACTATCATACGCTCGTCCATTCATTCCGTCGAATATCTGACGCCTTCACACCGCATCCTTCATCGCACTTGATCAGCCCCATGTGTCGGCTCCTTTTATGATTGAAAGCGATCTAGAATGTATTCCCCCTCTTGCCCTCTCTCGTTTTCGATACAGCTCTATGTCTAGCCTTGTTTTCAAGCAATGGGGAACTCGGGGTAGATGCACTTGCTCTCCGAATAACGCCTGAATTTTCATTCATCGCTATCCCCTGGCGCATTCCATCAGGGCAGGTCTCTTCCAAATGCGCCGACTGCTCCAATCTTTCTCTCTGCCACTAGATCATGTGCAAGCATGATCATTGGCGAACAGGCCTTGCAAGCTGCTCCAATCCACTCCACATACTTCTGATGTGTCTGTGCAAGTTACAGAAGGTGAATTCAGTGGCGGAAATTCTGACGACTTCTGTCTTCTTGGTCTTTTCCTAGTTCCCTCTACACTTTGAATAATTTAATCTGCTTGCCACGCAACCAATGTCTTTACTCGTTTCCTGTTTTTTGCTTGAGCTTAAATGGAAATTTGGGAAAACCTTCATTCTTCCAACTGTGTTATCATCCGTCTTCCCAGATCCTATTTCACCGACGTGTGCATAACTTTGACCTCCATCATGTCTGTTAGGATGTTTGGATGTGTCGTTTTGTGCCCCTAAAACGGGTCACACAGGAAGTGTGGTGGACGAACACGGGGCCCAGATCAGGGCACAACAGGCATCATTGGGGATGTTCATGCACAACAAGTGCCATACATTGGGGGGGGGGATGGTGTGGTGACACACCTAGGAGCAGTCTCGCTCCGCGCCTGCCACATGCACCCGAACCTGCCTCCGGTCTTTCTGACTTTGTCGTGACGCTGAGCTCATATGGGTGAGAAGAGTATGCGGTAAATACAGCGCAATTTTACTATCATTATAAACTGATTCACACGAAAGTCATCGTCCCTGCGCCTACGCAGTTGTGGGGAACCCAATGAACATCGTCGGAACCGACGGTCGAACTGTCGTGTGTACCATGGACTGTGCATCCAAGTTTGATAATGATAATCTGTCGTAAGGGTTCGACTGGCCAAATCAACGAGCATATGGATGCATTCACGTGAGGAGAGTTAGGACGTGTTTACGTAAGTTAACAAGGCATGGCATCCCTCGAGTTAAACGAAGGAGAGGGGATGTCGAAAAGAATGGCACGGACTGCATAGGCCGGGTTGAAACGAGAACCGTCGTCGGATTACTACAGAACCAACTTCAGAAATGCTGAATTTCAATCGACAGAACAACTCTGTGGTTCAGTGGTAGGCTGTCATCTACATGCTGCATAATGAAAGTGCCCAGGTTTGGGTCCAAAACGATGCCTGGCTGTTTGCCGATCAGGCAAACAGATGAGGAATCTGCTGCTGTGCAGATGAGATAGATTTATCTATGTTAACCACACACTCCCTACCCCGTTCCATGTTCTAGCCAACCGTCCGAGCCTGTCACCTAGTTACTGCTGTAGTTGGACGCAGTGGTCGACGCTCCGTCAAGGTCTATCTCTAAGACGTGCCATACGCATATCAAGGGCTCGCACTGACTCCGCACAGCCTGCTAAACGCGCGTCGTGAGCCGGGCCGACCCTTATCTTGGTCTAGGGCATCTAGACCACTACCCGATGGGGGACCATACATGCACAAAAGAATTTTCATGCAGCTCGGCAAATAGCACAACAGACTGCCGAAATATTGTTCAAATAAATTTAACCCTATCGACCACTACGTACTTTCGTCCACCCTATTCCAGCGTGACATGAGGCAGTTCTGTCGTCGTGCCAGACAATGCCCACCGTGTGCTCCACATCAGAGTGAAGCAGGTACGATGGCTTGCGCGTGAATGAGTTTATAGAGAGAATAGACTTGCGCAACATCTGCTGCGCCCCCCCCCTCCCCCCACCCACACCTGGACCCGGCGTCCGGACATAGTTAAGAAGACCGGAAACGGGGGAGGGCGTAGGTGACTGGCACGGCCGGGCTCGCACCTAGGCGTTCCACCACATACTCTGACCCACAACAAACAAACATTTGACCTGGATTTCAACTAGCAACAACAAATAACGGGTTAGAAGGAGAAGGCCGACTGGGCAGCCATTCTCATGACCTATATATCCAGCGGGAGCGCAAGCGCATATACCGGCAGGGAACGGCCTGCGCACACGAGGCTGCGAGGAACATCGTTTGCTGATTCTAGCATAGCATACGCCTACAATGCTTGAGGCTCAGAAGGGTGACACTCAGCCCTGTATCTGCCTGGGCCATCGTCCTTCAAAGGCTGGATAACCAATCAGTCATCGACTAAGAGGCACTACCCATATTGCCAGCGTGACGTAATGAAGGGGTCGTGTACTGGCAGGTGAACTGCATGAGTTGTGCGGTCTACGTAAAAGTGGGGCAAAATTTCTGCAGCACATTCGATGAACGTAATTTTGAATGTTGTTAAGGTTATTTTTCATGTTTACCTGTACTTCGATGTTTTAGTAGATATTTACACGTCACTTAGTGCTTTTGTACATATTTACAATTTTTATGAATTTTTTGCAAGAATGTCCCAATCACAGCTTTATTTCTACATTTCAGATGTCTTTGGATAAAACGAATATCGAATTCTGGTTCTGTATTGCTGACAACGAGGACTGTCGACTTGGAAAACTGCGAAGGAGGTCTGTGATGCCGAAGGAGAAGAGGCCATCGACGACACAACTGCTTTTCGTTGGACAGGCGTTTCAACTCTGGCGGCATCAATTTTAACCCAGCCTCTTTCCGGTCGACCATCAGATTTGGACAATGAGAACTTGGTTTTCACTCCTGAAGATGAACCGTCATCGAGCAGTCGTTATTTGAGGGCAGTAATTAGAGTCAATCACGAAACGGTTTTGAGGCACTTGCATTAACTTGACTTGTCCATAAGAAGTCTCATCAAAATCCACACAAGCTGGCCGAAGCACAAGCCAATCGACGAATTTGGAATTTGGAATTTGCCACCAGTTGTTGCAAACCCCCTGAACAACCGATTCTGAAAGCACATTGTAGCATCTGAGGAGAAATAAGTTTATCTGGTCAATCACAACCGACAAAAGAGATAGGTTCAAAGAGGTCAGGCACTCTATCAGTCCCAGGTCAAGGTCGGCTCGGCAAGAAAGTGCTGATCTGTGTTTGCTGGAATCTCCAAGGTGTATTTCACTTCGAATTTGTTCCGAATGGCCTTGTCGCCAACTCCGATCTCTACTGCCAACAAACAGGCCGAGTATACGGCAAGCCTAAGAAGCACCCGGTACCAGTTCGTCGGAAACGGACTCTGTTCCAACAAAATAATGCCAAAACTCATGCTGCAAAATTGTGCAGAACAAGTTCGAAGAATTGGATGCGGTCGAGCTTTTTCCACATCCGGTCTACAGCGCCGATGTCAAGCTGCTGACCAATAAAAGAGTGAACATTTCTATGCCCGTTTTCTATGAAATATATTCGACTTTATAATGGCATCAAAAATCAATGAGAAAAATTCATGCAACCTACAGTAGATGTGCTAACTCATGAAATGTCAACCAAAATTTCGAAATGCGTTCTCGTTTCGAAAAGATAACTTAAGTATTGTTGTAAAACTTATCATGATGCAGCATAAATCTATAATGATTCAGTTACCGCAGGGTGTCGGCTTTCGAAAGAACTTATTTTCGGCGGCATGCAAGATCTATACTCTGCAAAAAATGACTACTTAAGTAGCATGCAATTTCCTCATTGATTTTCGATGCCATTGAAAATTCAGTTATATTTCATAGAAATCATGCATAAAAATATTCATTCTTTTACTTATGCGTCAGAAAATCACGTCTTCTTCCAATTTCATACTCAAATTAAGAGTATAATTCGGTTTTAAAAAAGTTTCTAATTGTGAGATCTTTTAATACTATTAAATGGCCGTTCGTAAAGCGTCATGTATCTCCATTTACGAATGTGGCTTGTAAAGCTAACAATATTGCTCAAATCCACTGCTAAATTTTATGAACCTCATGTGGTCTCCTCTTAATACCGTCGAGAAATGCATGGTTTTCCGTTCACGGAAAATATACAGATTGTAGTTTTGAAACCCTGAATGCAAGTGTAACAGCAGGTCGGGTTCAAAATTATTCGGGAATTAGAAAAGTTTTTTAAAACCGAATTATACTCTTCGTTTGAGTATGAAATTGGAAGAAGACGTGATTTTCTACCGAATAAGCAAAAGAATAAATATTGTTATGCATGTTTTCCATGAAATATAATTGAATTTTCAATGGCATCAAAAATCAATGAGAAAATTGCATACTAATAAGTAGTCATTTTTTGCAGAGTATAGATCTTGCATGCCGCCGAAAATAAGTTCTTTCGAAAGCCGATACCCTGAGGTAACTGTATCATTATAGATTTATGCTGCATCATGATTAGTTTCACAACACTATTTAATTTTTTTCTTTTCAAAACGAGAACGCATTTCGAAATTTTGGTTGACATTGCATGAGTTTGCATGAGTTTGGCGGGTATGTGGCCACGAAAATCAAGTAAATGCTTTTGAAGGATGTCTACACTGCAGATTTTTATCCGAGGGAAGGTCCTGCAGGGAGCTAAAAAGAGTTGTAACGGCTATTTCGCATTCACTGTTAAGGACCAACGACCAAGGAAACCTGGACGCCCCCCTGAATGTGCCAGATTCTCCGCTTACAGTAAAGTCGTTCTGGTGAACCCCCCAAGACCCAGAAGACGTAGAATTACGTTTGAAACTGTCTCAAGCACTTGCGGCTCCCAGACCTTGCACCTGTGTTAGTTTCACCAAATAAGTTGCCACACCGGTTACCTTCACCTGATTTAGTCGAGATTTCGAGTACAGTGTAGAATGTTCGCTGGTCGCCAACTGTACACCCCAATATTTAAGTGCAAAACTCAAAAATGTGAGAAGTGAGGGTATGTTAAGCCCTGTGACTCCTGTTTGTAAAAGGCTGGGGCGATATTTAAAAGCCCTAAAGGGGTCAGAAGAACCCTAAGTTTACTTATTGCTTATTTACACGAAATGCGATCTTATTTTTACCGTCCTGAATTAACTAGAAGAAATACAACGCGTAAACTACCAACGGCTCTATCCCGCTACACGAACGCTTTTGCATAAAGCGCTCAAATCGCCTATTTGATGGCTAAAATATCCGTAATCAGGCCAGAAAGCCTAAAATAGTTTGCACAGTACTTGCATAGTTCGAGTTTGGAGGCTATGAAGCAATGCCGCAACTCCTGTGCGTTAAATATTTCCGCCCAGGGGTGTGATAACACGCGGTGGGTTGGTCGATGGACAATGGCTCGGGAAACGATCGATGATCTACTGTGTTTAAATTCACTCTGAGCCTACCTGCCTGCCGCCTGCCTGTCTGCTGTTGCTGCAGCTGCTGACGCATGGGGCAAAAGCACTCGCGACCATCCCACCCTCTCTTTAAACTTGGACGCAGGCGAAGACGTGAAAGGACTGTTGCCACCGCCAATTTCGCAAATTCGAATGCAGAAAGTGAAGGCTGCCTCCACCATGACGCTGGTGTGCAAACAGAGACCCCTCCGATGGGACGGCCATTGGAACCATCTGAACGTACGATGCGAGCCGACGCTTCTGTGCAGGCAAATCACAGTCACAGTGATCGCCGAAGGAAAAAGTTAAAAATGATACTCCGGAAGTGCATAGAGTCGGCTTTCCTCCATCCATCCATCCCGTCTTATTTCTGTCGACCTTATGCAGCATCCGCTATCAGGCTTGATCAGTCCCATGTACTGGCCCTTTGGATTATTGACGGAATTCCGACTTCCACCGGAGCACCGACCTGGACCTCACATGGTACATCTGCCATTATAGGTTGGCGCCGCTACAGACGACGAACCTCGAGGTAGACCTTACTGCTCCCCCCACGAATAGACTCTTTCCGCTCATCGATGTCCCCTGTGGGATTCGACCACGCCAAGTTTCTTCTCCAGTTGACAGACTTCTCTTCAACTCACCTGGCATTCCATTTCCCCCTTTTCTCTACAGTTTGAGTAATTTCGTCTGCATGCTGCAAGGCCACTACCTGTACTCTATTCCTACTTGTTAAATGAGTTTAATATGGACTTCCAACAAACCGTCATTCTTCTGTCTGCAGAGCTCGCTGTTGGCCTCGACGAATTGCTGGTTGCTACTTCCTTTATAGGAATAAGGGTTTATTGGACGCAATCGCTATGCTATACACGCGACCAACTATCTGCATCACTGTCGACTGATGTGAAAAAGTGTCACTTCCAAGATATTTCTAACTACAATCTGCAGGACAATGAGCTGGCGGCTTAATGAGTGTCCGACTGCATGTTTCATTGACAAGACACCCAGGTTCGAGTTTAGTGTGTTGCTTGCCCGTTTGATTAATTAATCAGTGTGAATAATTTTACAGTGAACATGCCACATGCCTGCTGGTTTACTGCATGACTCAATTATGAACCAAACAATGACTATTACAGGTCCTCGAGTTTAAAAAGAATTTCACTTACTTCGCCACTTTTCGAAGAATATATCCCACACATCAACGGGAGCATGCGCATGATTTCACACGCCGTAACCTTAATCCTTGAGCTTGCTAGAATAAATTTTGTGCTTCCCGAAGGAAAGAAACTTTGTCCAGAGACGATGGGAGTCGACACTCTCGACACCCCACCAGTGTCTATCGACGATTTAAGCGATCAATGTTTGCCAATTGGGACGCGCTTGCTCAAAGATGTCAGCAAACCATCGCCCTTTATGACCCAATTATCCAGATACGGCGTCTGGAGACCCGTCCTGCCAGATCCTGAGTCATTTGTGCTATCTGGGATCGTTTAGGTCGCATTTCAATAGATGCTTTTGACAACTATGAAGGTCAGATATGGATTTAGGTAAGAAAGATACTAATATGAGGGGAATGTGACTCTACCTTCGACCTCGTGTAGAACGCGAGCGTTTGATTGTGCCCCATAAAAGAGGCCACATGGGAGTTGCGGTGGACGAACACGGGGACCAGGTCAGGGAAATCCGGAGTTACTAGACGGGGGGGAGTGGTGCACAGCCATAACAAATGCAATTTATGGGGAGGATTTGGTGACACGTCTTTGTGCTGGCTCATGCCTCGTCAGTTACCTGCGCCCGATCCCCTCTCAGGTCTTCCTGGTTTTTACTTGAAACCAGGCCCAGGAGGGAGAGGGAAGAGGAAGGGCAGTAGATCCGGCGCAAACCTACCATCCCTACAAACAAACAGACATGCAAAGTACCGTGCTTGCGCTAACCCTGTCGCGGAGAAAATGGTGGACAGGGTTGGTAACGACGGTTGAACTTTCAACATCGTGTCTGCGCGTGAATATCCGGTTGTACGCGGGTCGGCTTTCAAAGCGCGCTGGCGATGCAAAAGTTACACATAAAATACCTCAGGGTGTGTTCGTTAGCACACGACGATCAAGGCAATCAAGCAACTTTGGCACGTTTGTTACCCATAGCTGATGGACAAATGATAAGCACATTCCCGATTATGTAGTATAGAGTTGGTTAAAAGTTTCAGTCTTCCGACAAGGCGTCTGCTAATGTAGTCTTCAATGGAAGGAATTCGTAGACGAGATTAAGATTTGGACGGTGGCCTTCGCACGCTCGTCTTCAGATAACTCATCGTCGGGTCGGCTTTGTCGCACAAAATGTCCCTATTTCAATTTGCATTCGGTTAAGGGGAATAGGAGAGAGGGCAATGGTATGAAGAAGGACCCCACTTAGCTGTCAGTAGACTGTGGATCGTGTCATATGGGGTTGAGCGAGGAAACAGAAGGGATCAACGTCGCTGGTGGGAGCGGAGGGACGACGGAGAGCGAAGGTCACATATGACGATCGGTGGGTGATCTGGGCCCTGGATGGGCGTCCATCTGGCTTCAGTGGTCAAAGAGCATTTAAAAGTTATTGCTCGTACAAAGGCAGAGAATGCTCATTGTTCAAATGATTTCTCAACCTACAAGTATGCATTAGTTGGTGACTTAGCATGCCAGTCGATCATTCGATAGAGTGCTCGAAGGGTAAGTGGACGATGGTTCGGGAAAGGAGGGACGGGGGATTAACCACGAACCCCCACGCAGATGCTGGCATCCGACAAAGTTGTGTATAAGTAACATTCTCCGTAACAGACTATCGACTTATGACTGGCACCTGTGTTCTGCATTTAGGAGGGTTTTCTGTGCTGTTTTTGGACTCTTTTTTCCACAGGATTTGACGGCGTTGACTAAGTCATGTTTCTTGCAGGATCAAAAAATCCATTCAGGAGATTTGACAGTTATAGGCTGCAACTAGAAGATACAACACAGCAGCTGCAATTTGATGGTCGTGAGGGCCTACTGTTGGTGATGGGGACAAAATTCATCGCTGGAGACATCTCGACTTCACACTTTTCTGGTATTAATTCGCAAGAGGAAGGATCAAGGAGAACAGCCCTTTTACCGCCGACAATAAAAGGTAGACGTTTTCGCTACAAGTAAGGACTGTCATATCCGCTCTGCCGACATTTGAAGTTCCATTCTGTTTTCAAAGCAACCACGAACTACCCTTTATTGACAACGAAAGTCTCGCGAGGGCTCATAAACTGCTTCCTGTCGATTCAGAGCATGGTTAATATGCAGGAAGCTAACCAATGCATTCAAAATTAAACACGAGCAACTTAATTTAGAACCAAGATGTCGACGGAGATGTTGAGAGAACTACCTCTTTGCATACTCAAGATGTCATTCGAATTTAATGACCACTTTAATCGCCAGTCCGACAACAGTTTTATGGGATAATGCAGACAAATTTGCTTTGCTGTTTAGCTTACAGGTCCAGAGAACTGTGGACTAGGACGAAAAGATTCAGAAACCCATTTCGTGTCTCTGGGCTTCCTGAAAAGAAACAAATTTATGGACGCATTTTCTCCGACCAGGCCTGCGCGTATTTCAAGCAAAGCGACATACAGTATTCGCCGTACCTCATGAAACGTCAAGTGAAATTATGAACAGTTTTCTACTAGAAAGGATTACTGGGGTGGGATTGTAATATTGAATATCGTGTAAAATAATCCCACGATATTTTAGTCACGTCAGGATACCGGCATTGGAATGATTTTCTTACCGACCACCTGCGTAAACCACACTCGATAAAAATTTACGAATTTATTTTGAAATTTTTCCATCGATTTCCGACTTCCCTATAAACTCAAGCATATTTTGTAAAAAATTCCACAGAAATAATCTTCCCTGTGCTCACTTGACAGAGGATTACGTCTTCTGCAATTCTTATGCTCGAAGAACGGATATCCTTTGACTTTAATAAAATTCCGAATTATGCAACTCTCAAGACTGTGAAATATTCATTTATTCAGTATCGCATATGCACGTTTATAGTGCTACTTATGAAATATTCAAGGCGATCCACAGCCATTCCTTAATGTTGCTTCTCAACCCTCTGAGCTGAAGTCATTGTAGATAATGCACCAAACCGTCTACAACAGACGACCCAACCTTGTACAGCGAAACACCAAACCGAAATAATCGTGTCGGACTAAAATCCACTTAAATAAGTACAATAGGTATTCTTTGTAGGCCACAGATGCTTGGGGGCCTTCACCCGATCTTTATCGTGTAGGGTAATGTATAATTGTCCTTGCACGGAAAGTATACAATATGCCGTCATAAAACCCCTAAGCGCAATTGCAGCTGCAGTTTGATTTCAAAATTATTCGAGAATCGAAAGTTTTTAAAACCGGAAGCTACTCCTTTTCGAGCATAAGGCTCGTAGAAGACGTAATTCTCTACCCAATGAGTACGAAAAAGAATATTCTTCATGTATGTTTTTATGAAATATATTTGAGACAATACAGGCAACAAAAGTCAGTGGAAACGTTTCTTGATAAATAAGTAGTCATTTTTTACCCAGTGCGATTTATGCAGCTGGCCAAAAAAGTCATACTCAAGGGTCGAAAAGAAGTACATTCAAAAGACGGCCTCCCGACGTGAGATTATGCCGCACAATAATCATTACCACAATCCCACCCGAGTACTCATTTCTAGTCAAAAACGTACTTTGTAATTTTGGTTAACATTCAATGCGATAGTTTACCTCCTGTAGCTATCCTTATGCCGAGAACAGGGTCCGTTATTCTTGGGTTCCCAGAAAGAGGACGAATCTTCGGGGCTGCTAGTGTGAGCGGAACCTCTCTTACTGTTACAGGGAGTTGTTGAGGTGTGGATATGTCGACTGACCCTCTCTTTATATTTTAGACTCCCCATAGCGTGTCAGGTAGTCGTGATAACTCTATTAGACGCCGAACACTTGAGCATCTGATGGTGGTCCAGGAGTATTCTCTGAGAAGAAGAAAGAAGTGATTCCATTACTAGGGTTTCCTGTGCATCGCAGCCGCATGACGTCCTTCATGATCCACAGTTGGCATACTAGTGATACGACTCAGGCCACCACGAATAGCTTTCAACAGTTCTGTCCGCTCTGTGGGAATTAACTGCCATGAACTTGAGGTTGCGGCTAATTTCGTCAAAACTGTACTCTACATACAATAAAAGATCAGGTGGGCGAAATTCCTTTTTGCTGTTAGCATTCCAACGTCCTTTGGTAAACATGGGTCGAAACACATGAGGCCGCTCAAACGGTCATTGAAGACCGCAACTAATTTACTCATTCTTCCCTCTACCCCCCTGAAACGAGCAGTGTTGGTTAGACCAGTGAGCGTTGGTTCAATTCTTAGAGAAAGCAAGGGTGAACACGCATCATACATCCACATGGGAGAATACCAAGTGACACTCTGTCTATGAATCTCTCACTGATGTTAGTCGCCATTTGGGATCCAATAAGGCTTTCCAGAGAGGCATTATATGATGCCGTGCCACGAGCAGTTTTAATGACGTTACCTATAAATGAATAAAAGAAGACGGCTATCACATTACAAGGGACGTCCCGAGTCTCGCAAAAGTAGTTCCAGTAAGTCCTAATAGTGTTGACCGCCTGTAAAAAATAAGAGGGAGATAGACATAGAGAGTGCTTATAGGTACTCGGTCACCTGTCTCAAAGTGTCCGATATGCACTGAGAGCTTTACTTATGCTTTCTGGTAGATAGTGTTACTTTAAATCCATTTGCTACTGACTGGAACAGACATTTATCTTAAGGCAATGTTTCAGCTTTAACTGGGAATTTTCCTAGCTCTCGTCGTTGGCCACAAATGCTAAAATATTGTAACATAAACATTTGGGTCATGCAGATTATAAAACGATTCAATCGACTTACAAAGTTACCTTCACTATTTGATACCTCAAAAGGGAATCAAATTTTTTGGGGATTCGAAGGAGTTTTAGACCTGCCGTGGGTTTTTCTGCTTAATCCTCATAAGAAGGCAACGTTTCTCTTATTAGGCTAAAAATATACACATTTTCCAGTCGTTTTCAGATATTCTGGTTACAACCGCCGATAGTTACAGAAGATGTTCGATCTCATGAAATATTAGTTGAAATTCTGAAAAATGTTTTTGATTCGAAAAGATTACTTAAGTGAGGTTGTAATATTAGTTATCGCGCGACATAATCCTGAGATATCTAGGTCAACTAGGATATTGTATTTTGAATGAGCCTATTTTCAGCCGTCTGAAAAAAAGACAATTTGTAGCAAATATTTAATTAGGCATGATGAATTTCCCCATCGATTTTCGGTGCCTTTAAAAATTCAAATCTATAATATAGATAGTATATGCAAAAATATTCTGTCTCGTACCAATTTGATAGAAAAGCACGCCTTCTCAAACTGTTCTACTTGAAGAGAGATTGTCTTCTGTTTTTGAAATGTTTCTTATCATGACATTTTTTAAAACCGTTAAATGTTTATTCATACAGTAGTGCATCAACACGTTTATTAATGTTACTTATAGAGTACACAACGTGATTCACATCAGATGCACAATTTTATGAGTCCTATATGGCATCTTCCTGACAGCGTAGGGAAATGTATAACATTCCCTTGAAGGATTGTATAAAGCATGTAGTTTGGAAACCCTGAATTCAGTGTAGTCACAGGTGAAGCAAAAAGTTATTCGATGATTGAATTTTTTAAAAATGGAAAGCTACTCTCTCTTCAAGTAGCGTGTTTAAAAAAGACCTGATTTACAACTACATTAGTAAAAGAGAGGATGTTTTTGTGCATGACTTCCAAATAACATATTTGAATGTATAGGGCGTTGAAAATGGACTGGAAAAGTTCGCACTACTTTATTAGTCATCTTATTAACATAGGCTGAAAAGATGCTGACTCAAATACCAGCACTCCAGCTTGACTGGAACATCTTGGGATCGTGATGCATTTGAATTAATATTGCAACTCCACTTATACAATCTTTCTGACACGAAAACATATTTAAAAATTTCAGCCAAATTTCATATAGACAGCACCTTTCCTGTATAAGAAAAAGCGCGCAAATAATTGCCTGCCAGCGGGAAAATTCACCTGAGATTTTTTTTTCAAAATCCTTGTGCTAATAAAATGACTTCCATGTTGTTGTATGAGTTTTGTGTTTATCCGGATTCAGATTTTTATTTACTTATACTAGTCCTTAAAAATTTCATTAGATGCGGTTGCGATAGATTTTTTGCCAGGGCCTGCCATTACCTAAAATGTAATACAAAATTATGGCAGAAATTTGGTTTCCATGCGAATATGTGCTAGCCGTCCCATTCGCAGGCAAATTCTCCTGTGTGCCGTACGTGCATCTAAGAGGCAAAATAATTGTTAGGGTTTAGTCTGGTACAGAACAATCTGTTCACGAATTTACTTTACTGATATTGGGTCCAGTATCATAATTTAAATCAAGCGTATCTTTACTTGGCTCACATGCTCTGACTGGGTAGATGGTTACGCAAACCATCGTCTACAGTCAGCTCAAAATTCCATTCCGACTTAAAAGGAAGTTAATTGGCATATTTTGTTAGAACTTGGTAAACGTCCACCGACTAAGGACATTGCGAAATTCAGGGATCCTTCAACAAACTCACAGAAAGCATCTTCTAAATTGCATTCATTATATTTGATGAAGTTTCAAATTGACCACAAATGCTTAAGAATTAATGAGGCAATTATAAATTAAGATGGTGCGCACTGAAAGAACGCAGGCGGTGGGTTGACTAAACGACAATTTTATTAAAGGAAGGCTTCAAACTTTTAAATCCTCTGTACGCCAGATTCGCATCCGCAAATGTACGTCGCGAATGTTCAAGTTATAAATCGAATAGAAGTAAAGCTATTTAAGAACTTATGAACATTTTAACTAACGCTGATTTACGTGGATTGGCACAGGTCTTATTTCCATATCGGCTCACTAGTTGGCTTGAGGCATTAATTTCTGAGGTTGTTCCTGTGTCCAGTCCTAAAGCTTGATTTACTTTAATCAGAAACATCGAGTTTTATTGCTAATAACAAAATAAGGTCTAATAGCTAGTAGCCAATTAACTGAGATCTATAATGTTCATCTAGCGGTTTTAATTCAAGCAGTGGAATAATGAGACTTAGTCTTTTCTTGGTTGTTACAACTGGACTCTATTGGCAATAGCTTCTAATTCACGCTACATGAGACTACAGTAACTGCAATTCTTTGAATTTTTCGCCGTCTAGGAAGATATTGAGACGGCTATGCTAACCTTGCTGCGTCCTTACATAAACCGGGAGAGTGGTAACGGTGACAGTGTGTATGCGTGTGTGTGTGTGTTTGAGTCTGAATTGTCCCCCCCCCCAGTCTGGCCACGCGGTAGATGCGCTGAACCAACACGGGGGTCACATCGGATTCTGACAGGCGTTATCAGATTTGCGCACAATAACAATTGCCAACCTTTTGGGATGCCGTGGCAGACACAGTTGCCGGCCGACGTCACGCACACTGGGACCCCTGCCGCCCTCTCCATTGTTGTTGTCGGTTAAAGAACTGGTCATCTGCTATGCGGGCCAAGGGGTGTGGAGTGGAGTGCCAAGGTGGGGGATCGACTGTGTCATCCACCTGCGCCTTACCCCCGCCTCCGGTCTTCTTGACTATGTCTTGACACCGGCTGCAGGTGGGGAATGAGGGGAGAGTGTGATAGATGCCGTGCAAGTCTGCATTAGCTATAAACTGATTCACACACAAGTCACCGTCTCTGCTTCACCTTTCTGTGGAGCACACGGCGGACATCGACGGCAACGACGGTCAAAATGCGGAGTCTCAATGATTGTAAGCATCTGTTATGCCATGATTGAGCAAACCAAGGCCCTCGCAGTCTGGTGTGCGCTGGCAGTTCTCTGACACCTAGTTCCCTGTCGGCGAGATTGGCTGTCCAGTCATCGTCATCCTTCTAACCCGTTGTGGTGCTATAGTGTTTGATTAAAATCCTGGTCAATGTTGTGGACCAGGGGTGTCGTGGTACGCCTAGGTTCCTCCGATCGCAAACCGTGCCAAACAACACCTACTTATGTAAATATAGTAGGCAGTTCTGGATAGTGAGCCTACACCGCTCATATAACCGTCTTATGTACCAAGACCCTAAAACATCAACATGGTTGACAGGTCCAGGTAGGATCGACATGTACTAACGATAAGCACCAGCTGATATTCATTTTTTACGTCTGCTGGCTGTTATTCCTTGCCTCACGCAATTATGTCAGCAATACTCTGTGGAATGTTCTTAATGAATCGGCGTCTTCTTCGACATTTTTGTTAACAATGGAAATTCAAAGGCGCCCACTGCACTTTCTTCTAATAAAACGGAAGTGAACAAAAACGCTACAAAAATGGAAAACTGTGGAAATAGTCAA
Organism: Spirometra erinaceieuropaei; assembly: GCA_902702965.1. Lineage (NCBI taxonomy): Eukaryota > Metazoa > Platyhelminthes > Cestoda > Diphyllobothriidea > Diphyllobothriidae > Spirometra > Spirometra erinaceieuropaei. The sequence continues at coordinate 390,681 of CACRXP010000195.1, read as the reverse complement.
TGGGCGAATTATCCCATTCCCTCTTTCGCCTCCTCTATGCTTCTTACGACTGACTAATGTTCCAGGCTGTGTAGGCTCCAATCAGGCTTGACGAGGTTTTGCTGTAGTCAAAACTCGTCCACTACTATTAGTACTACTACTACTACTACACACCTTCCATCCTTTGCACCAGGCCAAACCATCTGTCTGGTCAAAATTCCATCTGTAAGCTTAATAACTCTGTTTGGCTGTCCCGGTAAGTTTTCCTACCAAACCTCAGGCTTTATTAATGTGCAGTGGTGGCCCAGAGTAGAGGATAAGGTCCGCAAGTTAATCTTGTCATTAAATTCTTCAGGATTCGTCACTTTCGCCTTGTTCAAGTTACTAAACCACTTGAGAAGTTGACTCAATTATTGACAATAACCCATGTCTGTACATAGCGTGAATCAGAGACAATTATCCTATAAGTCATGCTGAAAGACAATTTTCGCATAACATATGGGTAAAGAACCTACCAAATACACACCCATTGGTTGACTAAGCTAGTTGCCTTTTTTGTTTAAATTACCTTACCTCACTGTCTCTTCCTAAACAACGTCAATCCTCAGTAAAACTTTTGATGGATATCCCACTGAACGCTCCGAAATCCATTTAGCACTCTGATTTCCGATCAAAATATGCGTTCACCATTTGTCTCTTCATGGTTCCACTTCTAGTCTGGCGATCGTCAACTGTGTCTGGGAAAAGAGCCGTCAGGACTTGGTTATCTGACTTACACTCGCCTCCGCTGTTTGACATATTAGAAAGTAGCAATGACGTGACGCTACCGCGGACTCGATCGTTGATAACGATCGCCATTTCAAGACATTTACACTGTTTTGTGAATGCTGTACAGCAGGCCTCAGTTAAGTCGGTCGGCGAGCCATCTTTCGCCATACGAAATCCGCTTAACTAACCTTAATCTCTATCCTCTGAGTTATAGGCAGTTGCGCGGAGACTTGATACAAACTTTCCGTATCGTGCGTGGCTTGGACTGCGCCCTTCGGTGCGATGAATTTTTCCAACTCGCCACAACAACTAACCTCCGAGGACATCCCTTCAAGTTACGTGTGCCCCAGGGTAGATTGAATGTGAGAAAATATTTCTTCTCCAACCGTGTCGTGGAACCGTGGAATACTCTGCCCGAGACGGTTGTCATGTCTCAATCTGTGGCGATATTTAAATGTAGACTTGACAGACATATGCTACAGCACCAAGCGGACCATGTGACTTTTTAGCCATGAGACCAGTGTCATATGTGAATCAATGCCTGCATACACTTACTGCTGTAATTTCTTCACATTCTGCTAATTTATCGATTTTTTATGTACAAATAGGGAGTTCAAAGGCGTAAGCCTATTTCCCTCAAATACACTGACTGACTGACCTAAATCAAAAATTTTGTTCGAATATTCTAGCCAAATACCCGTCAGACCAACCTCCTTCCGATACCAATAGGGGAAATTTCTGGCTACTTAGATGTCATTTCACAACATCGCATTTAAGTGAGGGTTCCTCTGCAAGATTTAGGTTTTCTGGACGAAAACTGCACACTCGCATTCACGCACTCCTCAATGAGAAGAGATCGGGTGCAATTTGTCTCGGTCCTATTTCGCAAATCAATGGATTACACCCATACCCACTCTCCCTCTCTGTCTATGTCCAGTAAGGCACGCCTTAACACCATTCCTGAGATAAACACATATGCTTGCTGTTAAGCAACGCCTACTACTCTGACAGTGATTGGTGGGCAGTGCGTTCAAGAGGTCGAGCGGACTGATCATAGAAATGCCGTAACTACCCAACGCGCGAGGTGAGACGGTGCGCATGCAGGTGGGGGCAGTCACGTGAACTAATGTCCCTCCGTCAATGCGGAAAAGCACCCCAAAATGCTCGTACGGATTTCCGTTGGAGGGCTTCCATGAATTAAACCGCCCAGTGCATGAATCCGCTTTACAAGTAATCTTCTCAGTATGAAACCAGCATGCTGTGTCTTCCAAACTTAATCATACTATGCTGAGGAGTCTTTTGAGTAGTTAACTTGTTGACTCGTGATTTTCTGCATTCTGGTGTTCAGCTAATAATCCACGGCGGACAGAGCACGTGTTTGACACTTCTGAACTATTCTAGTCGCCGAGGCTTACTGGCTCAAAAGCGGATAGTCAAAAGCTCAAGTATTCTATCTCGATCTTCAAAAGAGAAACGTACTATCTCCCCTTAATCCTACCGCCGATAAAGTCATCACTGAGCCTCCCAGGTCATAGGGGACCTTTGCTATTTCGCCATAATCGCGTGAGATTCTAACGTTTTTCTCTTAGTAGACAGCATTCCCCACTACCTCTTCAAGGTCATCCGTTTTGCAGTGATTGTATGTGCGCGTCAAAGTTCTGCCTGCACGTAGTGCATGCTGTTGCGGGCTGTGCGATGCCAGCGGCTTGGAACGACTTGAAACTGAGCATACACACTTGACCCATTGATGAAAAGTCCACTGAAGTTGCCTGTTCTTAATGATGATTCATTTGAGTACATTGATGCACCCACTCCCAGCATCTGGACCGTAAACGCTTTGTAAACAAAGCGTTCGCACGCTTCCCAAATCAGCCTGATAGAGAGAAAAGGTGTGTCTAGGTTTGAAGGCTGGTCGTCCGTGCGATGGCAATCATGATCGTAGTTGGAAGTTCATGCACACAGGGTTTCCCACATTGCGCATTCTCGAACTTGCCGCAGTCATGAAGGAAAACTGAAAATCATTGGTACAGAAGCGGAAAAAGTCTTGACCTTCATTGTCCACGCAGGAAACCGAGTGGAAGACATATAGAAGTGAGACATGGGCAGGCTTGGTTTGAGATTTTGATCTTCTGCTGTCAATTTAGGCTAGCCTACATGAAGAGTTGTCATTCGGATGGCAGAACGAGCATCGGCCGTGCCCCAGACCTGAGCAAAAGTGCTGATAAACCTGTCAAATAGAGCGTATCGAAGGCGGAGAACTGTTTATATCACGATGCCGGTCTTTAACGGTTCATTTGATCCAATCGGGCAGGAACACCTTACATGAAAAAGTCTTATCTTCATGTCATCATGGCCAATCGCAAAATAGCGAAGTTCGATGAGAAGCCCACACTTAACTGTGAATGTGGCAGTGTGGAAAAAAAAGGATCAGGCCCTGAAAAATCAAGGACGAACCAGGCGATGGAGAAATGCAAAATGCGACAGGTCCTCGGAGTTAAAGATATACCGGTTACCTGGTTTCATAAACATGGATTACTAATGCGTTCTAAAGTAGACATGGGTATTGCCAGCTCAGAGTGGGATATCGATAGACTATGATTGAGCTATCCATTCTTCGTATTCATGAAATATAATTTAGATGAAATCACTGGTTATATCGCTAGTCAGCCTACTTAATTTTGCTACATCCGACCGGATACAAATGTGCTTATGGAGGACCGAGAGTGAAACCAACTCCGATTCTGCACAGTCTGTTTCGTTACCTATGCAACAGAGACAATAGACGCCTAGTTATGACAACATGACACCAACACTCTGACACCCGTTTTGTGCCCGTTGACTCTCAGAATTGAAACAAATGCATGTGCGTTTTTTGCAAACAATCTCGTGCGGGGTGAAATGGAGTCTCAGGAAAATCCAACTTGATAAGTTCTGCCAGCAGAGACTGTGTTAGGCTAAAATCATGGCTCATGCCAAAACTAAATAGGTCCCGGCAAACGCTGTCATGATAGCAGGTGTGTGATCAAAAATTGTGCACACCAATTCTTGTTGTCATGGAAAGTTGGCGGTCTTTGCAAAGAATTACCTTCGTAACTCAGGTTCCTAAATTGGACTGGAATATGACTCAATTGTACTACTACCCAATGAAAACTAGTGCAGAGTGGGGCGCTGGTATCCAGATTAAAAATGCCGCAGTCTGAAGAGACAACTACAGAGGTATTACCTACCTTCCTATTTCTTTCCGATCCATGTGTAGATTTAGTCAAACCTTTTGGAAGGAGTACCGTAAACACTTTATTATTAAGGCCTTATTTACTAACTTGCATCTTATTGGCATATAATTATCGAATGGAGAAATGCTCCTATTTCAGATAGCCTGATTGTGTCTGAATTTTATTAAACATAGGTTGATTCATGCAGCACTTTAGGTTTTAAAACTGCATGCGCTGAAAAGCATGAAGATTTTGCTCCTCTTTCAAATGTAAAATGAGCTACTGGTGTGATGTGGAGTGCAATATCAGATTAATTTCTTTACAACAGCATGCTGCCACTTGGACTAGCACACTAACCTACATGTGCAACCGGTAGTCTGCAAAATAGGTCATTGAGTAGTTTTACCCTTTTCTATTGAATTTAGATGCAGTATTTTATAAAACGAATTAGCATCAAATCATCTGATGCACATTCTTGTTTGATTGTGATTTTCGTCCACTACCTAAAGTAGTGTAGCCTCAATTTGTAGCATTTCTCATTAATTTTCCCACCAGTGAATGAGTTAGTACAGCACTTGCTGTCGGACATTGATTTTGAGCATATGTATATAAAACTTGTCAGCCGAAGTGCTGCAGCGTGAGCCGTTGGTTAATACTTTCAACATCAGCCAGGTCACTCTCTGGAGAAGTATTCATAATAGAACAGTGTCCAGAACCAAGCAAAGTGGACCAAAACAGTCTACAAGCGAGCGAGACGATGATTTTATCTGTCAAGAACTAAAAAGTACCACTATGCCGCTTAAAGTTGTGCATAGGGAGCATTTTCGGACGTTTTATCTGCGCATAATTATGTAAGGGAAGAAAGAATTCGGGTTCAATCAGCCGTGACAGAAAGACTTTTAAGTGAAAAACCTATAAGAGAAGGTTTTGTTTGCTCAATAGTAGTTGCTCATAGACCTTTATTCTGGAAAAGCATTTAATTTTATGATGAGGTCACGTCGTTTTTGTCAAGCCTCCGTAATCGGCTCAGGTTGTCATATATTGGAAGAACTTCACACGAGAACACGTAACGACAACAACTTTCAAGAGCTGTCGACGCCTGACGGTTTGGATGGCCACAAAATTCGGAGAGCTACCGATCTGGTGTTCAACGACGGAGACCATCAATAGAGCAAGGCGTTCATCCACATCGTAAAGGATACCTTTTGCTTACAACGGCGTTCATCAACGTCGAATAGACACTGTATTGCAGCAGGATAATACCCCTGTTCACTTATACCCTGTTCATTTGAAGAGCCAGATCGCACCTTGCTGGCTGGCATTTCAATTCAGGCAGTCAACGGTGCCCGAACGCGCAAATATACCGACAGACCCATGGGGCAACAGAAGTCACGACCGTGCATTACGTTCAAACTGAGCCGAGGGTGAGAGTGTGGAAAAGCTGCCGTCACTGCCAAATTCTGAAATCCCAATGCAGACGTTCTATGCTTCATTCACTGTCAAGCCGTAGTGCGAACAGAGTCCCTGCCACTGGAATGGCCGATGTGTGTAAGTGATTAAAGACGTTACTACCATCTGCCATGGCAGTTTGAACAAAGGCATGAACAGCATGAATAAGGTCGGACGCCAGTGAAAGTTCAGAGGCTTCATTGGCGGAAGCGGAAACGGTCGGCGGGACACCGTATGAGAACACCAAAGAGAAGCAGCAATCTCCCAAAGTCCTACAGCCCGCCTCACATTCGGCAAGTGTGCCAAATGCAGCAGGATAATGTGGAGTATAACAGAACAGTGCGAATGGGCTGATTGCCAGTTATTCGGCTTGCTCACGTCTGAGCGCTAGTGAGGCCAGTTTGAGGGAATTCGAGGAACTTGAGAAGACCATGGAACTGATGGAAGCCTCCAGTGCACAGCCCTCGAGAGAGAGGCCGGTAGTTCGTCAGAGAATAAGGGCATCTACACCGGCTGTACAGTCTTTAGGAATCCAAAGGACCGACGCATAGAGTCAATTGCGCGCCTCAGTGGATGCCACATAACGTTGAGAGAAAACAAACGAAGAAATGCACTGGGTCAATGGCAACAACTGGTGGTTGTTGAATCGGCATCGGAAATGGGTCTGAAGAAGTGCACGAATATGTTGGATGAGAAATTTCCTGCTTTCAAAGCCAGTTCGGGTCGAATGAACTGTAAGTTGGACTTCCGGTGAGCACTTCTCTTGCTTTCACGTGCATGTATATGAGGGGGGTAATATGAACAGAGGCACTATCTGCCCTCACGTGCACACTCGAGATTTGGTTGGACGATATCTGACTGCAGTGCAAGTGAGTGCCAAGTGGACGCATACAGGCACCTGCAACATAATAAGCAACCTCGGAGCATAAAATATAATTCACTCTACGGTTTGCAGATTTGAAATAGAAACCGAAATTCCGAAGGCAGCAAGTCCAAAATTAAAAGAGAATGGCGGAGCCTCCGCTGAGGGAATGAAGGAAGACGGTGAATGACTGTGAGTTAATAGGTTAACTGCGTGCTGTAAGGGGGTGATCTGCAGTGGATGGGGTTGAGAGGTTTCTTAGAATCAATGGGTCTTCTACAAACTGACTCCCGCCAATGGGATCAACGAAGGCCCATCAAACCCTTGATTTATGGCCCATCTCTGGGTCCATATTTGTGGTGACAACACAGGCGCCCCTAAAGGGATCCTTCTGTGTGTCGGTAGGTCTGCTATGCATACTGGACTTGACAACGGGGAGCTGCCTCTAGCGCTTCCCATGGGGAGTTCGGTAGAGCAGTATAGACAGAAGTCTCACATCCGAGGAGATCTGATTTCCAGCGAACAGCTTCAAGCAGCAAACAACGCTAAAATTATGCAAAGTGGCGTGTGTTAGACTCGCACCGCTAGCGTTGTAGGCAGACTTTGACGTGTCCTGTTTAATTTCCGAGGAAGTAAATGCGCTAACTTGGAGTAAATCTTTCGAAACCGACCTTGGTCAGACAACGGTATGTAGCCTGGATTGTGCAAGTCACTTTTTCACCTCAGAAGAAGTTTATTAATTACCTTCAAAACCTTTACTTTTTGTTATTTTTTAACTTATTCTCCTACGGGTCCTCCAAATAATAATAATAAATAATAAAAAAATAAACAAATTTTATGAGGTGAAAAAGTGCCTTGCACAATCTAGGCTACATACCGTTGTCTGACCCCGACACCTTTTCAGGCACGGTCCAAAGTTTGATATGAATATTTGAGCTGAATTCCATCAGCTACTGCGGAGTAACCGCGTAATATTCACACTGACCCACTGACGAGCCGAATCCCTCGCAACTGCGTCAGGCAACGGCATAAGATCGGCGAAACACGCGTGTCTGGGCTTGTAGCTAATACCTGTGTTGTTAGTGCGGTAAATCATTGGACTTTGGCGTGTCAGACCGTTTGCTCAACGGCCGAGAAAAATCTCTAAAGAGGTCCGTGTTTGAGCTGACACGATCGCTGCCGATGCCGCTCTCACTCCACTAACCAATAAACAGGACGAAAGGGTGTAAAGAAGAAAAGTTTGGAACAGATCGTCAGTTCGTTTCACCAGGATAGTTTGTCCCTGCTCCCCTGCATTCCTGGAATACGCATTAACCTTCTCAGCAGTGAATGAGTAAACTTTACTCCCTGTAATACCACTGCCATTCCATCACAGGGGGTTGTGGCATCATTTATGATCCACCGCAAATCGCCTACAACAGCGCTGTCACACTGCCAGCGGAACTTTGCTACGAAAATTGTGAGGCTTTAACGACCTATACACAATGCTTCCGTCTTTGGCAGTTCGGTCGTTGGTTTCGGCGATGCCCACCGTGTACTCCACAGCAAGGCTAAAACAGGGGCAGTGACGTGCGCGTGAATTAGTTTGAAGTGATAGTAGACTTGCGCAGCATCTACCGCAATCTCTCATCTCCCCCGCCCCTCCTCAACCGGGACCCGATAGTATGGCAGAGCCGAGAAGACCAAAAGCGGGAGAAGACGCGGGTGGCAGGGACGGCAAAAATCCCCATCTAGGCAAACCACCGACCGTGAGGGCAAAAACAAGGCTACAAGAACGCTCTGAAGAACTCTCTTGAGCGACTTCAGATCAACCCGGTGACTTGAGAGTTCATCGTCTAGAACAGACCGGCCTGGAGAAAAACGGTGAAGACTGGTGCAGCAATCAACGAAGCAAGCTGGATCCCCTTGCAAATCTCAGGCGCTTCTGACCCGCAACATCACCACTCAACACCAACCAACATGCCAACTTTGTCAACAAACATTCAGCGCATGGATCAGCCTCATCGGTTATCGTCAGACCCAATACATCAACCGTCCGACAACCTCAGCTACTGTCTCCACGACCGTCCCTGCTCCAACCCCCGCAACGGCGCCCACCCTCGCCACCGTTGCTCCAAATCCCTGTGCCCCACCGCCGTCGATCGCAGCCCACCCCCATCATCTCTGCCACGACCACCGTGATGACCACGAGCACAACCAGTCCTCACACTCACGCCACCGACCGAACCGCCCCTGACGCCCTGTCAACCGACAGCTCGACCGTCGAGCCCGACGATTTCCACCGTGCCTGTTCCACAGCAAAGGTGAAGCAGGCACGATGACTTGCGCATGAATTAGTCTATGGCGAAAATGTTATTACGCACCATCTACCGTCCTCTCTCCTCCTCCTCCTCTGCCTGGGTCCGGTGTCTCGAGAGAGTCAAGAAGACCGGTGGGTGGCACAACGAGAACTCGCACCTAGTCGTACCTCTACACCCTCTGGCCCACAGCAAACACCTGACCAGGATTTTAGACATCAGCAAAATGGGAGAGACGAAACGGATCCCAACTGGCGCGCCGCCACACACACACCGAACTTTGTCATTTGTTATGGGTGCGCACTCCCGATAACGCCTTCCGAACTCCGATG
>CACRXP010000195.1:354767-372790 GCA_902702965.1 Spirometra erinaceieuropaei | reverse complement strand
CGTAATCTACAAGCACGGCGGTCAACGCCTGATGGACCAACTCACGACGCTATTTCAGGAGATGTGGTGCTGTGGACAAGTTCCTCAGGATTTCAAGAACGCAACCATCATTCACCTCTAAAAACGGAAAGGTAACTGGCAAGTCTGTGACAATCGCAGAGCAATCCGGTACTCAACATCTACGAGAAGATCTTTGCCCGCTCAACGACCACCTAGAGCAAGGACTTCTGTCGGAAAGTCGGCGTGAATTTCGGCAACACCGGGACACCACTAATATGGTGTCTGCCTACCACCTTCGTGGACCCGACGAAAGCCTTCAAAACGGTGAATTGCTGAGAATTGTGGGAAAAACATGCAGAAGTTCCACTGCCCCTAGCAACTCACGCACATGGTACGCCATCTCCACGACGAGATGATGGTGCACGTGATGACAGGACTGCGTACTCGTTGCCACACTATTCAGCCTCATGTTTTCTGCCATGCTGGTGGTTGCCTACCGTAATGAGCGCCTCAGGACCCGCATTGACTACAGGACAGACGAGCGCCTTCTTAACAGGTGGCGATCGCGGACAACGTCGAGTCTCTCCACAACTACTGCTCTTCGCTGACTACGGCACTTTCAGTAGTATGACCGAAGAAAACATGTAATGGAGCATGGACCTCCTCGCCCCCGGTTGCGCCCACCTCGGTCTGACCATCAATACGGATAAGACAGTGATAATGCATCAATAGCCAGCGACCGCTTAATACAGTGTCCCTCGTATCCACGTCAACGGCACGAAACTGAAGACCGTAGATAACTTCAACTACCTAGGCAGCACAACGTCACGCTGCATCAGAATCGACGACGAAATGACCCACCGGATCTACGAAGTCAGCAAAGCCTTTGGCCGGCTGGAGAACCCCTTGTGGAATCGCCACGACATTCAACTGAAGATGTACAAGGCCGTGTCCTGACGAAACTTCTATACTCCAGCCATTCCAGGAAGCTCAATCACTTCCATTTCGGTAACCCTCGCGGACATGGCAAAGTTCCCGACACGGAAATCATAGAACTGACTGGAATCCCCAGCATTCACGCCATAGTGAGGCAATAGCTGTGTTGCAGTGGCCACCTCGCGAGGATGGAAGATTCACGTCTACTGAACCAACTCTTCTATGGTGATGTCCCCACGGGTACAAGTCCATAAGGAAGTAAAAAAGCCGCTACAAGGACACTTTTATGAACTCTCTATAATGACTGCTGACCAAATCGGAGAACTGGGATTACCTCGCCTAGAACAAGTCGGCATGGAGAAGAGAAGTGAGGGCCCGCGCAGCCATTTACGAAGCAAATTTAATCGCCGCCGTTAAAGCCAAAGGGAAGGCTCGTAAGTCACAAGTGCCTCCACTTCTCATTGTGAACAGTCAGCCCGTGCTGGCAACGCACATTCTGCGCGCCAATCGGCCTCGTAGGAAGCCTTCGAACGCAATGTATCAACAAACCGACAACGTCAACTTTCCCTTCCACTATTGCCTTTGCCTCGAACCCCGTGACGATGACCATCCCCATCACTGATTGCCACACCACCCTCCGTCAAAAATCATCGACATCATCTAACCTGCTCCAAACACTTGCGTCGACCACAGCGATCAGCTCTGCTAAAATCCCGACATCATGTCCTCCCTACGCCGATGGGACGACATCCGACGTCTCATCATCTGCTACCGTCACTACCAGCACCCCCGCCTAGAGCGATGTGGACTCGGTTCAAACCTATCCTCATTTCGGTCGCACATTCATCTCACACATCGACCTAGTCGGTCACCTGCGAAACCCATTGCACAGAGACTGGCGAACCCACATGCACTCGCCGCATCTGCCTTCACTGTCCGTACTGTCCACGCGCATTTATCCACCGCATAGGCCTATCGGGCCACATGCGCACTCACAAAAACCCGCAGCAGACAATCGTCAACTATACCAAACCATCCCGCCTTGGCCCACCAACACCTGCAACATACAGTAGCATCACTCACTATCAAATAACATAAACGCTCAATTGCCACCTCTCAATTAAGTGGGAAGTGTGCTTCTCGGTTCCTTCTACATGTGGTTCCTCTGCTTCTTGTTTGGTCCAAGTCTAGAACTATCACTGTGCGCCAAGCGCCGTGGCTTGGAAGGTTGCCGACTGAGGCTTCAACTCAGTCCACGCAGTCAGCCCAGTTGTGTATGTTTGTGTCGAGTGGCGGACTGATGGACTGAGAGTCAGGCTGCAACGGCTCCTTCTTAACGTAACCTTTGGCACTCCCACGTATGTGAGGTCTATGTGTGTGTACATGGGTAGTGCTTCTCAGTCAATGGCTGATTGGTTAGCTGGCCTTGAAGGACGATGACATAGGCTAAGTGTAAAGCTGCGTCTCAGCCTTTTGGGCCTTAATGACTGTGGGCATATGCCATGCCACGCCTCAGCAAACCATAGCCCTCGCAGTCTCGTGTGCGCTGGCAGTTCTTTGGCACCTGATGCGTTCGCGCTCCCGCTGGGTACACGGGTCATGAGCATGGCTGTCCGGCCATTATCCTCTTTCTGACCCGTCATTTGTTGTTGGCGTTGTTGTTGGTTAAAATCCTCGCCAATGTTTATTGTAAATCAGGGTGTGTTGTGGTACGCTGCGGATCCGGCCGTATCAGCCACCCGCGTCCTCTCCCGCTTTCAGCCTTCTCGGCTGTGTCTTGACGCCGGGCTCAGGCGAGTAAGGGTGATGGTGAGTTAGATGCTCTGAAAGTCTGTTATCCTTGTAAACTAATCCACCCGCAAGTCACCGTAGCAGCTCTCCTCTTGCTGTAGAGCACATGGGTGACATGGTCGGTAACGACAGTCGAACAGTCAGACGACGGCATTGATTCTAGGCAGGTAATTCCTACGGAGTGAGCGACAGCAATGCTGATTCGAATCGTGTCATCAATATGTCTGCTGTGGATCATGGAGGATACCATAACCCCCTGCATCGCAAAGGCGATGCTATTAAGGACGGCGCAGCACACTCATTCAGTGGTGCAAAGTTCAATATGTGAATGTTTTAGCAACGTGAACCTTTCTAGGGATCATACACTACATTACGACAGGTGAAAAAGTGGAAACAATCACAACCCCGCATACAATGATCATCGCGGAAATTCGGTGATGATTCACTTTTAAGAGGTATTGTCTAACTTATGCAGACATCTAAATCTGATGTAAATGTTAGTTAGCTATCATTCAAAGTGCATTTTACGCCGGTGCGTAAAATGGGCTTATTTGAATCCCAGCATGCTGACATTTAAAAACCAACTTATACATAATTATACTTGACTAAATGATGCATTTGATTTTACGTATGCAAGTGGGTCAAATTCCCATGTGTTTCAATATGCATGGCTTGAAAACCTTGAGTTCTGGAGGGAAAGCAGATTATTCGATTCTACACAAGAAGATTCTTTCGTTCTATCCTCAAATGATAATAAATTGCAGATTCGTAAGTTACGTGAAATTTTTCGGAGACGCCTTCCGAAAGGTGGACTGGAATCTGCACATGCATTAAAAATGAAAATAGCCTGGTAGTGACTCCTTCCAGAAAGCGCGTTTTCTGGGTGGATGCGGACATTTTCGACCTAAATATCAACATCCCCTTGCGCATTAAATCGCGTAGGGTTACGCACCACTTAAGTCCATATTGCAGCCTCAGTTAGGAAGGCGGTTCTCTGCGAAAACAGTCAAGGTTCAAAAAAATTGTGTAAAATTTTTGACCAAACACCTGCTATCGTGACAGCGTTTGCAGGGACCTATTTAGGTGTGGCATGAGCCGTGATTTTAGCCAAACACAGTCTCTCCTGGCAGAACTTGTCAAGTCGTATTTTCCTGAGACTCCGATTCACTCCGCACAGGATTGTTTGCAAAAAACGCACATGCATTTGTGTCAATTCTGAGGGTCAACGGACACAAAACGGGTGTCAGAGTGTTGGGTGTCATGTTGTCATAACTAGGCGTCTATTGTCTCTGTTGCATAGGTAACGAAACAGACTGTGCGGAATTGGAGTTGGTTTCACTCTCGGTCCTCCATAAGCACATTTGTATCCGGTCGGATGTAGCAAAATTATGTAGTCTGACTAGCGATATTACCGGTTATTTCATCTAAATTTTATTTCATGTATACAAAGAATGGGTAGCTCAGTCATAGTCTATCGATATCCCAGTCTGACCTGGCAATACCCATGTCTACTTTTGAATGCACTAGTAAGCCATGTTTATGAAATGAGGTAAACGGTATATCCTTAACTCCGAGGACCTGTTGCAATTTGCGTTCCTCAATCGTTTGGTTTGTCCTTGATTGTTCAGGGCCTGATCGTTATTTGTCCATACTGGCACACTCACAGTTAAGTGTGGACTTCTCGTCGAACTTCTTTATTCTGCGATCGGCCATGATGACATAAAGATAAGACTTATTCATGTAAGGTGTTCTTGCCCGACTGGATCAAATGAACCGTTAAAGACCGGCATCGCAAAATGAACAGTTCTCCGCCTTCGATGCGCTCTATTTGACAGGTTTATCAGCACTTTTGTTCAAGTTTGTCGGCAAGGGAACACCGCACCGCCAATGTTCGTTCTGTCATCCAAATGACGACTCGTCATGTCGACTAGTCCAGATTGTCAGTAGAAGATCAATATCTCAAACTGAGTCCACTCACGCCTCGCCTCCAGATGTCTTGCATCAGTTGACTGCGCGGACAAAACAAATCCAGATATCTTCCAGTTCTGTCGCGATGACTTCTAATTTTCCCATAGGATTGCAGCAAGTTCGAGAGTGCTCAATGCTGGAAACCCTGTAAGCATGAAGCTTAGACTGTGATCATTATTGTCATCGCACGGCCGACCATCCTTCAAATCTAAACGCGTCTTTTCTTTCGATCAGGCAAAATACTGGTTTGGAAAGCGTGTGAACGCTTTGTTTACAAAGCGTCGATCACCATGATTACAGTCCAGCTGCTAGGGCTGGGTGCATCAACGTACACCAACGAATCGTTATTAAGGACAGGCAACTTCAGTGGACTTTTCATCAGGGGTCAACCATGTGCGTTCAGTTTCAAGTCGTTCCAAACGGCTGGCATCGCACAGCCCGCAACAGCATACAGTAAGTGCAGGCAGCACATCGACTCTTACGCACAATCATTGCAACACGGATGACCTTGAAGGGATAGTGGGAAATGTTGGCTGCTGAGAAAAGATGTGATTAAACTCGCGTCGTCCGGCGGGGCCTCGTAACTCAAGTGGTTAGAGCGTTGGCTGTACTAAAACCTTCCCCTTACTGCGAGGGTTCGAATCCCACCGAAACATCGAGTTTTTCACAGCTGGGTCAATATGAGAGAAGAATGTTAGAATCTCACGCGATTAGGACAAAAAAAGAACAGTCCCCTATGACCTGGGAGGCTCACGCGATGATTTTGTCGGCCGTAGAGCTAAAGGGAAATATTATCTTGCTCATTCGAAAAAGAAGATATCTAGATGCTTGCGCTTCCGACTAAACGTTGTCGGGCTAGCAGGCCAAAATGACTAGAAAGCTGCTCAAATTCAAAAAGTCAGGCATGCGCAATTGCAAATATTCAAAGCAACTCCACTCATGATTATTACGGCAATACTGGAATGCAGCATGTGCGGAAACTCACGAACAAATTAGCTTGCTACTTAAAAGACTACAGAAGCGTTGAAAATAAATCTGGAAGACATAGCGTACTGATTTCATACTGGGAATATTGCCTCTAACAGTAAAGGGAATTCATACACTGGGCGGTTTAATTCATGAATGCCCTCTGACGGAAATTCGGATCATTTTGGGACGCTTCTCCGCCTTGACAGATGGACCTTAGTTCACGTGACCGCCTCCACGTGCATCCTCACTGTCTCACCACACACATTGGGTAGTTAAGGCATGTCCATGATCAATCGCCTCGACTTCTTGAACGCACTGCCCACCAATCACTGTCAGTGTAGTGGGCGTCGCCAAACCGCAAGCATGCGTGTTTATCTCAAGAAAGGCGCTAACTCATGCCTTACTGGGCACAGACAGAAAGAGTGGATATGGGTTTAATCCATTGTGGGAAAACAGTGCGAGTATAAATCTTCCGTGCTGAGCACTAGTTCAAGGAGCATTCAGGGCTTCCGGTGGAACGCGATGTTGACTTGCGAAATAGGACTGCGGCAAATTCCGCCCGCTCTCTTCTCATTGTAGAGTGCATGAATGCGAGTGTGCAGTTTTCGTTCAAAGAGAAGCTAAATCTTACAGAGGAACATTCACTTAAATGCAGTGATTTAAAATGACATCTAAGTAGCCAGAAATTTCCCTAGTGGTATCGGAAGGAGGTTTGTCTGACGGGTACATGGTCAGAGTATTTGAACAAATTTTTGATTTAGGTCAACTAAAGATTGCTCGCCGATCGACTAAACTGAGGCTTGTTGTACAGCATTCACAAGACAGTGTAAGTGCCTTGAAATGGGGATCGTTATCAATGATCGAGTC
Organism: Spirometra erinaceieuropaei; assembly: GCA_902702965.1. Lineage (NCBI taxonomy): Eukaryota > Metazoa > Platyhelminthes > Cestoda > Diphyllobothriidea > Diphyllobothriidae > Spirometra > Spirometra erinaceieuropaei. The sequence continues at coordinate 366,259 of CACRXP010000195.1, read as the reverse complement.
CGCAGTAGCGTCACGTCATTGCCACCTTCGAATACGTCAAGTAGTAGAGACGAGTTTGAGTTAGATAGTCAAGTCCGGACGGCCCTTTTCCCAGACACAATTGGCGATTGCCAGATTAGAATTGCAACCAAGGAGAAACAGATAGTGAACGCGTATTTTGATCTGAAATCGGAGTGCTAAATGGATTTCGGTGCGTTCGGTGGGATATTCATCAATAGGTCATGCTAAGGAATGTGTTATTTAGGAAAAGACGGTCAGTTAGGGGTAATTTCAATGAATAATAAGGCAACTTACTTATTCAGTCAATGGGTGCGGAAATTGTCTTCCAGCCTGAATGATAGGATGATTGCCCCGATTCACGCTATATGCAGACACTAGTTAACGTCAATATTTGGGTAAACTTCTCAAGCGGTTTAGTTAGTTGAACAAGGCGAAAGTGACGAATCATGAAGAAATTGATGACAACGTTAACTTTCGGACCTTTTCGTCAACTCTGGGCCACCACGGCTCGATGTTTGAGAAGAAAACAGATTAAAATGGTCAACCAGAAATGCTTGGCCTACGGTCGGGGATTTTGATCAGACATGCCGTTTAGCGTGGTGCGAAGGATGGGTGGGAGCAGTGGTAGTAGTAGTAGTAGTAGTAGTAGTAGTAGTAGTAGTAGTAGTAGTAGTAGTAGTAGTAGTAGTAGTAGTAGTAGTAGTAGTAGTAGTAGTAGTAGTAGTAAAAGGCGAGTTTTGACTAAAACGAAACCTCGTCAAGCCTGATCGGAACCTAGACAGCAGTGAACATTAGATAGTCTTAAGAAGGATGGAGGTGGCGAGAGAGGATATGTAAGTAATTCACTCACTGACTGTGTCAGACGGATCATCTGGTCCAACTAACCACATAGATCCTGTATTATTCTCCATTATACCTTGCCCACTGCATCCTGATAGGTAATTTCATACTTTCCAAGACTACAAGTCACTTTTGACGAATCGTGTTGTGCTGTCGGTCTTTAAAACCGGTTTATTACATAAGACCACCATCTCATAAGTATCTACATTATTATCTCTACTGACCAATTCTGATCCCGTTTTGTTGATGGTCTTTCGTCTACTAACTCTCAGGTGAATGAAAGGCAAGTTTAACCTACTCTATCGGCATGTATCTTTGTCGTTTCCAAGTAATCGAATCATATCATATATCCTGCTTAGTTGGGTGGTGGCAAGTTAGGGCTAGAATGTACGAGTGTGTTCCCTGGGTTTTCCAAGACACTGGTCTTGCAGTGTGGTTGATTTTTGTGGCATCTTCAAAAAAGATCATTCAGAGTGCACGTTTCGAAGTAAGCATTTCTATTCGAAGTATTGCGGGGAAATAAAGGAAAAAAGATGAAGGTCGAGAGAAAGAATGCTTCAATCACTAAATCATCAAATTAGGGGCTGAGGTTGTGTGATAGGAACGTATACGTTGAATGTAATAGACATATTTGCAACCTTTATTAAAAAGGATTTCCACTCGAAGCGGAAATTCGAGGTTTGAGAACAGACTAATACCAAAAGAGAAAGTCAAATGATTCAGGAATGAGAGAGGCTCACAGTCTAAGCACACACTGAACTGATTTCTGATAAGTAAGTGCTTTTGCAGATTTTGAATAACTTACTTTGAATAATCGTCTATAGGATGGAAACCCCGATCTTCGTAGTACATGAAGCTTAATAGTTTCATGCAGTTTAGTCACAAACGCAAATCTACTTGACGTGTAACAGAAAGCGATGTAAATGTCAGATGTCTGTCAACATCGAGCCCCGGTCTGAGGCAGTCATGAATATCCTGCGTGAGAACGACTACTATGACCAATGCCTTTGAGAGGACTTAGACAAAGGGTCAGCCGCTACCGCGGAATGAAAAAAAGAATGCAAGACTCAGCAAGGGTTAAGTATATGCGCGGGGTAAGGATAAACTAAGGAGAACTGTCTACAATATTTCTAAAAGCAGGTGTTTTCGGCAGGATTTTTGGTCGATCCTTCGTCGGCAGGATGACATTCGCCAACCTGTACTGTCCCGAGGATTCAGTGCTGCTTTCTGTCCACCCCTCACGTAATTCTTTAGTAAGAGGAAAACTCATTTAAAAAAACGTTCGAAACGGAAAACAGTCAGGTAGTAAAAATACTCGACATATTGTTAGATGGAATGAATACGTCTGCCAGCAAAGCAGGAGTGTTAAAACGCTGAGGAATTTGTAAAACAACGGTTGGAATTTTCTTACCCCGCGCATATACTTAGTCCTTGTCGAAGACTCTCCCTATGAGACTGTTTCTCCAGGCCGCGTTTCACAACTTACCGCCGCTGAGGCAGCAGCGAAATTCCCCGTCGACCTGATTCCTTGACATAGATGTTATAGCAGGTCGTCTCCACAGCCTCATTTACGTGTATTTTCTCTTTCAACTGCGAGTCCTATTGGTTAAACGAGTCGCCACTTGCAAGGGCAATGTGATACGAGGACAGCTAACAGCTACGTCATTGCCCATCTGATATCTACTGCCAATAAACAGTTGTCTGGCACTTCCTCTTCTCTCTCGCTCTCTCCTTCTGTCTGTCCTTGTTTTCACCTGATTGCTTGTCTGGCAGATCTCCGCCTGCCCATTATTTCTGTTACCTTCCGCTGACTGTCTATTCCTCCGCCTGTCTTTCCGAGTCCCCTCTTCTGCCCTTCGCCAGCTGCGACAACGGAATAAAGGAACTGGTGCAAAACAAATGTAGTATTTATGAGACGCCATGTTTACACCACACGCCGTTTGCTCAGCCCAATAGCGCCCGCATCTATTGTAGATAATCGCTTGGTCGCCCGCATCAGAGTCGTTACTGGCCGCGATTCTACCACCAGGATTTCTGATCGACACGCATCGTCACCGCCACTGGAAGTAGAGTTTACCTGTATGCTCTTCGCATGACTAATTTTTCTGCGTGTACAAAAGCCAAGCGACGGACGGAGAGTCGGGGAGTGATTGCACTTGCTGATTTACTGCGCGCTGGAGAATCATAGCCAGCAGATCGCGAATCACGCGGTTGGTGTCCGTCATGGGGATTTCGGTTTTGTTAAAAGTTAAGGTGTTGCCAAGTCGTCCTGAGTGAACTGCGACTCAGTCCACTCATTGCCCATATGTGTTTGACCATCCACGTCCGGAGTACTTGTCTCGTCTCTCTGTTACAGTTGCTTTGCCTGAGACGGCACCAAATCTGATTAACTACTGCAGAGATTTCCAACTGTGGTATCGGACGTTTAGTCCTCATCACTTGGCACCTAATGGTTACCTCCCGTCTGTATGCGGCCCCAACCGCGAGTTGTGTGGGAAAGCGACAGACGTCTTCCTAGTCGTTCCTAAGGTACGGGAACGCTCGTCAAGGTTTGGGATCAATGTTGGTTGGTCTCTTTACTTATCGACGGGGCTATAATTTAGCAAACTTGGTTTCCATGTTTCGCTTTGGTTCAGGAAAGCGACAAATACGACGCAAATACTGAACTTCAATAGCAACCACCCGATCAGTCACAAACGCAGTTGCGTAAGGGCGCTATACCCGCGTGTTGAGACGTACTGCAGTGAAATGGAAGACAAGTTTGCTGAATTACAATATCTTCGACGGGTGATGAGAGCCAATGGCTACCCGCGCAACTTTGTCAACCAGTGCATACGAAAAGGACACCAGAGACCAAATCCAACTAGCCCCAAATTTTGGCGGGCTCTTCCGTACGTGAAGAACGTCTCGGAAGCCGTCAGTCGTCTTCTCACTCCACTTGGAGTTGGGGTTGCACACAGGCCGGAAGCAACCATTAGGCGCCAAGTCATGAGGCCAAAAGACCCGCTGCCACGGCAGGAAACGTCTGGAGTCGTTTACCGGATCTGGTGTAGTTGCGGACAAAGCAATTATGTCGGAGAAACTGGGAGATTACTCCGTACGCGACTTGCCGAGCACGCAGCAGCAGTGAGGCGGGGAGACGCTAACTCTCAGGTGGCGGCACACTCGACGGGACCCGGCCATAATTTCAAATTTCAAGAGGCCGAAATCCTCGCAAGGGGTGACAACCGCGTGAGCCGCGAGCTGCTCGATTCATGGTTCTCAGGGCCGCAATCCATCAACAAACACAATGACCTCCCGGTGGCCTATTCCGTATTGCGATTTTCCCTGGGCAGGAGAATCAGTCACGTGGGGAGGGCGCGGGTGAGCAATTATCACGGTGACAGTGAGCCAGTTTGCCGAGCAATCGTCACACCAGCATCGAGCACGGATGACGAAATCGCGGCAATTAACCACTCGGACTCGGACCGCCAAGCCACCGCCGCATCAATTACGACCCCAGCGGCGATTGTGAGAACTGTTAATTGCAGTGCGCATACGGTCCCACGGCAGCCACGTGCTATAAATACTGCACTCCTGGTGCCACCTTCACCTCTATCTGCGAATGTCTCTGATGATGAGTTCGAGTAAGAATCCGAAACGTCAGGCAAATAAACTTCTTGTCCCAGTGATCGCATCTTCATCTTCTGAGAAGATCTTTGCCCGCTCAACGACCACCTAGAGCAAGGACTTCTGTCGGAAAGTCGGCGTGAATTTCGGCAACACCGGGACACCACTAATATGGTGTTTGCCTCCCACCTTCGTGGACCCGACGAAAGCCTTCAAAACGGTGAATCGCTGAGGATTTTGGGAAAAACATGCAGAAGTTCCACTGCCTCTAGAAACTCACGCACATGGTACGCCAGCTCCATGACGAGATAAGGGTGCACGTGACGACAGGACTGCGTACTCGCTGCCACACTATTCAGCCTCATGTTTTCTGCCATGCTGGTGGGTGCCTACCGTAATGAGCGCTCCAGGACCCGCATTGACTACAGGACCGACGGGCGCCTTCATAACAGGTGGCGAGCGCAGGCAACGCCGCGGCTCTCCAAAACTACTATCCACGACCTGCTCTTCGCTGACGACAGCGCATTCAGCGGTACGACCGAAGAAAACATTTAACGGAGCATGGACCTCCTCGACCCCGGTTGCGCCCACCTCGGTCTGACCATCAATACGGATAAGACGGTGATAATGCATCAACAGCCAGCGACCGCTTAATACAGAGTCCCTCGCATCCACCTCAACGGCACGAAACTGAAGACCGTGGATAACTTCAACTACCTAGGAAGAACAACGTCACGCTGCATCAGAATCGACGACGAAATGACCCACTGGATCTACGAAGTCAGCAAAGCCTTTGGCCGGCTGGAGAACCCCTTGTGGAATCGCCACGCCATTCAACTGAAGATGTACAAAGCCGTGTCCTGACGAAACTTCTATACTCCAGCCATTCCAGGAAGCTCACTCACTTCCATTTCGGTTACCTTCGCGGACATGACAAAGTTCCCGACACGGAAATCATAGAAGTGACTGGAATTCCCAGCATTCACGCCATAGTGGGGCAATAGCTTTGTTGTAGTGGCCACCTCGTGAGGATGGAAGATTCACGTCTACTGAACCAACTCTTCTATGGTGATGTCCCCACGGGTACAGGTCCATAAGGAAGTAAAAAAGCCGCTACAAGGACACTTTTATGAACTCTCTATAATGACTGCGGACCAAATCGGAGACCTAGATTACCTCGCCTAGAACAAGTCGGTATGGAGAAGAGGAGTGAGGGTTCCGCACAGGCATTTACGAAGCAAATCTAATCGCCGCCGCCAAAGCCAAAGGGAAGGCTCGTAAGTTACAAGTGCCTCGACTTCTCATTGTGAACAGTCAACCCGTGCTGCCAACGCACATTCTGCCCGCCAATCAGCCTCGTAGGAAGCCTTCGAACGCAATGCATCAACAAACCGACAACGTCAACTTTCCCTCCCACTATTGCCTTTGCCTCGAACCCCGTGACGATGACCATCCCCATCACTGATTGCCACACTACTCGCCGTCATAAATCATCGACATCATCCAACCTGCTCCAAACACTTGCGTCGACCACAGCGATCAGCTCTGCTAAAATCCCGACATCATGTCCTCCCTACGCCGATGGGACGACATCCGACGTCTCATCATCTGCTACCGTCACTACCAGCACCCCCGCCTAGAGCGATGTGGACTCGGTTCAAACCTGTCCTCATTGCGACCGCACCTTCACCTCACACATCGGCCTAGTCGGTCACTTGTGAATCCATTGCACAGAGACTGGCGAACCAGTGCCTGGAGCACCCACATGCACTCGCCGCATCCGCCTTCACTATCCGTACTGTCCACGCGCATTCAGCCACCGCATAGGCCTATTGGGTCACATGCGCACTCACAAAAACCTGCAACAGACAACCGCCGGATATACTAAAGCACCCCGCCTTCACCACAAACACCTGCAACACACATTAACATCACCCATTATCACATAACACAAACGCTCAATTGCCACCTCTCACTTAAGTGGGAAGTGTGCATTTCGGCTCCTTCTACACGTGGTTCCTCTGCTGCTTATTTGGTTCAAGCCTAGAACAATCACTGTGCGCGCCAAGCCCCGTGGCTGGGAAGGGTGTCGACTGACGCTTCAACTGAGTCCACACAGTCAGTCCAGTTGTGTATGTTTGTGTGGAGTGGCGGACTGGTGGACTGAAAGTCAAACTGCAATGGCCCCTTTTTAACGTGACCTCTGGCACTCTCACGCATGCGTGAGGAATGTGTGTGAGTACATGGGTAGTGTCTCTAAGTCGATGACTGATTGGTTAGCTGGCCTTGAAGGACGATAGCCTAAGCTAAGTGCAGGGCTGCGTCTCGCCCTTTTGGGCCTGAATGACTGTGTGCATGTGTCATGCCAAGCTTCAAAAACCATAGCCCTCGCAGTCTGGTGTGCGCTGGCGGTTCTTTGGCGCCTGATTCCCCCCTGCCAGTGGATGCGTTCGCGCTCCCTCTGGGTATACGGATCATGAGCATGGCTGTCCAATCATCATCCTCCTCTTTCTGACCCGTCATTTGTTTTTGTTGTTGGTTAAAATCCTGGCCAAGTGTTTGTTGCAGATCAGGGCGTGTTGTGGTACGCCTAGATGCGGGTCCGGCCGTGTCAGCCACCCGCGCCCTCTCCCGCCTTCAGCCTTCTCGGCTATGCCTTAACGCCGGACTCAGGCGGGTAGTGGTGATGGTGAGGTAGATGCTTCGAAAGTCTGCTCTCCTCTTGCTTTAGAACACATGGTGGGCATAAAGAGTCGCTTATCGGACCTGGTGCAGTTACGGACCAAGAAACTACGTCGGAGAAACCGGAAGACAGCTCCGAACGAGAATGGCCGAACACGCTGCAGCGGTGCGGAAAAATGACGCTAGCTCTCAAGTTGCGGCTCATTCGACGAGATCCGGCCACATATTCAACTTTGACGAGGCCGAAATTCTCGCAAAAAGCGACAGCCGCGTGAGCCGGGAGCTACTTGAGTCATGATTTACTGGCCCCCAGTCAATTAACAAGTGCAATGATCTCTCCATTCCATACTCGGTGCTGAGATTTCGCCTAGGCGGAGTAATTTGCCACGCGGGGAGCGCACAGGTGAACACTTTTCCAACACCAGGGTCAGCGCGTCAGATGGTCGGGCAATCATCACACCAACATCCAACGCACGTGACGAAATTGCAGCAATTAACGACGCGAATGTCGTCCATCACACCATGCGCAACGATCCCTGATGAAACGGGCAGTCGTGAATCTTCATAGGTCTGCGGTAGCATGGCTACTGCATCCTATAAATACTGAAGCCCCTTATGCATGAACCACCCGTTTCTGTTCTTTTGTCTCTGATGATGGGTTCGAGGAGGAATCCGAAACGTCAGGCTAATAAAGCTTTTGTCCCGGCGATCGAGTCTCCTTCTTCAAGACTGCTTCCTGGGACTCGTCTCTTCGCTTCTAATGGTGGGCATAACCGGTAACGGCAGTCGAACTGTCAGACGGCGGCAATGTTTCCAGACAGCCATAACCTCACGATTCCAGGCAGGTAATTCCTACGGAATGTGCGACGGCAGTGCTGCAGACGCTTTATGGTGACTCAAATCTTGTCATCAATATGTCAGCTGTGGATCATGGAGGATACCACACCCCCCTGCAGCGCATAGGCGTTGGTATTAAGGACGGCGCAGCACACTCATTCAGCAGTACAAAGTTCAATATGTGCATGTTTTAACAACGTGCGGAAGTTCGTGAACCTTTCTAGGGATCATACACTACATTGCGACAGGTGAAAAGTGGAAATAATCACAACCGTGCATACAATGATCATCGCGGAAATTCGGTGATGATTCACTTTTAAGAGGTATTGTCTAACTTATGCAGACATCTAAATCTGATGTAAATGTTAGTTAGCTATCATTCAAAGTGCATTTTACGCCGGTGCGTAAAATGGGCTTATTTGAATCCCAGCATGCTGACATTCAAAAACCAACTTATACATAATTATATTTGAATAACTATTGCGTTTGATTTTACGCATGCAAATGGGTCAAATTCCCATGTGTTGCATATACATGGCTTGAAAACCGTATGCGTTGGAGGGAAAGCGCATTATTCGATTCTACACAGAAAGATTCTCTCGTTCAATCCTCAAATGCCAATAAATTGCAGATTCGTTAGTTACGTCATAAGAGTTGAAATCTTTCGGAGAAGCCTTCCAGAAAGTGGTTTGGAATCTGCACATGCATTAAAACAGAAAGTATCCTGGGAGTGATTCCTTCCAGAAAGTGCATTTTCTGGGTGACTGCGGACATTTTCGACCTAAATATCAACATCCTCTTGCGCATTAAATCGCGTAGGGTTACGCACCACTTGAGTCCATATTTCAGCCTCATTTAGGAAGGCGGTTCTCTGCGAAAACAGTCAAGGTTCAATGAAAATTGGTGTGCACTTTTTGACCAAACACCTTCCATCATGACAGCGTTTGCCGGAACCTATTTAGTTGTGGCATGAGCCTTGAGTTTAACCTAACACAGGCTCTGATGGCAGAAGTTGTCAACTTGGATTTTCCTGAGACTCCCTTTCACTCCGCACATGATTGTTTGTTTGCAAAAACGCACATTCATTTGTTTCAATTCTGATAGTCAACGGACACAAAACGGGTGTCAGAGTGTTGGGCGTCATGTTGTCATAACCAGGCGTCTATTGTCCCTGTTGAATAGGTAACGAAACAGACATTGCTGAATCGGAGTTGGTTTCACTCTGGGTCCTCATAAGCACATTTGTATCCGGTTAGTTGTTGCAAAACTATGTGGTTCGACCAGCAAGAGAGCCGGTTCTTTCATCAAAATTTTATTTTATGCACACGAAGAATGGGTAGTTCTCGCAGAGTTCATCGATATCGTAGCCTGAGTTGGTAATACCCATGTCTACTTTGGAACGCATTAGTAATCCATGTTTATGAAATGAGGCAAACGGTGTATCTTTAACTCCGAGGACCTGTCGCACTTTGAGTTATTCCATCATCTGGTTCGTCTTTGAGTGTTCAACGCCTTGATGGTTATTTGTCCACATTGGCGCATTCACAGTTAAGTGTGGACTTCTTATCGAACTTCTCTATTCTGCGATCGGCCATGATGGCATGAAGATAAGACTTATTCATGTAAGGTGTTCCTGCCCGATTGGATCAAATGAACCATTAAATACCGGCATCGCGAAATGAGCAGTTCTCCACCTCCGATGCACTTGACACGGCAGGTTTATTATCACTTTTACTCAAGTCTGTCAGCAAAGGAACACCGCACGGCCAATGTTCGTTCTGCCATCCAAACGACGACTCGTCACGTCGACTAGTCTAGATTGCCAGTAGAAGATTAACATCTCAAACTGAGTTCACCCACGCCTCGCCTCCAGATGTCTTGCATCAGCTGACTGCGCAGACAGAGTAAGTTCAGATATCTTCCAGTTCTGTCGCGATGACTTCTAATTTCCCCTTAGGATTGCAGCGAGTTCGAGAGTGCTCAATGCCGGAAACCCCGTAAGCATGAACCATAGACTGTGATCATTATTATCATCGCACGGACGACCACCCTTCAAATCTAAACGCGTCTTTTCTATCGATCAGGTAAAATACTGGTTTGGAAAGCGTGTGAGCGCTTTGTTTTACAAAGCGTCGATCACCATGATTACAGTCCAGCTGCTAGGGATGGGTGCATCAATGTACACCAACGAATCATTATTAAGGACAGGCAACTTCGGAGGACTTTTCGCTGGGGGTCAATCATGTGCGTTCATTTTCAACTCGTTCCAAACTGCTGGCATCGCACAGCCCGCAACAGCATACAGTAAGTGCAGGCAGCACTTTGACTCTCACGCACAATCACTGCAAACTGGATGACCTTGAAGGGATAGTGGGAAATGTTGGCTGCTGAGAAAAGATGTGATTAAACTCGAGTCGTCCGGCGGGGCCTCGTAACTCAAGTGGTTAGAGCGTTGGCTGTACTAAAGCCTTCCCCTTACTGCGTGGGTTCGAATCCCACCGAAGCACCGAGTTTTTCACAGCTGGGTCAATATGAGAGAGGAATGTTAGAATCTCACGCGATTAGGACAAAAATAACAACAGTCCCCTATGACCTGGGAGGCTCACGTGATGATTTTGTCGGCCGTAGAGCTAAAGGGAAATATTATCTTGTTCATTTGAAACAGAAGATATCTAGATGCTTGCGCTTCCGACTAAACGTTATCGGGCTAGCAGGCCAAAGTGACTAGAAAGCTGCTCAGATTCAAAAGTGTCAGGCATGTGCAATTGCAAATATTCAAAGCAACTCCACTCATGATTATTACGGCAATACCAGAATGCGACATGTGCGGAAACTCACGAACAAATAAGCCTGCTACTTAAAAGACTCTTCAGAAGCGTTGAAAATACGCAGCATACAGGATAGTTCAAAAGTGTCAAGCACGTGCGCTGTCCGCCGTAGATTAAAAGCAGAACACCATAATGCTGCGTGCGCAGAAAATCACGAGTCAACAAGCTTGTTCTACTCAAAAGATTCTTCAGAAGCGTTGAAAATAAATCTGGAAGACGCAGCATACTGATTTCATACTGGGAATATTGCCTCTAACAGTAAAGGGAATTCATACACCGGGCGGTTTAATTCATGAAGGCCCTCTGACGGAAATCAGGATGATCATTTTGGGACGCTTCTCCGCATTGGCAGACGGCCCTTAGTTCACGTGACCGCCACAACATGCACCCTCGCTGTCTCGCCTCGCACATTGGGTAGTTAAGGCATGTCCATGATCAATCACCTCAACCACTTGAACGCACTGCCCACCAATCCCTGTCGGAGTAGTAGGCGTTGCCAAACAGCAAGCATGTGTGCATATCTCAAGAAGGGCGCTAACTCATGTCTTAATGGGCACAGCCAGAGAGAGTGGATGTAGGTTTAATCCATTGTGGGAGAACAGTGCGAGTATAAATCTTCCGTGCTGAGCACTAGTTCAAGGAGCATTCAGGGCTTCCGGTGGAACGCGATGTTGACTTGCGAAATAGGACTGAGGC
>CACRXP010000195.1:293436-340541 GCA_902702965.1 Spirometra erinaceieuropaei | reverse complement strand
TTTGGGAATGGCCCCTATATAATCATGACTTTTTAAGTTCGACAGGGCATCAGAGTGCGAGCTACCCTGCGTACTTACCACGCATTGCTGCCCCAACCCATTTGAAATACCAAGCAGAAGTCGCACAGGTGCTACGAGCCACGATTTGTGGAGCATCGACGGAACACTTTTGAGATGCTTTTAAGGGAAGCTATTACTGACGGGGATGTTGTCGTGGTGACGCCCACCATTACGACTCCCTGCTGTGTCACGGTCATTCGCCCTCCACACGGCCTAGACTGACTACAGAGCGCGCATACGCGCATGCGTACATTCACTCAGACGGCCGCCGCTCAAGGCCTACTTACAGTGAGCGACCGATCGCATGAAATGTTGGCTGAAATTCTAAAATACGTTTTCGATTAGGAAGGATTACTTGGTCGCGGTTGTAATACTGATTATCTTGCGGCATAATCTTTTAACATTTCGGACTCGGCGGGATGTCAGCTTTTGAGCACACTGCTTTTCAGTCTCCTGTAGAAACATTACTCGGTAAAAAACGACTACTTAAGTAGCATGCATTTTCCCATTGATTTTCGATGGTCTTGCAAATTCAAATATATCTTATGGAAACCATAAACAAAAATATGTTTTAGTTCAGTCAATTAATAGAGAATCACATCCTCTTTATATTTTATACTCAAGGAAGTTGGGCTGGGGTACAGTGAGTGTCAACCTTTCCTCATTCATGTGGCGGTCTGATTATGGTCCTCCATAAAAATGGTATTCAAGGTGACAACAATGCGTCTGCTCTTGAGAGAAGCCAAACATTCGCGTTAGGTTACAGATTCGGCAATCTGGAAAAGGCTTTTTTCACATCGTCTTTCGATCATGCTACTTCGGAGATTTTATGCTAAAAGTGTCAGTTCTATATTGGAGCTGTCCTTATCAGAAAGAAGGTTAACCTGATGCCTGCCATCCCCTTGACGCTGACTAGGATTTTGGTGTTTCACTCTCCCCCCCTGTCCCAGACCCGAGCCACAGCATAATAATCTACTTGCCCGCATCGTTCTATTCATTATTTTAATAGCTATATCAATGCACAGTCCTGAAGAGGGTTTATCGAGAGCAGACGCATGCACGCCAAATCGTCTTTTGAATTTTTCCTATGGGATTTTTCGCAACTCTAACTTGTTTGTGCAAAGTCCGGTCGGGAAAGCCGCACCTTAAGTAGCGTGCACTCCATATACCCATTAGCAATGCCTGTATAAATTGGATCGTATTTTGGTAATATGTGGATATGTAACCCTACTTGATGGCCAAAAAGCTGTTGGGATTGGGACTAGTGGTGATAGTTAGGGGTTGGGGTTAGAGAGTTAATGTTAGGGTTTAGGGTTAGGGCAACTATTTCTCAACCACTCAAAGTGCAACGGCGCATTCAAATGGCTTTTCTTTTGCACACAAATACTTGACCTCGTCGCCTGCGCGTTCCCCGCACTCAACTGCAAAAAATCCTATTACCATCGATCCCTTATTACTGGTGGCTGGGGTTTATTTTCTTCAGCTGGGGCTACATAACCACATCCGACCCATATTTTATCGAGAAGAAGCACATTAGTCGTCTTTTTTCAATTTAATGAAAGGTTGCGTCTTTTTCAACTTCTAAACTGAAAGAAAGAGTCTATTTTGGCTTAAAAATATTAATGCTCCTTTGTTTAGAAAAAAGATACTTCTCTGCTGGTGCCTACGGCTTTAAACAGCATGTTGCATATTTTCCATAAAACAGAGTCACAGAACGTCAAGCGTCCATATGATGAGGGCCCCTCGTTCACATCCGGCATTATGTAGGACACAGAAATAAGAGCATCCCTTCCCTCGGATAACACAGGCGATCTTGCGCTGCGTTCCAGGGAGGTTAGGTTTAGGATCAAGGTGCGGATTGAATTCAGGATCAGGGTGAAGGCTTAAGTTAGGGTTAAGCCAAGAAAATATGTACTCTTCCTGGAATGTTGCAGAAGATCGCCTGCATTGAGCGGGTTTCCACTCCAATGTTTTACCGAGATATTGCAATAGACCTGAATCACAGGGGGGTCTTTTGCGAGCATCGCCAACAAACCTGAGGATGGCAGGGCATACGGATAAGGACGAAAGTTTCTCAGAAATGGGGGACATTAATTAAAAGTTATTTGAAAATTTCCTACGCTCACCAACTTGTCTTCTAATTCATTTAATGAGACCACGAAAAGTGCCAAAGGGGTCAGTGAGAGCAGGAAGCAAGGAGCTTTGTAGTCCGAACATAAGACGCCAATAGAAGACCAGCGAAGGTTCACAGTACGCGACGTAACTCATGAAGTGATTTCTCGTTAGTTTACACTGACCTCTAGAGTTCACTTTAGTTCATGCGGGACCTGACTAAAACGCGAGATAGAAACCACGATAGGAGAAGTCGAGGTCTTAAATGTTATTGGACTATGCTGATGTCTCGAAATGTAAATCTAGGCCTATTTACAAGCCATCCCACTACTTTTCTCTACTCCAAACTCATCGTCTATAAATTTTTCCTAAAGCCCTTTCACATAATACTGGTTGCAAGTACCGATCTCATAAAATGTTAACCGAAAATATGAAATGCGTTTTCTATTAGGAAGGATAACTTAGGTGGGGTTGTGAGTTTGATTATCGTGGGATATAATCCTATGATGCTTGAGACTCAATATGATGTTGGCTTTTGAAAGCACTTCGTTGCAACCCCTGTAAAGACCTCACTCGAAAAAAATGGTTACTTACATCGATTTTAGATGGCCTTAAAAATTTGATTATAGCTTATAGAAAACGCGAATAAAAATACGCATCCTTCTGCTAATGTAATAGTACACCATGCAGACTTCACAGTCTATACTCGAAGGAAGTACGAATTCCGGCTCTAAAAATACAAGGAAGTTGTATTTTGAAGTTTTCGAACGAACACTATATGCTTCATATAAACAGCCCCAGATGTAATCCTTGGAAGAAGAGCAGCCTATGAGGTATTAAAAAAAGTATGTGCTCCTTTTTTGGTTACTTTCGACGAAAGCCGGGGGTGCGGACACATTAGGTTAAGGCTTTATTCTCGTCTTCAACCAACGTAATGCCTCATGCAAAGGCGTTTACACCACATCGCTGTTACATAAAACTAGAACGGGAACAACACTGACCATTGACGTACGGTAGTCATACCACGCTCAGCCTGAATGCGCTCTTGCCTATTATTGCATGCTTTTTCTATGCATGTTAGGAGGGAAGAACAGGTCACGCAAATCCTCCACATAAATTCACCACCGGCTGGCAATAAAACTGGAAGATTAAAGGTATCCTCCTTCATAATAATCTAAAATATTGTTATTCTATGATTAACTGGAAAGTTAGAAACGTCCAGCACGCGCTAACAGTTAGGTCATTTAAGATTTCCAACCGGTAGGACACCCTGCTCTGCTCCGGTCTCAAGTCCAGGCTGCAACGGCTGCTGTTGAACATACAGTAGATGGGCTACCTCATGAAATGTCAATCGAAATTCATAAATGCGTTTTCGTTTCGAAAAGATTAATTAAGTAGGGTTGGAAAATCAATGATTGCGCAGCATAATTCTATTATAAATCAGTTACCTCAGGACGCCGGCTTTCAAACAAACTTCTTTTCGGCTGCATGCAGGAACTAGACTCTGTAAAAAATGACTATGTGTAGCATGAATTTTTCTCATTGACTTTAGATGCGCTTTGAAAGTCAATTATAGGTCATGAAAAACATGTGTAAAAATATTCACTCTTTTACCCATTCGGTAGGAAATTGCGTCTTCTTTCAATTTTCTACTCGGTAGAAGGGCATAATTTAGTTTTTAAAAAGATCTTAATTGAGAGATTTTTTAATACTATGAAATGGCCGTTCATAAAACAGCATGTCTCTGCATTTACTAATGTTGCTTTTAACGTTCACGATATGCATCAAATCCACCGCTAAATCTATGAACCCCAAATGATCTCTTCTGAGTACCGTAGAGAAATTTACGGGTTTCCATACGCGGAAAATATACGGTTTGTAGTTTGGAAACCCTGAATGCAAGTGTAACGGCAGGTCGAGTTCAAAATTATTCGTGAATAGGATAAGTTTTTCAAAACCGGGTTTAACCCTTTCTTCCAGTATAAAATTGAAAGAAGACGTAATTTCCCACCGAATGAGTAGAAGGATGAATATTTTTACACATGTTTTTCATGATGAAAATCAATGAGAAAAATTCATGCTACTAACATAGTCATTTTTTCACAAAGTCTAGTTCCTGCATGAAGTCGGAAAGAAATTCGTCAGAAAGCCGCTATCCTGAGGTAACTGAATTATAATAGAGTTATGCTGCACAATCATTGGCTTTACAACCCTACCTAACTAATCTTTTCGAAACGAAAATCCTTTCTGCATTTCGGTTGACATTTGATGAGTTAGCCCATATACTGTAATCTCTATCCCAATCCCTCTTTTGCGAGATCAGAAACAGTTTCACTGACGTCGCGGTCATGTGGAACTTAAAGACGGGGCACGTGCCACCCGCCGGCAATAAGACTGGAAGATTCGAGGTAGTTTTCTTCATAACAGTCTGAAATATTGTTGTTCTATGATTAACTGAAATGTTATAACCGGTCACCATGCGCTAACATGTGGGTCATTGAAGATTTACAACCGGACGGACACCCTGCTCTGCTCTGCTCTCAAATCCAGGCTGCAACGGCTGCTGTTGAGCCTAATCTCTATCCAAATTCCTCTTGTGCGAGATCCGAAACGGTTTCATTGACGTCGCGGACGGGGCACGCGCAGAGGGGCTATTTACTTGTATCAGCCACTGCGTCCAGTCATCTTCCCTCTGTCTTTCCAATGGACCAGGGTAGGCGTGTAAAGGCTACAGTCAATACAGCAGAACGTTTCTTAGAGCAACTCATGTTGCTTAATCTTTCCTCAGTCTCCCCTCCCCCAAAAAAATGTTACGGTACTCATTTATGTCAGCTTCCTCTTTCCTTTTGTCTGCCCGTGATCTAACACTCTAGAGGTCCGAATTACATCTAAAGTAAAAATACGACGATATAGCCAATAGGTTTGGACACGCCTGAATCCTCCGGCTCCTGTGGATCTGTCTTGAAACGCGCTTTCCGTTTAACGGAGCAGGTGGGAGTCACACGAATGTCTTCATCAATGTCTGGACCCCTATCCGAAATGGGAATTTCAACGGTTGCAGTGACTGGTTATCTAACACCACCAACCGAACATTTGGGCTCGATATGCGGATGATACCTCTGTCGTCACCGAATGAGATCAGGCGCTTGCATTCAAAGAGCATTTCAAAGATGTCTCCATGTAAATACAATAGACGAGAGAGGAAGGAGAAAACGATCGCATGACCTTACCCGATCTCCTTATCTGTCAGAAAGATCCTAGTCCCCAAAAGAACATACAATTTTTGTACTGTACGGAATGGCCGGAAAAAAAATGCCTTATTTAACTTAACCGTGTTCCCAAAGTCGTAAATCTGCACATAAATCAAACTAGGCGAAGAGCACACTTTCTTGATTCCCCACGTCCAGGTCACTACACTATGCCAATTAAGGAAGTTGAAGGGAAAATAAGGCCGGAGCGAGAGGAGATATGACAGCTCGATCTTCGATTCTGACGATGTCCATCGTGTGCTATACAGCATAGTCAAGAAGACCAGAGGCGGTGGTGGCCGAATAGGCCCATGCGATGAGTGAATATGCGTGCTGAGGGGAACATACGGCCCGCTTGAGAGGAGATATGACAGTTCGATCGTCGATTTCGACGATGTCCACCCTGTGCTCCAGAGCAGGGTGAGAGCGGAGGAAGTGACTTACACGTGAATTAGTTTATAGTAAAGTCGCTCAGCGTCTACCTCACTCTCTCCTCCCGCACATGGGCCCGGCTTCAAGGCATAGTCAAGAAGATCGGAAGTGGGAGAGGGCGCTGGTGGCTGGCTTTCGTGAGCGCGCATGTGACCGGATAGGTCCATGCGATGAGTGAATGTGCGTGTTTAGTGTGGGTGGTTAAGGCGAGTGCGGCTGGTGTATGCCGGGACCCTGGGCACTCGTGTACCGGTCACAATGCGGTGGATTCGCAAGTGACCGATCAGGCCAATGCGTGAGGCAAATGTGCGATCGCAATGAGGTCAAGTTGGCTCTGAGTCCTCATCGCTAGAGATGGGGGTGGTGATGGTGAAGATTGTGCATGACTGGGATTGCAAGCGTCCGTTATAACGGGATCAGCAAACCATGACCCTCGCAGTCTGGCGTGTGCTGGCAGTTCTATGGCACCTGGTTCCCCGTCGGTAGATGTGCTTGCGCTCCCACTGTGTAAACAGGTCGTGAGCATGGCTGCCCATTCATCCTCGTTGTCCTTCTGACCCACTGTGCTGCTGTTAGTGTTGGCTAAAATCGTGGTCAAATGTTTGCTGTGGACCAAGGGGTGTAATGGTACTCCTAGATGCGGGTCCGGTCGTGCCGGCTACCTGCGTCTCCCCCCCTCACCGGTCTTCCTAACTCTGTCTTGACAAAGGGTTCTGATGGGGAGAAGGCGAGATCGCAGTAGAAGGTGCTCAAATTCACTCCCACTACAAATAATTTCGCGTGAAAGTCACCGTGACTGCTTCACCTTTGCTGTGCAGCACACGACGGACCACGACGGTCAAACTGTCGGCTGACGGGGCTTCAGGAGCGTTTCGGTCGGTGACTTGAGTGTGAGGAATGGTTGTTATCGTCGTCATCACGGTGATCGTGGAAGAGATGATGGGGGGGGGCTGCGATCGACGGCGGTGGGGCACGGGGATTCGGAACAACTGTGGTGAGGATGGGCGCCGTGGTGGTCGGCGCGGGGGTTGGAGCAGGGGCGGTCGTGGAGGCAGTATTTACGGTTGTCGGACGGTTGATGTATTGGGTCCGACGATAACCAATGAGATCGATCCCTGCGCTGAATGTTTGTTGACAGCGTGGGCATTTTGGGTGGCGGTGAGTGACGATGTTGCGGGTCAGGAGCACCTGACACTGGCGAGCTTATCTCTTGGACTTGGCAGCGGGGATCCAGCTTGCTTCATCAATTGCTGCGCCAGTATTCAGCGCTTTTCTCCAGGCCGGTCTGTTCTAGATGAGGACCTCTTTAGTCACCGGGTTGGTCTGTAGTCGCTTTAGAGAGCTCTTCAGAGTGTCCCTGTAGGTCGCGTTTGTCCTGCCAGTTGGGGAGAACCCGTAGAGAAGAGTCGTTTGAGTAATCGCGCAACGTACATCCTCGCCAGGAACTATACCAACGCCTCCTCGGTCCACCATATAAAGGTAGAATTCAATTATTTACTGTGCTGTTATTCAAAAACGCGACCAGCATGAAGAGTTGCACAGGCTGCAGTGGCACAGAAAACTTTTATGCCAAGAAAATAAGGCTTTTGCGTTCGGTCGGTCACGAAAAAATGAATCTCCCCAGTGCTAGAGGTGGGATCGCGCTAAATTCCAGCGAGGCTCCTATCCCCGTGTCCTTACCTCAACCCTAACCCGCCTAACCCAATCCCTAACATTAACACTCATAAACCTAGCCCTAATCAGAACCCTACTCCTACACTGAACCTAACATTAGCACTAACTCTAGCAGCCCTGGAATTTGGGGGTGGAGGTGGCCACATGTGCCTTCTTGTTTGGGTACTCTGCTGTAACCGCTTTGGGTAGGGCACGGGAATGTAGACAGACGACTTTCTCCCAACGGTTAGATGGTAGTTGGTAGCCCTCCCGATACCGAAAACTCCCAGCCACCTGTCTTACGGGACCGGTGGTAATAGGGGCTATGCGGGTGGGGCAGATGAGTGGAGGCATAAATGGCGCTTGTAGGGTATGCCTGGAATTGACGTTTCTGGCAAAGTGGAAGCCTAATTTAAATAAAGTGAAAAATGCAAGGAGTGTGTAGAAATAAGCATGGATAATTAGTACGGTATGCGGAATAAATGCATCCTTGCCACAGACTGGAAAGAATAACAAGTGAAGGCGAACAACCAATAGGAAGAAGGCAGTGTGTCTTAAGGTCATTCCACAGTATGTGCGATAGTACATGAGAACACGAGAGTCAAGCAGCGGCACGCAGGACGGCATAACGCAAGCTGGGTAAAACTTAAATGCGAAAAAATTATGTTTGGGCGAAAGAGAAAATCTGCAAATAATAGTGTATTGTCACTGTGGCCACATCTGGAATTAAAACTATAGCAGTAGTTGTTTGCTATACGTGAATGGTGTACTATACAATGCAAAGAGGAATTAGCACTCTTTATATGAAGTTACACTTTGTTCTGCTTGCAGAGCCCAGTCTTTTAGAAGGCGAAGGAAGGCAGGACCGCAAGTGGATAGGCCGACAGATTATTCGCAGATCCTGGTAACAATCCAGTCGTCCTACCTAGTGCAGTATCTCCAGCAGAAAGGACTACTGTCCTGTAGGGTCTTATGTAGATGTCGAAAGGTCATGCCCTTACAAATACTGCGATAGCACACGGATGGTTATGCCTTCAGGTAACATCTGGGTACTGTTGTATGCAGCCTAGGATATTACCTCTAAAATGAATCAGATACAGGTAACACAGTGCGCACATTCAATTAGAAGCATAATGAGAAGCATGATGAATCATAATCCACCTAGGATAAATTTTTCGCCCTTTACTAAAGATTTCCGTGTAGGGGTGCAATACAATGAGTCTATATAGACATTTTTGCAGCGCCTCGTTCTCGGGGCGGTTAAAGTGACGAAGAAAGTCATCCTGACAGGGCTTCTGCGCGTGCACTCCCAAGCATAATTAGAACTTAATCACAGAGCTTTAAATCGAGCCAGTAAGTACAATTGTAGAATCAGTGGGCAGGGCTACCAACTACCATCCTACCCTCCCAACCTTCAGACGGGCTTAAATTAGGGTTGGTGTGAGTGTTAGGGCCAGGGTTAGGAGAGTTACGACCAGGCTTCTGGCCTGGGTTACGGTTAAAGTTAGGACAGGGGAATAGGTGCGGTATGGAATTCCAGGCAAGGTCACCTGTAGTGCAAGGCGTCTTTTTCCCCATATTCAATCTTCAGAGTATTCTGCCTGGACTGTCTAGACATTGCGCCACATGCCCGTTCTGACAACCTTGGTGCTGATTGGCCACCCTTCAGCCTATGACATTTCCCTCCCTGCCACATACCCCTCCGTTTCTACAAGACTCCCCACTTGCATTGTCTCCCTTACCCAGTACGCGTCCTGTCTACAAATAACCTTCTGTTTTGCATGCATAACACAATCCTGCCTCGAAACCATCGTCTTCCCTGTTTTACTTTCCACGGACGCGCATCTTCTCTTCTATGAGCAATATATGTACATATATATCACTTTCCCCTTCTGTTATCGATGGTAAGAAGGTGCTAGGTTTCTGATCGTCTAAGACAGATTTTTTGCCACAGTGGAGTTCCACTGTTCTTAACACGGAATGTGAAAATATGTGAACCTGACGTGCATTTATCCAAATACGTTAGCAGAGGTCACGTAGATTTCAGTGTCTCTGTCAATAGGATCAGTCTCAACTCTGAACAACAAGTCTTGCCAACACGGTGGAGGGCGACTGAAATGGTCATTTCGGACTAATTTTCTTCCAAACCCCGAGACGGAAAGCGCATAGTTCGACCCTCCTAGTTAAACCGCGATCTCACGCTCCGCTGTCCGCAATGGGACAGCTCAATGTCCCTCAGAGTGGCTTACTTCAATCCGTCATGACTGCCGAACAGAAAATTGATGTTCAACTTTGTCTACGAACTGCAATCTTAAGCCCTCAAAGATGGCAGTATTATTGACGAGCAGTCAAGAAGTCGTAGGTGTTAATCAGATAACAAGGGACGCAGAGAATGGTCACAGTCGTCGCTGACAATACGCGAGCCTGTGACTAAAATTGTTATGCACTAGACCTTATAACCAAACGGATGCAGTAGGGTTGATTAATGACGGCGTTTCGGGGGTACATTGTGGGAATCTAATTGGATCTGGATACGAGGACATGTCATCCACAGCACAAATGCTAAAATAGTATAAGCTGTAGGTACTGAGTTTTGCTTTGTAATAAAGCCAATAAAAAGCGAACTTTGGGTTGCATGTTCGGGATCGGGCTAGGAGTATTTTGCTCCGTTCCTTCGACTTTCAGGGAAATCCACACCATCACTGGGACGGTGTATCCTAGCCAGTGGAGTGACAGTGACCATGCACACAAGGAGCTCACTTCTCTGTGGACAGCAAACCGGGGTGCAGACCCCCTACGGTTTTTACCCCCAACATTCGTTTAACTTCCCCCCCCCCCACTTCAAACTCCATTCTAGTGCTCTATCATCCAAGACATCATGTTATTTCTTTTCCCCTTGCCAGAACTGAGTAGCAGAATGAAAATGTAGCTTACTTAGGAGTACTAACCTACCCCAAAATATCTCACCTGTATACTCAACCGTAAAAGTTCGAAAATGATCTTACGAAAACGTACTTTTGTCTCTCTTGTCTTCGTTCAAGCACTTGCTTACCTCAAAACCGACAGAGGAGTGTAGGTAGGCTGATTCCAAGTAGAAAAGTAATAACATCAGATTATTTGGAAGCCAAAGTGTTTTGAATTTACCACCAGCCGTGTGAACGAATGAGTACCGAATAATGCAGCTCTTCTTCTCCCCTTAGTGTTATGAGGTCTGAAAGTTTTAATTTTTTTGAATTGAAAAACGCGCTATGATTTTTTCTCGAATAAAACCCGATCGCTTACAGTTAGTGACCTAAGTCATGAAATGTGTCGAAATTTACGAATGATTGCCAATCACTCAAAAACCGATACCATTTCAGGAGTCCAATGTCTACGTTAATTAAGGACAAGTTTAAAAGAACTAAAAGCATAAAATAATATTAAAAGGCGGTGTTGCGTTGTTTAGAAATGCCGATTTCTTTAGAAAAGCGAAATATTCCGAAAACGTCAGAAATGGCTCTAATTTAGTAGACTTCGTTTAAAGATGCATAGAATGTATTCTCATATCAAAAACGTAGTAAATATAAAAGTAGAAATACAATAACGTATAATAATAGTGTTTTAGTGAGGTTTATCTCTAAATATCGTTTAATAATTAGTGTGATTCCATATATGACGGTTTGTCAACTGCCTACATTCCGAGTGTAGATTCCAAAACAGTTTTCCAGCGTTTTGTGTGATCATTGAGTCTTTTCAGTTAAATGTGATGAAATTAAACAAGGGAAACTGGAGTTTGCTTGATTTCACCGATGGGGATGTCGTAGAAACACGTTTTAGGTGACATGCCATGAGGCCAGTCGGTGCCTGATAAATTTAAATAGAACTGACAGGCGTGGTCATAAACCTACCATTTTGTGTTTATAGAGATACCTTTTCTTCCGTAAAATTTACTTACACATTTCCTTTGTTTTGGATTACGTTGAGTTTTAGATCGGTCTCGAAATGTTGCTGAATACTTCATGATTTTCAGTGTTTTCACCCGGTCGTCCATAAAGACAGATTTCGAATTACCTGTCTGTTGAGAACTTTAAAATAAGATTATTCTTTAAGTCGTTTACCGAATTAGCGAGTGTTCGGGCGCTCCCTTTCACGAAGATGGTCGTGTGGGTCACATGTGAAGACTCATTCAAACATTAAACTTCATTTTCAAGAAAAATGGCTGTCCAAAATGAAAGTCAGCAACAAATATGGCTTCGATCAACGTCCATTTTCGCTAAAATTTACTGGTATTTTACTTGATATAATTACGCAAACACAACTTCTGCACAAGAAAAGGACATTTCATTGAAGGATGTGGGTGAGCGAACAAAACGCGCAACTTTAAAGACGTCCAGAAATTCTCGCATTAATTTCCGTTATCGGATATCATGAGATAGGTCACGTACTGTACAATATGAAAGTCCATTTTAAGCCGAAAGCTACATTAGCTGAAGTGTAGGAAAAAAAACCAGCAAACAGAAACGGTGCCTCTGAGAAAAGTTAGTCAACCATTTTTCTAGGTCTATTTACTACAGGGCAGGTTACCGCAAGTCTCAAGGGAGGCGGGGCTATTTTTTCGAAGAGTGTGATTGCAGCACGTGGCTTATTCACTCTCCTCTTATGAGGCCATCGACGGTTCAGGTGGAGCAATGCAGACTGTACTAGCTATTAATAGAGTTTGTCTGTGGTGGGGAGAGGTGAAAATCGTGTGTAGACAGTCGGCTGCGTTGGTTGCACTGGTACTCTGTGGACCCGCGGGGCGTGGGTGTTGCTCTGGAGAACGCGCACTGAGTTTTGGCAGCGAGTGATAGGTATTTACAGCAAAAACGCGACTACTGAGGCCTGAAAATCAAAATTCTGTTAACGCGCACAATCCTGTGACGAGAAAAGTGTGTCTCCTTAAACCAGTCTACCTATAATTACATAAACTCCTAAAAGGTACACGCTTTTGTCCTCTTGTACACTGCAGTCGTCGCGGGAGTAGAGACTACTGCCTTGCATCAGTTTCTGATCCCCCGAAATGTCAGTGCTTCCTAAGGCAGCCATTTAAGGGAGGCATTCATTTTAAAGTTTCAGAAACCCCGTAGAACGATAAAGAAGACGCTTCGGCCAACAGACGTTTTCTTTCGATCAACTCTCATCGGGCTTGTATGTTTACACGGTAACAGGGTCAATTAAAACACGTGGGCTTTAAGAAACTCGAATGATGTTCACCTTTTCTTCGCAGGTGGCATGTGGAGAATGTGGGCGGATAATTAGGGACAGTCTGTGTGAAGTTAGTCAGGTGGCAATTACTTGTGAGGATAAGGAGGGGGTTGGGAAGAACTGTGTCAGGGGGTTGGGGTGAAGATGCGGAGGATTGTATGCGGTTGGTTGGTTAACCGAGCTTCGGCCAGGGTGAATGCGGAGCCTGCATGGGACACTTCTGCGAGCACAAGACTGGTTTGAATAATCTGACTGTGCCAGGAGACGCTGTCTCAGGGATTCTATAAATCACTTGAAAATCTTTGATTAGACCGCACGATGCCCGGAATCAACCATACAGTGGGTTGCCTAACACATGAAATGTGCATAAGTTAGCGTAAAATAATCGGTCAATCCGAAACTAGTTCGAGCGCATTCACCAGAAAGCCAAATAAATGATGAACGACCTCCAGGAAACACAAAATTAGTATTATTCGTACTATTTTGTTGGTTAGAAAGAACATTTGTCGAGAACGTGAACGTTCGTGTCGTATGGGAAGACTCGAACTTTCGAAGTACATAATGCATATTTATGCAAAAACTGGCCGAATAAAGCAGGATAAGTCCAATAACGTTTAAGAAATTATTTTTTTCATATGTCTTCACCATACATTCCGCAAAAATTACTGTAATTCATTGATGTTTTGGCAGATTATGAATAATTCATACTAACCCAACTGTGAAAAACCCACGTCTCCCGGTGGTGCCCGTAGCTCAGGTGGCTAGAATGTTGGCTGTACTAAAGCCCTCCCCTTGCTGTCGTGGGTTCGAATCCCATCGAGGCACCGGAGTTTTTCACACTTGGGTCAATTTGAGTCACTGTTGTTTGAAGTCTGGAACAAAGTCGGTGCGTAATGTCCGATGATGTGTGTCATGATCGTGTTGGTCGACGTCAGTGTAATTTTTTGTTTTGTGTTGGTAGAGATGCGGTTGGGTAAAACAAAAAGAATTTCGATTGATCCCGCTGAGAGGGACGTCATTGGAGTAAAATTTTTCATAAGGCCTCATGTTGGCAGATGGGTCACGGACTATTAAATTTGAACGTAATCGTAAGCATGTCACTTTGTGTATATTAAGAAGGTTTATCTTTCGTCTGATTTTTGTGCCGTCTTTGGCAACGGTGGAGTCCGTTAAGCCTCGGAGTGTGCCTGACATTTTAGCTATTAGTTTACGAATATCAGTCCTCCTAATCACTTTCCCGTGAGGGCAGGTCTTGTATGTGCAAGAATAGCGCTTCTTACGCTCCCTGTTTATCCATTTTTCAGTCATGCTGGGAGGTGTTCACGTATCCTTTTGGAAAGTTACCGACTCGTGCAGCTAACATGCCCCTTTCTGTCTGAGACAAAATGTGTAAAACCCTGAACTATCCCGTATTTTCGAACGACCTCCTTAAAGTATATTTACTTTCTTGGATGCAACAACTGCGTTAGTCACAAAGCGCTCTATTACCTCTTAAACATTTTCCACTCTCTTAGGTGGCTAAAAACCACCTCATAGCCTTTTAACTTAAGGGACCCTGTATATAATTAGTGATGAAATGACGTCTGATTATTCAAAATTGTCTGGGAGTTAAACGTTTCCTCGGAAGATAAACCACTCAAGATTACAAGACGATGGTTGTGAAGGGTGTTGCGCTTTTGCTCAAATACAGGGTCACGAGCTAAAAAACGGTTAATATTTCGTTATCACCTTCCGCACACCAAAACCAGAAATATTAACACTACACGTAAAAAGCCTATCGTTTGCTTTAATGACTCCTCCCTACTATAATACGGATTGAAAGACTTCGTTACAGTATGACTAGGGTTTGCGGATTTTGTTAAAACTAAAGGTTAAACTCCTCCTCCTGCTATGAGTGACAGTTTGACCTGGGCACTATACTTTCATACATACACACTCGTTGCCAACGATGTCCACCGGTGCTTCACAACAGGGCGGAGCAGGCACGGTGGCTGACGTGTGAATTGGTTTAAAATGATAGTAGACTTGCGCGGCATCTACCGCACTCTCTCTCTCCTCCCCATTCCCCACCTATACCCACTATCAAGACAGAGTCAAGAATACCGAAGGTGGGAGGAGGGCACAAGTGACTAGTGCACCCACTGATGTGATGTCTGGCTAGGGTGGGGAGGGTATCCACGAAGCGTTTTAGTACGCATTGAATGGGCCAGTCGCATGTTGATTCAGTACCTCCAATGTCTTGTGCTAGTCTTTTGGCTTAGCTTTCCTGTTGGAAGGCGGGGATAAATAGGAAGGACTTGTGAAATCGATGCAGGGCCTGCCGTTCACACGTGGACTTAAACTGAGGAAGTGCAAACTATGATATAAATTTGGAAGTCGTGCCTTTGAAACATGACAGTTCGACCGTCGTCTGGCGCGTGATTCACAGCATGGCGTCTGCGGGACACTAACTTGTGCGTGAATTGCTTTATCTCTAGAGAGGACTTGCGCAACGTCTGCCTCACTCTGTCCTCATTCAACCCTCCAGACCCGGCGTCACGGTGGCGTTAGGGCGACCGGAGGTAGGATTGGGCGCAATGGCTGACGGAGTCAAACGGCCTTGTCCGTGCGCGATGGGCGAGGGTGTCGCAGAAACAAGAAAAGGGGCCGCTCAAATCTCCCATCTGAATAGGCGTGCCATAGAGGCCGCATTAAGAAGGAATTATTGCAGACTGACTCCCTGCCCTGAGAAGGGAACTGAGTCATCCCCTTGATTGGCCGCCTTCCAGGCCACAGTCTTTGGCGCACCGCAATATTATTAGCGACAAACATGCGCTGAGTGCCTTGGGGACGGGGTCCCCATAGTCCACTTCCCTCTCCCAGGCGCCAGTGCACTGTCCAGCCCGTGCAGATCAATTAACTGATGCTGAGTTCGGCTCTGGAAGTCCTCACTCGCCGGCGTCGTCAATAACAGAACTGGTTTTATGTAAATAACGCAGAAGTTAACAACCTACCCGCCGGAAAGAATAGACTGCACAAAGCCTGCATCAACCGCCTGACCGACGCAAACAAAGTGGTCTTCTTCGTCTTCAGGTGCAGCAACGGTTGCGGCAGAGACAAAATGCGTGGATGGAACTCGAGGTGTAGGAAGTCCAAACATATGCGGACCCCGGTGGCATGAACAGTTTATTCGCCTCCATCAAAGCGGTCTACTGTCCCCTACACTAAAGAAAGCGCTTCGCTGCTCAGCTCGGACGGAAGAGCACTTTCCACAGAGAAATTGCAAATCCTGAAGCAATGGGCTGAGCACTTCAGAACTGTCCTCAAACTCACCTCCACGATCTCTGACGCCGCCATCGGCCGGCTCCCTTACGAAGACCAATGTCGACACTAACAGTCAGCCTTTACTTCCGGAAACAATCATAGCCCTACACCAAATATCCAGCGGGAAAGTACCAGGGCCCGAAGCACTCCCAGCCCTCCGAATGATAA
The DNA here is from genome assembly GCA_902702965.1 of Spirometra erinaceieuropaei. Lineage (NCBI taxonomy): Eukaryota > Metazoa > Platyhelminthes > Cestoda > Diphyllobothriidea > Diphyllobothriidae > Spirometra > Spirometra erinaceieuropaei. The sequence goes on along the minus strand of CACRXP010000195.1, from coordinate 324,342 downwards.
AAGTAGAACAAAGACTGATTTAAACATTTGCATCGTCCCAGGAGATGTAGTGTAAGGACAAGTCCCCAGAATCTCGACAAGCAGGAAGGAAAGGGGGGACCCTGTGATGTTTTTGGCAGGTTTGAATAACCCAATTGACACAGTTGTGAAAAACTCGGCGGATGTTGTCTTGACAGCGTTGTTGTACGAACGGGAGACGCTGACTGTTTTGAAGACCAAAAAAGGAGGACTCAAACATTTCAGCCCAGCTACCGCTAGAGAGTATTTAAGGAAAAAGGGAAAGAAATGATCTTAGACATTGGGATCCCGATCGAACCGGTGTCCTTAGTGTGCGCGGTAGGCTGAGACAGATGCAACGCAATGAAGCGGTCACTTCATGAAGATGAGGACCAGCGCCTACCCAAGAGGCTAATCTACAGTGACAGCTTCGGATGGTCGCAGACAGGAAGAACAAAACTTCGTTAGAAGGACATCTTGGAGGTCTCATTCAAACACTTGCAAGACGACTCGGAGACCTGGGATAACCTCGCTCAACGTCGACTGGTATGCCACACTGGCGTAATAACCGCGGTGGTCCTCTTCAAGAACGGTCAAACAACCCTATAAATGCGAAGAGCGAAACCCGAAGGAATCATGTGCTACGGACCAATTAAGTCAGCACCGAAGCAATGCTATCGTGTCCACGCTGTCAACGGACGTTTCGGGCATGGATCGGCTTTGTTGGGCATTTGCGGAATCAATGGGATATAAACATGGCCAATACAGCTCTCAGCTCATAACATATCACTGACAGTTCGCTCGTTGTTGGCGTGTACTCAGCAGCAGGATGAGAGCAGGGACTTTCGCGACATCTACAGTCTCTCCGCGCCTAGATCCGGTGTCAAGACAGGGTCAAGAAGACCGGAGGAGGGGGAGGACGCGGGTGGCCGGCACGGTCAAAACTCGTCCACCACCATGTGGACGTGCCACCGCATCCCAGTGCTGACATTTTTTATGCCTGCGCATTTCTGATAACGCCTGCCGGATTCCGCTCTGGTCTCTGTGTTTGTCCGGCCCATCTAACGCGTGGTCCGTCTTATGGGCAAACAGTATGTCACCACCAGCAGCACAAATGAGGGATCTCCAACGGACCTGCAGAATATTGGCGTCACTGCCGCCTACCCTCAACAGTACGGACTCGCTTTCAACCTGCCACCTTTGCAACCGCACTTCCACATCGTACATAGTCCTGGTCGTTCACATGCGAGATCATTATACGCAGAGTGGTGTAACAGTCAGTCACACCCAATTCATGTGCACACACTGATCAAGGACTCTCAACCATTGCATGTGTCTTTTCGGCCATATGTGCTTTCATGAAAAAAATGCGGCAAAAAAACGCAGAGCTCACCCCTCCTACTAGCCCACACGCCAGAGATGAACCCGTCTTACAACATCCAATGCCTGGACAGAACATACACCGTTCCCGCCATCAGAAATCATGTTCTTTGACTCATCCTGGTGCCTAACCAGGCACGTAGACTGACCATCGCAGCTTTGTCAGTCAGTGCCCCCAATCACAGCACCCGGTGACTGAGAGGCTCGGACTGTCGACTGGTACACGGGAGAGATAAAGAGAGTGAAGTCGACATAGGGAACGTCATCGCCACGGTGCAGCAATGTCTTCCTCATTAGAATAAATCTGAAGTACCGCGAACTACTTGCGATCTTCTGAATGTCGTGTCTTTGAAGGCTGCCAAGTGTCGACATAACTCGGGCCTCGTAGGCAGTGTTATGTGTCTATGTGAGAGGACTGGCTCGAGAACTGAGAGTTAGGCTTACTGGCTGCTTCTTAATAGGGCCTCTATGGCACTTTCACGCGCATGAGATCCCAGCCCCTACCTCTGTGAAAACTCGGCCCCTCATAAAAAGACCGGGTCGCGTGTGGTCCGCGTAGACGGGCTGTTTAGCTAGATCAATCACTTCCCCCGAGCCTGGCTTGGATCCTCTCGTCCTGCCACAGGAGCCTCGTGCATGAGGGAGGAGAGAGAGCGGTAGGTGTTTTGCAAGGCCGCTGTGGCTATAAGGCAGTTCACGCGCAAGCCACCAATATTGCGCCCGCTCCATTTGGCACACAGAGGACGTCGTCGCTCGCAACGGTCGAACTCTCAGAGTTGTGAATTCAAAATGTCAGGGGAATGTAACACCTGTTCCAGGAATTGGGTCTGTCCCATTCTAGAACTTAATGCTAGACGCCATCTTGATACGCTTTTCTTCTGCCACTATACACTGCGAGGACTTCAATATGGGGTTTTTCAATCTGGCTTAGGGATGACCTTTAAAGCCCTTCGTTGTGGTAATTAAAAGAAGACAAAACGTAGAGAAAAAAAATCGGCGATGATAATTTTAAAACTCAAACGGTTATTGTCCATCCCTAAGCCTTGTGTAAACCTCTGCGGAAGATGTGGTTATGTAGCCCCACCCGATGGACACAGTGTTGTTGGGGTTGCGGTTAAGAGTAATGTTTAGGGGTTAGTGTTAGGGGTGGGGCAACTATTTCTCAACCACTCAAAGCGCAACCGCGCATTCGCAATAGCTTTTCTTCTGCAAACAACTACTTGACCTCGTCGCCTGTGCGTTACCCGGCCCCACCTGTAGAAACCCACATTACCACCGGTCATGTATTACAGGTGACTCGGGTTTGTTTACTTCAGGTGGGGCTACATAACCACATCTGACCAATCTCCGGCTTGCGAGAATAAAAAATTATCAGACGGATGTGTTATAACCTTACGACTGACAAGTACAACGTGTCATAAGGCGCTCACTGAGTACTGAAGCGCACGGTAAGGCAGGAATTGTTTTGCGTCAACGGTCTCCGTTCTAGACCGCAGTTGGTTAGCATAATTTTTACAGGTGTCAATTGCTTTAATGTATGTTAAAATGCGACAGAGCGAGAGCGGATCTCCAGTCGTACATGGAGTTTGTGCACCGAGGTGCCACGATAGGGGCGGTCTTATCTACTGGGGATGGGGAGGGGAAGCGACGAATATGTTGTTTTGACAAAGTTGTCCAACAGTATCCGGCTCTTCTTCTCATGCATTTTTCTATTGATTTTCGATGGTCTTATAAATTAAAATATATTTTATAGAGAACATGCACAAAAATATGCTTTTTTGCTCATTTAACAGGAAATCACATTGACTTCATATTTTATGCCCGAGGAAAGTGTATATTTCGGTGTTAAAAAGTTTCCCAATTCCCAAATAATTATCAGCCTGATCTGCAATTGCATCAGTTTTTAGTAATTTCAGTCTACAAGGTGCATGCTTTCCGCGTAAGGAAAAGCATATATTCCTCTATGCTTATAAGAAAATACCACATAGAGTTCATGAAATTTCGCAATGGATCCGGACTGCGCTGTACATTTCATGAGGAGCATTATTAAACGAACATGTGCGGTCTTACATGTATGGACATCGTAAAGGTCTTAAAAATCTCATAATTGAAAACTTTTTTAAAACCTAAATATACATTTTCTTCGGACATAAAATAGGAAGACAATGTGATTTCCTACCAAATGAGCAAATAAAAGCATATTTTTGTGCATGCTCTCTACAACATATATTTTAATTTATAAGACCATCGAAAATCAATAGGAAACTGCACGCTACATAAGTAGCCATTTTATACCGAGTGCGGTTTTTGCAAGAGGTCAGACAGAAGTGCATTCAAAAGCCGACATCCTTGCGAGTCCGAAATGTTAAATGCTGCATGATAATCGGTATGACAACCACACGTAAGTAATCCTTCGTAATTGGAAACGCATTCCAGAATTTTGACCAACATTTCATGCGATCGGTCACGCACTGTTGCATGCGCCCTTGAAACAAATGAGAAACGTCTGGGTTGTGGTGACCTTGAGCAGGCGTTAGCATTCTAACGACTTCAAGCCACCAGTCACTGCATAGTTCGCTCGTTGATATAGCCAATCAGAAGGCCGCAAACGCAGCGTGAGAGCAAACATGGTCGATGTTTGAAAAAATGTGACCTCAGTGAGCGGGTCTCGCGCCACTTGGGAAGGGGCAAACTGACGTCTTAAACAGAAATCCATAAAGCTACACGTCCAAACAGACGCTGAAAATTTACACATGTATGAGTGCTAATCCCTTAAACAAAAAAGCTTCTACTTCAAAGTCAGACACGTGACACTGTCTGCAATGTTCAGTTATCGTGGATTCGCAGTGGGAAAACAAAACTCCTGAGGATTACTGAGGAGATCCGCCGTTCCAATCCACCTCTTCACAAGTATCTTTTTCTGAGAACACTGTCTGATATTCCTCCATCTGTTTTCAAAAAAGCCGCTGGATCGTCTTCTCTTTCCTATGCCGAGTAAGTAGTTAAGAATTTTTTCGCAAACAGCGCTTCTAACAGGGGACTTCCAAACCAGACTAGTTGGGATCTACTGCGAAGGAGGGCTGCGGCGAGTAGGCGCTAGTCAAGGACTCTGCCCTCCGTCTAACGAGCGAACTTTTGAGGAATGTGTAACCAAGGTCAAGACTTTACTAAATTCGCCTTGGCCTCCCTTTTCAACCAAATACACACAGGAATATTGAGAAGTATGGTACCAGCTTCACGCAGAATGCCAATGGAACTAACCGATATATCTCTGGCTCTCGCTATATCGAAACGGTGAATAGCTGTAAAGTACCAGGAAAAACAGGAGGAAATTGTTTGCTCGTCGTTGACTGTGTGTACTTCTCCAGAAATTTGTCCGCAGTTAGGCTCAAACCATTGACGATCAAGTTCTCCGAGAAACAGAAACGCAGATTAATTGTAACGGATATTATGGCCAGTCTATGTCGAGAACGTTCCAGAGTTTGCAGAGGGCCTTTTGGCTGACCTCGGCGTGGGTTTCGCTCATTTATTCGAAGACAAAATCCACCGCCGACGTATGCTTATAAAAAACTAGCTCGCCAGATGCGAACAGTAAGTCACTGTCTTGTGTACTAAATGCAGGGATTGCTACTTCAATTACACAGGCCAAACAGATCATAAATTGTCAACATCTTTGAAGTTTTAATGACAGGCGTAACCGCCAGGGGCCTAGCGGTAGAACCCAAGGCCCCAACAGCACAGGTACATTGAAGTCAACAGAATTACCCACTGTGTGGATTTCTCACCGACACACCAGAACTTGCTCAGCCATATCCAACGAGGATAGTCCACGACTGAACTTGACTAAAGGCTATTGCAAAACTGAGCCCCAGGTGCAGGGCAAACTGTATCGCCGCCATCGACAAAGAGCGCGGATTGGACCGCGGCCGCGCAAAAAGGGCCGCCAGTGGGAAGGTGTCGGATATTTAGCTGTCAACTCAATTGTTCGCAGGATGGACGCTCCCCTGGGGTGCTAGGTCGCACAAGCCTGCCGCCAACGAACACTGAATGAAGCGCAGACAGCTGCCAAAGACCCACCCAGCGACAGAAAGACAACTGCTTCAATGCCAACCAATCGGGTGCATCACCCACTTGCATGCCATGTCATATGCACCAGCCCACAACGCCGATTACAATAGACCAACTCGATACAAGTAAAAAGAAAAGTGGACATCGGTTTATCTGTTCATGAACGACGCGAGCGTGAGCCTAACAGTAAGGAAGACATATGCACCACCTTGAAGCACGTTCCGGGATACCGGTCTTCGCTTAAATCCTATGAGTAGTATGTTAGTGTATGGCAGGCAATCTGCTTTAGAGCGCTCCAGTGCGCTGTGTCCGCTCCCTATACTTGAGCTCGGCACCGCTCTGGTAACTGCGCCCTCTGTCCTACCCACAAGCGTCGGCGACCAGGCGGGTCAACGTCTCGCCAACAGACATTAACGCCGCTCACGATTAATCGAGCCATGGAATGACCTCAAAGCCCTTCCAGCCCAAGCTACGCACACGACAATCAGATCTCCGCATCAGCCGCACGTGCAGTTTACCCAACTATATGCTGTTTTCAAACAGAAGCAAAGATGCGCATTCCAGTTACGAATTCAGAGAAAGTAGGTGTACTTGCTTGACCTTTTGAGCTCATGCTTGGGTTCACAATCAGAGGGTGAATAAATAATCGTTCTGCGACCGCCTGTGGGGCTCTAAATCGAACCCCAAAATACACGGGGACGCGTGGGTCCCGTAGCAAGATCGGTGAGCGCCCTCTACCACAGTCTATATACCTTTCCCCTCCCCCACAATCGACAGGACAACGAGCCTCGGTTGTTCAGGCGTTGAACTTCTAATCCTCAGAGCACGATTTCCAACTCCAAGTTTCGCAAACCTGGGCTCGGGTATGGCTGGCTGACAACGGCTAGTAGGCCAAAAATGGCCATTCCAGTCTCCTTTGTCTTTGTCGGTAATCCCACTCCGCATGTCTCGATAGTCGCTCAGTGACTACCTGCGGGGCCCTGGATCGAGCAGCATGACACGACAGGATGAGTAGATCACGTATCGCTATCGGTGAACGCCCTCTACCACATTAAAAACCGCTTATTTATGCCGAGGCTGTTGTGTGTGTGTGTGTGTCAGCAATCCAGGGACCGTCTCCAATGCGGGTATGTAGCTTCGAGTCCTAACTAGAATGCCAGGATTAATTCATCTTCCGAACCCTCCGGCAATTATCTACTCGCCAACGAGATGAAACTGATGGTTGAAACCAATCACGTGACGAGCGACTTGTGATAATTGCTCATCGTGTCGCAATAAAGGCCTCTGCTCCTACACTCGGGTTAGCGAATCACGGCTTTTTGGTGGTGAAATCTAGCGCGAGTTCAGGATGTCGGATAAATCCTGCTACTTTTCTGGATTTCGAGGGATCTTAGTCACATGACAGTGACTTGTACAGATCACAGCCGACATGACGCGAGCCTGTTAGTGCAGCGGTGAGAGCAATGCCCCACGATAAACTTACTAGAGTTAAAATCTCGGTTGAACATACGGGAATAAGAACCCCCCAGTACTATATGTGGCCTTCCGCCAAATTCCAGGAAGGTACATATTTCCGTGTCTTAACTCTAACCCTAGTCTTAACCCTCATAACTCCAACCCTAGCACTAACCCCGCCAACTCCTGGAATTCATCGCGAAGCCACCCGTAATACGAGAAGTCCATATTCCCATGCTGAAGACGACAAACGGCCCAGAAATGGTGGGCCCAGTGTGGCTGTCATCGTCGGAAAAAAGTCTCAGTTGTTGACGTCTTGACGCGCTGTTTGACTGCACAGGCAGTCGCCTCGCCTTTTTCATGTCCAAGATGTGCATAAGTTGGTGAGCTCGTCGAACCCCCATGTAGGGAAATGTGTAGACTAGCTGCCGGCGTTCTTCATTGTGACGTTTTTTGTTTGCAGGTTGAGTGAGGTGTCTCCTGGTGGACATTGCGGATCTTCTGTCAAACCGGTCCCTGAAAGTTCTTCAGTCTCATTACAGCTGTTGGTTCACGGTCATCCCACTGATCTGCCACGCATCTCTTGTGCCAAAACAATGTAAATAAACAGCGTATAAGGTAGTCAGTGCAATTCACGCTGCGGAGTGTCCACGATAGGCTCTCTGCGCCAAATCGATTAACTTCTCGTTAGGACAATAACTGTTCAACACGCTAACTTGCTCCATTGACGTGCACCTTCTGGCTCCTAACTTTACGACATATAGCCCTAAAAATCGAAAACTTAAAAAGTGTTAGATAAAGCACATTTTCTTGGTTTTTATTACCCCGATGCAACTTATAGGTGACGTTGTGCCTCTTGACAAAGCGACTGTTGGCTGCACCGGGACACTCGTGCCGCATTCTGTTGTCCACAAGTTTCATCGCTTCAGAAGTAAACACAGTGGCGGGGGCTTGTGTTCGACCAATCGGAAAACCACCTTGTTCTCTGTGAGTTGGCATCGGCTGGTGTTAGTGCATAGTTCCGGCATTTGGCGCGTTCTGGCTTCCACACGGCCAGTCGGTACGGGTGAAGTTAATATTCCTAGGCGTAGACGACTATATGGTTGGTTTGGGACGAGGATCCCCCTACCGTCCTGTTCGTCGCTGTGAAGTTTTAAAACGTGTATGTGTGCATGTGTGTGTAATCTATCCGGTGTAGCCACCCCAAAAGTAGGATGAAGGGAAGATAGCCGCCAATGGTTTGCTGTTTATTTTTTCAAGATATTTATAGAGGTAAGTAAATGATAGAGCATTCCTAGTTTTCCCGCAGACATGAAACCGTAATTCTCGATAAAAATTATGGCTTCTCTAAAAAGGGACCCAGTATGCTGAATGCGTGTTAGGGAGTCTAAATCCAGCGGAACGAATATTAACTAAAATTTTTGCCAAACTTACATCGGGACTCGATGACGCAGAGTTAAAAGTTTCATTTCGCACATCATCATGATTCCGCTATTTAAGGAGGGTGGGTTTCCGAAAAGTGCGAGTGTTAATCGTGTTTCTACTCCAGTGGGGACAATGAAAAATCTAGGCCTTGAAAAAAACCTGCGCTCCTGATGGTCTTAGACTAAAATGATGCCTCCTCCTCGGCTTTCCATAATACCATACAAAGTCATCATCATCGGAAGGGCGATCCGTCTCCCTGGGTATTGAAGCACATTCTGCGCCCACTCTGCGATTATTCAGCTTCGAAGCAACTATACGGCACAATAATTACTTCCGCAATTATGTACAGTCTGGCAACTTTTATTCACACATGTTATTGACAACAGTGTTACCATTTTCTTAAGAAAAATTACCACCCGACACCATACTGATCAACTTAAATTTTGTTGATGACAACTCCTCAAATTCGGTCGATTTCTTTCTCCGTTTGCTATTTAGTTGAAGGATCGTAAACCGCGTTTTTATTATTAGAGATTCAATCTCAGTAGCTTCCGTCTCGGTGCCCCCTGTCTGCATTGTAAGTGGTCCGGCTGTGTTCATGCCTGATCAATCCGACCTCAGCGATGTTGCATATAGCGTCTCTTCATGAAAAACTGTTTGTTGCAGCGCACTTAATGAACACAACCCATTTTCGCCTTCACCGATGAAGGCTTAATATCAGAATTCAAATAACGGCCCACTATCTAGAAGAACTGTGTGATACAAAGTTTTCAGCTGAACGCCTCTTCGCAGCATCTAATGCGGCGATAGTGTTGCGTTTACAGAAGCAGCACCAAAATTAAAGGGGTGAGCCTAAATCACATTAGCAGTCTTTCTTGGAGAGTCTGAAACGTCCTTTTGGTGCCGTCACATCGAGTAGGCTCCCCGACTGGAGACAAAGTTCATGTACTTTGTGAAAGTCTGCTATCGTAATCGCGAGTGCTTCTTCGCATGGACCTTTCAGGTTTGATGGTCTATAGTAACGAATGGGGCACTGTGGCAGTCCATCCTCTTAGTCGTGAGTGTCTCTTCCTACTTATATAGCCCCTTAGTTCAGTTCACATGTCCTGCCAGTCTAGGGTCTGCCCGCACCCCGACGTGGCGACAAAGTGACGCTACTTTGACATTTCTTGGTTTTGCGATTGGTTGGGCAGTTTTTGCTGCTAGCCTCCAAGCTGCCTGTATGCATCCCGCCAGAGGATAGACTATTTTACCAACTGTTGAACACTTGCGTCTGACTTGGTAAACACCTATAGCTTCACTCAGAGAATCGCCCTCTGATAGCTACAGTGGGAACCCCGCGGTTTCTTCTCGCGGTACTGTCTAGCATCCAAAACCGTCGACAACAGCTGAGCTGACAGAATTTCTGTGCATACAGATTTTTGCGACGATTGTGATGCCGCCAACAGTAAACGATCGCTTTCGGAGACTTCCGTCGTCAGACTTTTGGTACCATAGTTGGCGAATTTTAGCACCCCATCATTCTGTATGAGGAGTCCCTCCATCATCGGCTAAGACTTGCTCCCTACTCAATACCTGTCTGCACTCCCAGGCAGGGCCACTGTTGCCGCGGACTTCTACAGCATGGATCACAACGGCATAGCAGACACTCATTTCATGAAGTTACTTAATACTTGTTGACAGAGACGACGGTAGGGGTCGGTTACGTCGTCCCCGTCCCAAATATAAGCACAATGTGGGCATCGCAAGTAAAGTAAGCCGAAGGAGGAGGCTGAAATCGTTAGTGGGAAAGTAGCCAAAGCTAAACTGGGAAAGGGCAGCCTGATGTTTCGGTTCAGAGGTGGGGTTAGTTTTTGGGTTTGGATTAATCTCAGGCTGTGAACTGAGTTCAAAGTTAGGGTTTGTGTTGAGCTTAAGGGTTCCGGTTACAGTTAGTGTTTGGATTACGGTTTAGATTAACATTTAGTTTTAAGGTTGGCTTGAGTATAGGGTCACCGTTAAGGTCAGGGACAGGGTTTGAGTTAGGATTAAGGTTAGAATTTGGGTCAGGGTTAAGGTTAGACTTAGGGTTGGGGTTTGCGGTAGGTCTATGGCTAGCGCTAGGTGTATAATCAAGTTGAGGATTAAGTTTACTTCTGCGGTTTACCGTTAGGTTTGGGGTATTGCTGTTCCGCGTGTCCTGTAAGTCAGGTCTTTTTAGGAGACTCTAGGCAGATTTGTCATACATCAGGTTGTCCTTTTCCGTTTCAGCCTCAGTTACTTTCCCCACTAACGATTTCAGCATCCCCCTTCGGCTTACTTACCTTCCATTGCGCTTACACTTGGGACCAGGAAAGCGTAATCGAACCATGCCGCGGGCCCCCGCCTGTAAACAGTCTGGTTTGTCTGTTCGAAGTTGCCTCACTAGCGCTTTGGATCGGCGGACCTTAATAGCGAGACAAACGTGACAAGCGGAGTTTTTGAGCGGCGATCCAGGGTCCTCAGATCACGGTGCTTCGTTGTTCTTTATAGAGCCAGACCTCGACACTCGGCGCCCCAGTGACACTGTAGATGCTGGTCCTCGAGTGCTTTCGAATCACACGTGAAGGCCTTTTTTCATGTCGAGGTTAACCTTCACTTATGATTCAGCGGGACTGGTACACTTTACCTCTCGGCCCACTTTTTCATAATAGATCCAATCCGAAAGAACAACCTATTGCTCATTAACTACATGGCGCAAAACACCCGACTATTCTACCTTCAATGTTGATTAGCAGTGACGTAATGCATGAAAGTAAGCAAATTTTCACCACCGCTTACTTTGTTGATGGTCTTCAATGCCAACTTACAGGCTTCCAAGGGAAGAAGTATCTGCCAATATAATTGGAGGTGGTTGGGAGGCGAAGGAAGGATAAAGACATTACAGGTACTGCCAACAGGCAAATAGAGCGCAACAGTATTGGTTGCTCGAGGTAAATATCACGACGGCGTCAAAAGCTTCCTCAGCGACCTTTGCCCTCACAAACCCGCATTCGCACTTCAAGCCCAGCTTTTCGGGGCGTTGAATGCCCATGCTCTGGAGGTAAGAATAAGGGACGGAAAAGAAAACAAGCAAAGAATAGGCCGACTGGCGGCAGCGAATCGGATAAGACTATCTGAGGGAATTAAGGGGCCGAATGGGAGTCTGAAGCTTAACCAATCCTGGCAGTATTTCCTTTACACGACAACAGAGACACATTATGCGGAGAATCTGTAGCTTGATTAGTGAGGGCCGCTGGTGGGGTCTCCGGCATCACCAGGAGCTGACCGACGAAAATCAGAAGTCTGACTGAAGACAAGGCAAACGGTAAACTCATTTGCAGGCTAGTCTTTGGTGCAGGCGGGAAGATCTTCCTCGGAAAACTTTTCATGACCACACACGGGCGAGTACAGACTTTCGGCTCGAAAGACGATAATGACTGTAGCCAGATGCTATTGAGTCGAAACATAAGGTGGGACCACGAAACACCATCTGGACCTTCATAACTCTCGAATCCAGTTCAACGACAGGAAGCACTTGCGTGAACCTGTGTCCGGAGAACAGCTGGACACGGTCAACCGGAATGACCGTGTAGAGTAGCAAGGGACTGCTCTTCACCCGACCCGGAATGTCCTTAGGAGGAAGGGCTGGGAGTGGAGACCAAAGATTGGCATTTTAATTGCCTTCACGAAGGGTTCGTAAACAGAATTGGTACTCTCATTAGGGGTCCTCTCATGTCAACTATTATTGGATAAAGCATAACTGTCCCCCGTCAATGGCAATAAGTCCACCTTGATGCGAGGAAAACTTACTGATTTTGACTCAACTGGGCCCGCCGCTGATAATGACCAACGGCGACACGCTCAGGAGAAAGTATTTAACCACCAGAAATCAAAATTTCACTAAGTCCCCCAACCCTGCTTGGGTCTACACCAGAGCTAACTCAAGTAAATCAACTCAAATTGTGCCAAAACGTTTCAGACCGACTAGGCGGCTGGTCCAGTTATCCGAACCTACTGGGGGAAAACTAAAAGGGGCATATTCAACATCTAGATTCATCTTTCTGATTTTTAGATGCTTCTTAACGACCTTGAAACTACTCTTTCTGTCGCATCGTACGCGTTATTGTAGTTTTCCATGAGCACATTTTCTGGCCAGCGAATGCACAACCAGATTGTTTGGTGTCATTTTGAGCTATTCAACAAACATCGAGGAATCAATAAGCATTTAAACTGCTACTCTATTCCTCCTGATCCCATCAACCTTTGCTTTAACCGCTCTCCGCCGCCAGGACGCTGCTCATTATTAAGGTTTACATCATCGCCGCCGCCATCATCATCATCATCATCATCGTCGTCGTCGTCGTCGTCGTCGTCAACAGCAGCAGCGGCAGCGGCAGAAGCGACAATTCCGTCCTTCCTAGTGAAGGATCGCGCCATCATCCTCAACACTTCACTGGCGTACTCAGCTTGCGCGCTGGCATACCGGCTGCAGATTTATGCAGACGAATTGACTGAACTTTCAGAGACCAGGCCACCGCCTGTCTGCCCAAGACGCAGACTATCCTCTCAGCAGAGTCGCTCTGAGTTCTGACTGAAAATAGGCACCGTCCAAGTGAGCGGGGCAGCGGCCCAAATAAGCGGAATAAACTCGCAGTAACCCATATGACGCACTTCTGTTCGCCAAGACTTGACCTAAATAGGTAATGATAGGGTGAGAGACCTTTAAGCAGATGGCAACTCCAAAAATAGACCCTAAAATTCAGTGTGACTGCCAACATCGCTTACTATTCACCGTCCCTATTGTTTGAAATTTTCTTTCCTTCTTGAATAAATGTAAACTTACCAGCAGCGCTTTATTCAAAGTCCGTTATTTTCGGCAATTGTTTCTCGTTTAATTTGTTAATTATCACGCTAACTTTCTTTGCCAAATGACAGCGTACGATAAGACTTTCGACAGAAATTTATCTGTTTTCTGTGTCTTCTTGCTCTCCGTCTTGTGCATTTCCTCACCCACAAAACCCCCCTCTGTCACCATTCAACGTATGACACGGTCCGCAGGCTAACTCAAGTTAATTGGGGGTCCTACACCCTATCGTTGCTCCTAAATACGCAGATGACCCGGTGGGCCAGTGTCCAGCATGAACAGAATCAACTGTATAGTGGGGAAGATGCACCTGTTATCGCATGATCGGTCCTGCTTGGCTGCGCTATCGTTTATAACTGAGGTTGTCACGACATATGACGCACCAAAGCCAGTAGCTCACAACGATGGAATACCGGATCACTGAATTATTTTTTTCGCCTGGTTTAACGGCAGAGACATCCGTTTTTATTTTATCGGATCCTCGTCATTTTTAGACACCCTGCTCTGTCTGCTTGTGAATTCCGACTATGGTGACCTTGTCGCCAATAAAAATTCACCAGCTTGCTTCGAGAATATGCTTTGGTGTTCCTGATTACTGGTTGAATGGCGGGTTAGGAGGCTCGTGTCCAGCATTTGACTTTTGAGACTCAGAAGGCATAAACCTAAAGTAACTGAAGGACGCTTAAGACGCCCAACTGCGTTTCAAAAGTTCAACTTGAGCCGTAACGAGAGGCGGGAGAAAATGGGATATATATATATATATATATATATATATATATATATTCCTACAATAGATCTTCCCTGATTTGGCCTTTATGGTACTCGCACTTACGGGAGACCCTAGATCCTGCCTTCTGAACGGAGCCTGATACGAGTGTATCACACATAGGCGTGATGTTTAGTCATATCCGTCTCTGCGTCTACGTATAAGCCCGGTCCTATCGACTTTGACATGCCAGCTCAACACGGTATGTGTGAGAAGAGAGAGTGGGGTAAGTGTTTTGCAGACATGCTCCGCTAAAAATATATATATTCACACATACGGTGCTGAGCTGGCATGTCAAAGTCGACAGGGCCGAGCTTATACGTAGGCGCGGAGACGGATATGACTAAACATCTCGCCTATGTGTGATACACACGTATCAGGCTCCGTTCAGAAGGCAGAATCTAGGGTCTACCGTAAGCACGACTACCATAAAGGCCACATCAGGGAAGATCTATTGTAGGTTGACCCTCAGTCCTGGGCAGAACCAAGTTACCCAATCAGCTGTCAACCTTCAAAGGTATGTACGATTGGCCGTGCATTTTGTTGTACATCCTGATCCGGATAAACCTCCTTTCGTCATCCATGCACTAAGTTTCTGTTCAAGTCTGACAGCGGACTGGTAACAAAGTTGGGCGCTGCGGTCGGTGTGGCTTCCAGCCTCCGCTTATCGCTTCTCATGAGCGAAAAGTTATACTAGACGCCAGCACACTTCCACCAATTCATGAAGAACATCAAAGCAAAATGCTGCTTTTCACCGTCCTCGACTTAAAAACAGGGAGACCTGCATCAAGAAAGCGAGGACTCCAGTGTAAACAGTCGTCTTCAATATCTCAAGCCCAAGACAGGACAGGCTAACGCTTTCAGCATTTGCCATCACTTAGTTGACAACTATTTGTCCATCAGGCCCCTTTGACCCATCCTACAGTCCTCAAAAACAGGTAGTTAGCACCCAGGCCTGTAGCCAGCTTGCGGCCAGCAAACCAGAATTATCGGACACTTGGTGATAATGCACTTTCATGAAGACCTCGAGCGCCCCGTCATTGCAAACGGGTATCGATCCGCCTACACGCGTTCACCGCTTCTCTAAACTCCACCACAAAGAATTACTTCGTGCGGGGTCGCCAAAGCCGAGCAATAAAATGACCCTCAGGAGCTTATAGCAGGCGCTAGTCACACACATGCCGCTGCCAGCACTCGCTATCAGCCGCTTGTGCGTTCTGGCTCCACAATGGCTGTGGAGTCTACTGTCTCCCTGACTCCTGATTTAGCAGCGTAAAACCGCAGTGGGGTCGAACATCATTAACACTCATAATCTAAGTGTAATGTTGGCTACTTGGACCAACTGCCCAGTTCCTGTTGTCCCCTAAGAGGAAATTAACGACTGTATTTTCGGCGTTTTGTGAGCACTACAATCCCTCTTGCATTGGCTTGGCGTGTGTGGGGTGGGTAAATAAGCAAGAGCACACATACTTCACCTAAGCTAGGGACAGTGATGGCGATGGATAATCCCACATTCATCAGTTTATCACAGTCGGAGTGCTCTACTTCGATAGTAACATGCTGTTTGTGTACTTTTTCTACGACCCGACTCGGTGGCGCCGCGGATTACAGTAAATGCGGAGGACAACGGTCCGAATATCGTCTTCTAAGTGGCGACATCACTCTTGGTAGGCAGGCTTTTGCAAAAGCAGCTAAAATGTGTCCTGGGTTACTGACTATAAGGTCTTTTTTTCCAGGAAAACCGCAACCATCAGTCGAATGGCACGGACCAGTCGCCAAGCAATACTAGAGTCAACAGCAGAATGCTCCTTCTCCATAAGAAACATTTGTTCCCTAGACTTAATCCGCCTCTCTAGAATTTCTTGTTGTGATAATTCTAAGAGATTACAAAGCAAAGGCGATGACGGTGGACATGAGTTCAGGCGCTTTTTAAAACGGAGGTCGAGTATCGGGATTCGAGAATTTAATGACGCACCTACGTATACGGGCCGAATTAATTCCTGTTGGGACCGATCTTTCCAGTCTTTCGGGCGCACAACCCATCTACCCATGAATTATAGTCACATTCAACGGGTTCCGCCGCCGTATGGACCCAACCCGGGGCGGGTTGTCCACCTGAAACTGCATACAGGACGATTGTTACCGCTGACAACGGTGATTGGCTGAAGCCGAAAAAAACTTCCCTTGTGCCTAATTGGGTCCAGAAAGCATTGTCGTAACTAAGACTTGCCTCACTTTGGTTGACCGTTTGGTTAGCCACAGTCCTTTGCGTACCAATCCACCATGACCATGGAAGGAAGTATGACTTTCGTAAGTACATGTTTTTGACGAGTTGGATTTGTCCTTCCACCACGGTTGGCGTGCAGATTTCGGACAAAGTTGTTTCCCCGGATCTTACAGGCTCTCCAGTTGTGTAGAGGTACCTGCCGACACTTCCGTGGCTCAGTAATCAGCTAGGACTTCAACCTCCGAAAGTTGGCCTGTACCGATATTAAGAGTAAATCGTCGCTGGGGTCAGAACCAACCGTCAATCCTGCCCCCCCCCCCCGGACTTCGAATGGATGCTTTTATGTAAGGCAAGCCAGATTCCAAGCTCTCATGAGGTCTCAATGATAAACTGTGAAGGCGGGCTGCCCAGACACTACGAAAATACGAAATGGGCTACATTGGAATATTTGACGAAGAACCGTTGAACGGCCAGCAATCATGTAACAATGACCTCTAGTTACTCCCAGTAGTGTGATCTGACCGCTACATGCTAGTTTAAGATGCGTAATTCCCGGGGTTTGAGGATTATCACCACAGAAAGTAACGTCTAGGATGGTGGGTATACTTTAGCATGCATAATGCAAAGGTCGGTCATGTTAAAAAGTAGAAGTGCCAGTAAATGTTTATTTTGTACCGACGACCGGAGCGCAGTCGTGGCTGACACGGCGCGCGCCAACTTGGCTGATCTGACGGCGAGTGATGAGCTTATGGATGCACGTTACTTTAAGCGGTGGGAACGCTAAAAATAGGCTGGTTAACCTTAATATTTCAGCACTCGCCTGAAACGATTTTGATGCAAACAATGATGTCGCGTGGACGCCAGTTACAGGCAGGCAGAAATAAAATTAAGGCACACAGGCGCGCAACTATAGAATCTGATTAAAGCTGTTTGGTGTCCAAACTGCGAGCAAATGTCCCCACTAGTCACATCATTGGCTTGATAGCCTGAAAGGCCCTCAAGTCGTTAAGGTCTTGACTACGTCGATTTTGCAGCATTAAGCTGGTAGACAGGCCTCCCTTGTGCTGACGACATTGTTGGTTGAAACTGATGGTGTAAAGGATGTGGTGTTTCGGAAAAAGACGTCACCAAATCTGTCAGAGTAGCAATAAACGCTGAAAACGTGTCTCTGAATTGCATATCCGACTTCAAGAAGGCATCCCTCACAATTAATGGTTGTCAACGTGAGGAAGAGGACCCCCAGCATTTGGCCTTCGTCCCTGAAGAAAGTCGACCGACCTCACTAGGCCCGCCGCTGTGGATCATCGCTCGTGAAGGAGCCCTATCAGCGGTATCAGCGAGGTCAACTAAACAAAATGTCGCCCAAACTGGAAGAAGCACAGGAATGTATGCCAAATAATGTGCCGACTTCGCAACTACACGCTTTTAAGGAGCAATACATGTCCATATTTAAGATTTCGGGAGTTCCGGCTGGGAGATTCCTAGTCGACGGAAATAACGGCTTCAATATTAAGCGTTACGGATTTCCTCGACCGCCGGAGGTCTAGAGGACTGAAGAAGTTCACAGGATGTGGTCACTTATTGATGTAAAACAACAGCGGAAAGTTGAGTTTGCCCGGAGATTGAGCTGCAGGCAGGTCACGCTGAGAATTTGAAACACGCCTGCTCCTGAGCCTTGCTGACTATGCGTTCCAAGAAATGATGAAGTGGTGCGCATACGCCCGTGGCAGGCGACCGTTGGAAAAACGGCATTTCTTGCGAAAGTGAGTACCAGAAAACTAAAGCACGAACTTCTTGGATTTAAAAGATCGTAAAAGGCACAGGCCAGAAGTTAGATGCTCGACTATATGTGTCCGCTAAACGCCTGGGATAAGTGGCCGGAGTAAGCCGGTTCCCAGCACAAATTACTACATTCCCAGGAGGGATATTAGGGGGAGGAAAGACGAAGACATCGAGTCTTCAATGCTTATGAGGAAACAAGACTACGTGCAAGAACGATATGCAAGGAACAAATATCACGTAGAACCCATTGATATAAGCGTTCAACTAGACTTGACGAGTACGAAATCGAGACCACAGCGTTTCCAACAACATCGGCAACCTTTAATATCAGAAATAAACCGGCCTGGACATTGCAAAACTCAATCTACGGACGAAATGACAATGGGCTAACCTAATTTCGGACACTAAAGGCTAATATCCCACAATAACTCTACTAACAAGAAAACTCATATTCAGCACGATACAAACAGTCTCTTACCAAAATTTAATTGAAAATCGAGTAAAGTAAAGCTGACCTCTGTACAGGAATTAGATGGACATAAGGGAAAGTGACAAAATAATGAGTGACAAAGTGCACACGGCAAAGGAAATTCAGTTTTTAGATAACAAGATGAGGCAAAATACCCGTCAAGAAAGCACTGTGTAAAATAGTTCGTTTAGTGATATTTCATGATAATACGCACCAAAAACCGGAAACTGACCAGAGCGCACGTCTACGGACTCAGAGCAGCGAATACGGCCCACATAACATCCGCCGACGACCCCGTGGAGCCAAGTTCATTATAATTTAAGTCCAGTAGGGTGCGCACATGTTTCATTGCAAAATTATACTGATCGTTGGAGAGGGATGTTAGGGCATTTTCAAGGACGTCCGAGCGGTGTGCAACGACAATCAGGGACAATAACCTCTTATCCATTCTTTGTATGTCCTCGGACCAATTTGACAGGATGGAGTCCCTTAGCCGTTGCATAACGTATTGTTTAGTGGGAGTATTTACAAGGGGATGAGTCGTCATATCGAATATGACAAAATTTTGTTTTTCAGTAGAACAAATTCCTTTTTCAACCAGATTTTTTGCAATCCTTTCCCTAACATTTCGCATTTGTAGGGTAATTTTAAAGGGGTTCCAGGTTTCGCCTACAACCATTGAGAAAGAAGAAACGGCTTACCGCTGAGGTATTCAATCCATGACTTAACATCGGTTGGCTCATTACTATGAATCGTGCGGAGTGCCTCGTCCAGTAGCATATCACCGGTCGGCACGTCCTTTACCACAACCACGTTCCTGTTTAGAATAAAACGCCGCCTTGCTGATGG
Source organism: Spirometra erinaceieuropaei (assembly GCA_902702965.1). Taxonomy (NCBI): domain Eukaryota; kingdom Metazoa; phylum Platyhelminthes; class Cestoda; order Diphyllobothriidea; family Diphyllobothriidae; genus Spirometra; species Spirometra erinaceieuropaei. The sequence continues at coordinate 305,060 of CACRXP010000195.1, read as the reverse complement.
AGGCTCCAAAGCTATTCTTCCGCGGAATGCTAACTCGATTAAGAAACACCCGCGAAGACCAACGCTGATATTGTCATTCCAGAAAGAGGTATATCCCTCGCGGTCCTTATAACCTAGCAGAAGGATCTCCTCCATAAGAGTCAGCCTGGGAAGTTTGGAGTCATCGGCAGCCTTAGAATCCGAATGTTCATCAACATATTTGTCGGCCTCTGAGGTACACTCGGTCGGGCGACGCCTACAGACCACAGTATCCAAGGTATCCGACATTAGGAAAATTCGTATTGTGCGCGCGACCTCAATGTCGTTGTGGTAGGTCCAGCTCGTCTAGCGTTAGACGATTCAAGGACAAAATGAAGAAAGGGTTTCACTCGCTGGTTCACTCCAGCCATTCAAAGAGAAAAAACCGAAGCCATTTCCTTAGCTGAATAAAATGTGAGCTTCAGCCCAAAAACCCACAAAGACTGAAACGCCAAGACCTGACAAAGAGGTCCCTGCACGCAGGTTGTTGGTAGATCATTAAGGTAAATGCACACGTAAGTAATAATTCACTGCCAAACCCGTAGACTACGAATAAGCCCACTCTCTAAAGGGATCTGCGAGGACATAAAAATGTGTAAATCATTTGAGCCAGTTAAAAAAGACTATCATTGCGAGTATTCGGTTAGAGGAAGCAAGCAGGTCAAAGAAACAATACTTTTGCTGCCGAAAAGACAGATGAGCGAAAATTTTGGTTGGTCTAGTCCAGTTTTTTGAGATATATTTAAATGCGCACCTTTCAACCCTCTTATTTTACTAAATAACCGATGCATATACATAATGGTAGGGGACGCTCACCGATCGTTCTTGTGGAACTCACTCGTTCCGTTGTGCCTTACGGGCTCTCTCTCGAGCCCAATCAGCAGCCGCACAGCGGCGCATGATATAGGTAGAATGACATTACCCACAAAGACAAGGGAAATTGGAATGGCCATTTATGGCTTATTAGCCGTCATCAGCCAGTCATACCCAACCCCAAGTGTGGATCGCTTGAGATTCGAACCCGGGATCTTTGGTCATGGAGTTGAACGCTTTACCATTGAGCCACGGGCGCGTTGTCCTGTCGGTTGTGATCGGGAATATTAATTATGATAGTGGGCGCTCACCGATCCGGTTGCGGAACATGCTCGTTCCGTTGTGCCTTGGGGCTCATACTTAAACCCTCGCAGGCAGTCGCACAGCGACTACTAGTAGTAGTAGAACGAGCATGTTCCGCAACCTGATCGGTGAGCGCCCACTATCATAATTAATATTCCCGATCACAACCGACAGGACAACGGGCCCGTGGCTCAATGGTAGAGCGTTCAACTCCATGACCAAAGATCCCGGGTTCGAATCTCAAGTGATCCACACTTGGGGTTGGGTATGACTGGTTGATGACGGCTAATAAGCCAGAAATGGCCATTCCGGTCTCCCTTGTCTTTGTCGGTACTATCTCATCTATATCTACTACTAGTCGCTGTGCGACTGCCTGAGAGGGTTTAAGTATGAGCCCCAAGGCACAAGGGAACGAGCATGCTCCGCAACCTGATCGGTGAGCGCCCACTATCATAATATATATATATATATATTGCTGATTGAAGCGAAAATGCGCGTTCCCGGATATAACTGAGAAGATAAGGCGACCACAGGAACCATGGATTTATTTGCCTGACGTTTCGAAAGCAGACAAGCTTCCATCATCGGAGGTGGCTTGCGTACTGCACGTCACAGTATTTATGGGTTTTCCTTCGTGCTGGCGTGTGATTGACTTTCAGCGCGCTGCATCACACGGTATGGCGATGGTTGTCATGGCGGCATCGGTTCCTCCTCATCCTTTGCCCGGTGTGGGGAGGGGAGCGGCGTCGGAGTGACCGCGGCCATTGCTCTTGTTTGCATTGTCCGTTGTCCGCCCTCAACGCATCTCGCCTTCCTGCCTCGTTCGCACCTGCCCGTAACCGTGTTTACGGTGGTTGTCACGCCACTGTTGACGTCGGGCTGCGGGGTCCTGTCACTGTCGAGCGTTCTCATCGAGTGCTGGCGTCTGTCTGCGTTCGGACCCAGAAGGCGGTCTCTTTGGGAAAGAGAGAAAACTTTATTGAGTAAATTTTCGACGTCGGTTCCCCGTGTCGTTGTCAGACTAGAGTAAATGCGCAGAAAACAATTAAAATTTCAAACGTGCTACAAAATCAATGCTCATTTGGTGCCTCAGCTAGTAAGCTGCCGTCGTATGTGTCAGTCCGTATTGATCGGCTTTCGTCTCTTCCACTTTTCTCTGAGATTTTTGTACGTGGCTTCTAACTCGATATGCCTGTTGATGCATGACTCATCGGAGTGCATGGCTTCAAGAAACTCTCGGCCTTTTTTAGATGGGCAAACTCCGACGATGCGAGTTTTGCCCCATGCGAAAGTGTGCCCAGTATCAAGAGTGTGCATGGCCATTTGAGACAAGTGGTCTCGCCTCTTAACTGCCAGTTGATGTTCGTGGATGCGTGTAGAGGCAAATTTTCCCGTTTGGCCACAATATACGGCATCACAGGCATCGCATGGGATCTTATGGACGACTTCTTTTCTATCGAGCTAGCAAACCCTATCCTTAGGGTGTACAAGCTTGGTGCGTAAAGTAGTCGACGGTTTGTGCGCCACTTTTATCTGGTGTTTCGTCAAGTGTCTTTCAACAAGTTCAGACACATTCACTGATGTAAGGAAGGATTCGCCAAGTGTTTGCTTTGGGCGCTTGACTGGAACTATCTAGTTCCTTTGTTTTTATCCATTAGCGTCTCGGTACGGAAGAAGCATGTTTGGTGCATTCATAAGTGATGCCCATTACCGACTTCGAAAATTTCAAATTTCTAAAGAGCAACATATGGAATTTTGCCATAGTAATCTGCCCTTGGACTTAGTTGAATCCCTAGACGAAACGATTACCTACGTAACAGAACTTGAACGACAGAAGAAGAGAAATGTATTAGATAAAAAATGGATGACCATTTCTCAACCACATTTTACAAATCAGAAGTCTTCGGCAAAGATCGTAAATCTGTCCTCGAGGGTCCTTACAGAAACGGAAAAGAATGTTCTTTCCAAGGGGATGAAATACAATCATTCTGATTCGAATTACTTGGACTTCCTTGCAAGCTTGGAGTCTATCATATCTACATTAGATCTTACGGAAGATGAACAATTTACGATCCGAAACACAGCCGTACAGGTCTTAAAAGATCGGAATCCCTTCTCAACACTATCATATGAAGAAAGAAAGGCATTGAAAAACCTCGAAACTAACGAAACCATTGTCAGAATAGCATTACCGACAAAGACAAGGGAGACTGGAATGGCCATTTCTGGCTTATTAGCCGTCGTCAGCCAGCCATACCCAAGCCCGAAGTGTGGAACGCCCGAGCCTCGAACTCGCGACCTGTTGGTTTTGAAGTCCACGCCTCTACCCACCGGGCCACGAGCCCGTTGCCCTGTCGGTTTTCGAACCATTGTCATTCTCTCCGCAGACAAAGGAGGCTTAACTGCTATTTTGAATAAATCAGACTACAATGAGAAGATGCCGTCACTTTTAGAAGATATTTCAACGTATAAGCCTCTTTCCACGGACCCTACGAAAGGACAGAATTCGTCGATTGATAAAGTGCTGAAGCGCCTCACGGGAACGAAAAAATGCCAGGAGACATCGCAAAATCTCTGAGACAATCCGAGCCTATCTTCGCCAAGATCTACGGATTGCCCAAAGTCCACAAACCCGAGATACCACTGCGACCGATAGTATCATTAATCGGTGCACCCAATAACAAAATTTCTAAGTGGCTTTTCCACCAACTTCATCCACTTACGAGAGATTTTGCCACTTCCATTCAGAACTCCACGGAGTTTCTAGAGAAATTGAGAGACCACAATTTCCGCGGATGAGATGATGGTCTCCTTTGATGTGGTTTCTTTATTCACTTCCATACCACTAGATTTCGCAAGGCGATGCACAGATGAACTCCTAAAGTCCTATGACACGCATGTTCCTGCAACTACCTTACTTGAACTAATGGACCTTTGTTTAGAAACCAATTTTTCGTTCGATCACTAATATTATCAAAAAATAAAAGGTGCTCCAATGGGATCACCCATATCTGGCTTTCTTGCCGAGGTGACAATGCAGAAATTGGAATCGGTGGCTCTTCCATTAGTTAACCCTAAGTTATGGGTACGATATGTAGACGACACGTTTGTCGTCGTTAAAACGGATCAACTAGAAATACTCCACAACACAATCAATTCAACCGTTCCGGGAATTAAATTCACGTTGGAAAAAGAACTCGAAAATAAACTCCCATTTCTAGATGTTCTCGTACAGCGTAAGACTGACGGAACATTACACTCCTCCGTTTACCGCAAAGAAACATATGCGGAAATAATTCTACACTATGAGAGCAACAATCTGATATCTCACAAGCGGAGTACTGTCAAAAGTCTGATACATCGAGCAAAAACACATCGCTCTGAGGAAGAAAGCTACAAAGTTGAACTAAACTACCTATTTGAATTATTTTCCCAGAACGGATGCCCTAGAGATTTTGTACGTCGATGCACGAAACAACAAGAGATAAAAACAAAGGAACTAGATAGTTCCAGTCAAGCGCCCAAAGCAAACACTTGGCGAATCCTTCCTTACATCAGTGAATGTGTCTGAACTTGTTGAAAGACACTTGACGAAACACCAGATAAAAGTGGCGCACAAACCGTCGACTACTTTACGCACCAAGCTTGTACACCCTAAGGATAGGGTTTGCTAGCTCGATAGAAAAGAAGTCGTCCATAAGATCCCATGCGATGCCTGTGATGCCGTATATCGTGGCCAAACGGGAAAATTTGCCTCTACACGCATCCACGAACATCAACTGGCAGTTAAGAGGCGAGACCACTTGTCTCAAATGGCCATGCACACTCTTGATACTGGGCACACTTTCGCATGGGGCAAAACTCGCATCGTCGGAGTTTGCCCATCTAAAAAAGGCCGAGAGTTTCTTGAAGCCATGCACTCCGATGAGTCATGCATCAACAGGCATATCGAGTTAGAAGCCACGTACAAAAATCTCAGAGAAAAGTGGAAGAGACGAAAGCCGATCAATACGGACTGACACATACGACGGCAGCTTACTAGCTGAGGCACCAAATGAGCATTGATTTTGTAGCACGTTTGAAATTTTAATTGTTTTCTGCGCATTTACTCTAGTCTGACAACGACACGGGGAACCGACGTCGAAAATTTACTCAATAAAGTTTTCTCTCTTTCCCAAATAACGTATTTGATTTTAAATTATATTTCTTGGTATGCCTGCGTTCCAATATATATTGCTGATTGACGCGAAATTGCGCGTTCCCGGATATAACTGAGAAGATAAGGCGATCACAGGAACCGGGGATTTATTTGCCTGACGTTTCGAAAAGAGACAATCTTCCATCATCAAAGGTGGGTTATGTACTGCACGTCAGATTATTTAAGGGTTTTAATTCGTGCTGGCGTGTCATTGACTCCCAGCGCGCGGCATCACAAGGCTTGGCGATTTTTGTCATGGCGGTATAGGTTCCTCCTCACTGGGCAATTTGAGTATTTCAACACCTACAAGACACAGAGGAACAAACCGAGGAACCTGATCATGAAGATGCGGCGGGAATTCGAGAAGAACTTGCTACAAAAGGAACGCAGAACCCAAAATTACTCTACAGTTACCTCCGATGAAGTACAAGGAACAGGCATCATATCCCCTTAATAAGGGCTACTGATGGCGTTGAGATCGCCGATAGTAGGTATAAAGCTGCGTATTTTTCACAGTTCTTTCAATCAGTCTACACAAACGAGGCAAGGTTCCTTCCTCCCTCCACAGAAGAACTGCCGACCCCAAGCGTCAGTGATATACTCTTCTCAGAAGGCATTGTCCGAAGAGAATTAGAGGCATTGAACGAATCGATGTCGCCAGGACCAGGCGAGATTCCATCCAAGCTTCTGAAGGAACTTGCCATCGAGTTTTTTGTGCCTTTGTCGATGCTCTTTCAAACGTCATTTGACATTGGAACACTCCCTTTCGATTGGAAGCTGGCGCATATTACTCCGCTACACAAAGGAACTAACAAGGCAGCGACGACAAATTACAGGCCCATAAGCTTGACATGAATTCTCTGCAAAGTTATGGAAAGGATCATAAAGAGTGAACTGATGCAATTCCTGGAAGTTCACGGCCTGCTATCGAAGTGCCGACACGGGTTCCGGAAAGGAAGATACTGCACGACGAACTTGCTGCAATCTCTACAGATCTGGACCCGAGCTCTCGACGACAAGCACGCGGTTCACATAGCCTTCATCGACTTCCAGAAGGCGTTTGACACTGTGCCACACCAGAGGCTCTTACATAAACTTTAAAAAAATAGGGATCGGCGGCAACTTCCATAAATGGATCGAAAACTTCCTTTTTGGTCGACAGCAGCTTGTGTCCATCAGTCGGGGAAAATCAGATCATGCTATGGTCGAGATTGGTGTCCCCCAGGGTTCAGTGCTGGGAGCCATTTTGTTCTTTATCTACGTGGACGATGCCGCAAGATATTTAGACTGCGAAGTAGCAATGTTTGCCGATGACATGAACATATGGAATGTAATTCGGGGTCCTGCCGACGAAGACAGACTGCAAATGAACCTGAATCGGTTGGAGGAGTGGCCAAACCATTGGCTCCTGCGGTTCAACGTTGGCAAATGTGGCATACTTTGCCTAGGCAACACAGCCAGATCCGCCAGCACAAGAGACTACTTTCTGGGCGGTGCAACCCTACAAGAGGTCGAAGCCCAAAAGGACCTCGATGTGCCGACGACGAGTTCCCTAAAGCCATCCGCCCATTGTTCGAGAGTGGCAAAAACCGCAATGTGCGTACTGTACGCCATCAAGCGTGCGTTTATGGACTTTGACGAAGATGCTTTCTCAAAGACATTCGGAACATTCGTCCAGCCGCATTTAGAGTACGGCATACAAGCCTGGAGGCCGTGGGCTGTTGTGGATCAAAACTACCTCGAAAGAGTCCAGAGGAGAGCCACGAAGATGGTTAGTGGTCAAAGCTCCTTTCCTTATGCAACCCGCCTAATAAATCTGAACATCTTTCCTTTGAGTTACAGGCAACTTCGCGGGGATCTCTTTCAAGCCTTCCGCAGTGTAAAGGGGTTAGATTGCAGTCTGGCCTTCGAGGACTTTTATGAATTTGCTACCATGACCAACCTCCGAGGTCACCCGTTAAAACTGCGCATTCAGCAGGCAAGGCTGGATGTGCGGAAGTTCTCCTTCTCTGTTCGAATGGTCAAACCATGGAATGTCCTTCCCGCAGACGTTGTGATGTCACCACCGATATGAAGCCTTAAATAGAACCTTCACATATTGATGTTCCGAAATGACCAAGAGCGATGAGAAGTAGAGCTCACCCCCTGTTACTCGTTCTCATTTTGTCCTATCATTTTGGGCGTGTTTGAACTGTTTCAACCCAGAACATTTATCTGTATACCACACATTTTTTACGTTGCAAATAGGGTACTCAAAGGCTTATGCCTGTTTCCCTCAATAAACTGAACTGAACATCTTCCGTCATCGGTCTTCCTCTAGGTGTGGTCACGAACTTCCACCCCTGCTAAATGATAACAAAGTCTTCCTCATCGATGACACTGACAAGGCGGAGTTGTTTAGTGCTTTCTTTGCAAAACACCTTGCTACCGAGTCCGATCCGGTATCTTTCTTTCGATCACTTTCAGATAGGACACTGAGTACAATCGATGTCTCCTCAGATCTCATTAAGAAACAGATAAGTCGTTTGAAATACTCACACTGCTCAGGAACGGACGGGATTCCGAATTCGATTATTAACCAAGCATCCGACCTTCCCATATTGCTTAGCCATTCATTCTCGGTTAATATTTCAAAAGGATTTTTACCTCAAACATGGAATACATCAATTATCATTGCCGTTCTCAAGTCTGGATCTCGGTCTATGTTAATAACTATCGGGGTGTGCAAAAAACACCGTATATGGCAAAACTTCTTGAAAGGATTATTTTCCATGAAATTCTCAAATTCTGTCTAGTTAATCGGCTTCTGAGCTCTAGTCAGCATGGATTTTTACCTGAATGATCCTGCGAAACTTGCCACTTGGCATTTCTTAATCTAATCACTTCTCATCGTCATGAGCAGCAGTCAGTGGTAGTTATTTACTTTGATCTTAGCAAGGCCTTTGGCAAGGTGCCCCATAGACGTCTTTTGGTAAAATTGGAAGCTCTCGACATCCGGCCGCCTCTACTCGACTTCATCAGGTCCTGTCTATCCAACCGATATCAGAAAGTCATAGTCGGTAATAGCTACTCGACACCTCACTCGATTACGAGTGGCGTACTTCAAGGCACGGTTCTGGGTCCGCTACACTTCCTTCTTTACATCAATGATATTTCGAATGAACTCGGAAATTCACAAACGTTTATTTATGCCGATGACCTCAAGTATGTTTACTCACTTTCTAAGGACACCACAAACTACACCCGGCATTGAAACATTTCCTGTGAAGCCAGCAGTCCTTTATCTTGCAAAAACTGCACGAGGTTGGATGACTAAATCAAATCCTGGATTTCTCTGAATTTTGTTGCTTTACTGACTTGAAAAGCTGCCTTCCGTGGCCTTCTTACAGTCTGCGGTCTATAAGAGGACAACAATGCGCCAACTAACAGGTAAAACATAACGGTTGCCCAGTTTACCGTTTGTGCGGGAATTCAACAGTCACCAGCTACCTCATCCTCTTTTATTACGCCAACGCGTGAGCCACCCGCTACCACGTCGCCTGTATGGTTTTTTACGTGTACCTTTCCGTCATCCGCGTATATACTTACCGCAGTTGGGCTTTGTTCTCGTTCACTCTACTTCCGTTTGCCAATTCACCGACATTCATCGTTTCGTCTGCGGTTTTCGGTTACGCTATGCAGATTGACCTTGTCGTCCGCCGCCTTCCTTTCATTGGTCATTGCGGTACTACGGTCAGCTAAATGTATCCCTATCCACCGCCGTGACTTTCTGCAGGCTGTGCTGTGTTCCCCAGGATTTTTTTCAATTTCTGCCATTATGGCAGCTCCTTCAAGCTTCTAAACCTTTTCTCCGGAAACCCTACCTACTGCCTCATTGTCCATCATTCCTCTACCAGCCCTTGCATTTACCCCACCTGTACAATCCCCTTTCCCACCAGTCCCGTAAGACAGGGACGTCGCGTTAGCTTCCCCATTCCGGGCTACCAACTAACCGGGTTTTCATACACGCTGGCAAATTGCGAGGGTGGTGTAGACATAATACTAGATGAACAGATAAATAGACAACGGTTTATCATTGAAACATAATCAAATAGAGGAGAAAATAAAACACGGGTGGATCTAACCCTAATAGTAAGCAACTGGATATGTAAACGTTAACAATTCAGTAAAATGCACGAGAGTAAATGGATACTGCGAAAAAAAACATGTCTTTACGTAAAGTAAGTGTCGCGACATGATTAGTAAGAATGGATATACAAAAATAATCAGATCAAAGATTATAAAGGAGAACAGGAACTTAGCGGAACGTCACGGCGGGAAGCGTCAGTCCGTGTCCACGTGAGCGCAGATTCTGAAAAAGGGAGACGGGAAAGAAAATTACCGCTTAAATCAACTGTCTGCTACATCTGGTCTACATAAACGACTGTGTTGACAGCCTGGTTTGCAGCGCCGTCATGCCTGCTGACGATGTCAAACTGTGGAGAGACATCAGGTGCAGGCAGGCACACATTTAAAGAGTCTCAACCGACTAAGCAATTGGTCTGCTCATTGGCTCTTAAATGTTAACGTCGGTATATGTGTGATCCTCAGACTCCGTACCGGAAAGACCAACAAGGAGAATGATTCCTTCTGAGACCTTCTTGATTGGCAGTTAATTTCAAGTGCTGAAGAACCGAAGGACCTTGGTGTTCTAATGACCCCCTCACATAAACAATCGTCGGTGTTTAAGGACAGCTAAACGCCCAACACAGGTGTTACTTGCGCTGACGAGGATCTGTGGAGACTGATAAGGAACTGTTCGGGAAAACCCATGGGCATTTTTCGGTCTCACTTGAGGTAATCCATCTAGGCCTGGCGCCCGTGGTTTAGTAGAGGATAATCAACGGCTGCAACGCGAGCAGACAAGAACCGCAAAGATGCTTATGAATTTTGATTACCTGCCTTAAGAAGGTAGACTGACAGAACTTAATTTGTTTTTCCCCAATCACTGGCAACTGCGTGGTGACCTCATGGAAACCTACCGGGTTGCTAGAGAGCTTAAGCGTGTCCTTGATTAAGATGATTTCGCCGAATTAGTTGGGATGGACCGTGTGCGTGACCATCTATTAAGACTGCATAGGAAGGTAGGCCATGTGGAAGTCCGACGGAACACCTTCAAGCTGAGGTTCATTGAAGCTGGAAACGGGTTCCCTGATACGGTAGTCCTTTAAGAAACTGTTGAGACATTGGCTGAGAAGTTACTGTACATATACTCAAGATGACGTCAGTGGCAGCAGCTTGCACTTGGCCCACACAAGGTCAACGACTTAACAATCTCCAGAAATACGGCAGTAAAAGTGGTTTCTATTGCTATTTTTGGACATGGATAGGGAATTCAAAGGCGAAAGTCATATTCCATTAATAATGATACTAAAGTGACTGAGTACGTTTATTATAACTTTAATGCTACGTAAACAGCTTCTGATATGGTCTCAGAAGGCACTGCCCACTAGCCTTAAATGTGGTAACCTATACAGGATTTCCGGGACATCGAAATCTTCACTCATAATTTGTTCCGCAGATCGCAACATCGGGCTTCGATATAAATTAATCAGACTTCTTTAATAAAAGGCATCTAAGTAGTTGACGAAGTAAATAAAATTTCAGCTGTTCCCAGGTCATAGCTCGCAGGTTTTTTGGGGTTATCAAAGGTGCACTCCTGTTTTCCTATAATTAAGTTGAATAAGCTATTGCACCCTGCATTCTGGAGACTTATTCCAGCTTCTTTGTGGTCCTGAGGCGGCACCTATGAGATTAGTTGTGTCCGCACGTGTTGACCATTTTTAGGAAAGTTATTTATCGAGGTAGGTATCAGTGTCATGAGACAGCTCAAAATTCTTGATATCTGAGAAAAGCGTTTAAGTGAGCTTTAACGCAGACACGTGCGCGCGCGTTTCTGATCACGGCCGAGATGCTTCTGGTTAGGCTCGGGCGAGATCGTGAGCAGCTTAAATCTTTAATCGAATCTAACATCTCAAAATTCAAGAAGAATGTCCGAAGAACTATTAAAGCGTCACGAAATGGTGAAATGTCCGAAAGGCGTTTTTGTGTCGACGAACCCGCTGGTTGCGAACTAATCATCAGGATGTCACGGAGTATGGACCTTCTATTCGATACCGGGGACAAGGAGACAAAGTGCCCCTGGACCGAAATGCATTACACTTGTATCGAAGTAGAGTGTCCGTCCTTAGGCATGTAAGCATGTGTTATTAATTTAAAACCGATTCCAATTTTTTTCCCACTTCGCCTCACT
>CACRXP010000195.1:279706-291045 GCA_902702965.1 Spirometra erinaceieuropaei | reverse complement strand
GAATGAAGGATCAAAATCAGTCCAATTCATGGCGAAGCATCCTGTACTTCAACTTGACTAGATCTGTCTTGCCGCACGTCATATCAATCCCCTAAGAGTTTGACACCACCGACTGCAGATGCGGCCAAAACATTCGGTCATCAGCAAGAAGTTAGTGTTGTAGCTAGGACCATAGCGAGCACACGAGATGGAGAGGGCGAACATATATGGATGCAAGAGTCGGAACGAGAATACCCTATAACAGGGCTTTATTCATCTTACAATGGACGTATTGGGACTAAAGCGAGAGATAGAAAAGTAGTAAATAAGAAGGGATTTATCCAGAGGCTTATGGCAGCATGGCATTCGCCCCGGCCAAAAAATGGAGGAATCGCGATGTCAATAATCGATAGGAAAATTTAGCATGGGCAAACTTCAGGCGTCTTTGTTACGAAGACAGTATGGGTGAACACGTTTATGTTGTTGGATTAATGTTTCTAGGTTTTGCATACGGACATCGTCAGAGTTAGGTACACTAAAAGGTGTATCATTCTGTTCGTCAGTTGAAACGGTGCTACTTTCTTGCTCGGTATTGAGTGGGTGGTCAGAGAAAAGTAGGAGGAAATTTTCCGGTTCCGGCGTGGCCGTCTCCTGATGGCAATCAGCATCCTTTTCACCTCTGGGAGCAAGCAGTCGAACAGACTACGTTTCTTCTCGGCCATTATTGAATTGTATATGAGCATATTGGGGGTTACATTGGAGTGGTTCTGCCTCCTTAACAAGCGATTCAAACTTAGGCTGTTGATTTCTCTTCTTCAACAGAACTCTGCCAGGAGAGGTAAGCCACATGGGGAGAGTAGTGCCAGTAGTTGACCTCCTGTTGTAGACAAACATTCTCTTATGAAGTGTCGCATTAGTGGCGGTACGCAAAGGTAATCGAATTGAGTGTAAAGCGTCAAGTAAGACGGATTTCCAGTGTGACGGGCAAATTTTGGGATTTTAGAGCAAGCAAGATGGTTCTCCATAAAGTTTGGTTCGGACGTTCGACCTGCTCATTTCCCTGGTGATTGTACGGAGTTTTTCTATCCGTCACCACCCCCTTACTGCGAAGGAATTGCTGAACTTCATTTGCCATAACGATCCCCGGTTGGTATGTAAGTACGAAGGAGTACCGAAAATGGAGAAAAGCTGACCCAAACATTTAATGACAGTTCCGGTAGTCTGATCAGGACAGGCGAACGCAAACGAGAGACAAGAATATTCATCAATAATATTCAGCGGATAGCGGTTGTGAGTTGCCGACGGAAGAGGACCTTTGAAGTCGAGTGACAATCGTTCGAACGGCTGGGTTGCTTTGATGAATTGGTTTTGTGTTTTAAAGAAACGGGATTTGACTTCACAACAGGCCTGACATTTAGCGATTACACTACGAATATCTTCTATCTAAAAGGGGGGATTCCGAGCTCGAACAAAGTGCGAAAGCCGAGAGACACCGGGATGACAAAGTGACTCGTGTAGTTCTTTCAGATCGACACTGTTTAGTAGAGCGCCATGGCAATTACGGGGAAGCGTGTCTGCCGCTCGTTTTTCTTTACCTGGTCGGTAGACAATGTCAAATTTGAATGTTGACAGTTCCAATCCCCAGTGTTCGATCTTATTATTCTTGACCTTCCCTTTTTACTGATTTCCGAAGATGAGGGCAGCAGAACGCTGATCCGTGATGAGTTTAAGGTGATTACAGAGGAGGAAGTTCTTCCATTTGCGTATAGATTCCACTACGGCTCAGGACAATAAACAAAGTGTTCCGGTGCTCGAATCTTCTTCTTCACTTATGCATACACCTGGAACACGAAATTTCGCCTTCATTCATGCTTCTTTCTCTACAGCTGGATGATGTCGCTCATTTGGAGATAGGCTACGTGAAAAGAACGCTACTGGCCGGCCATTCTGATTCAGTGTGGTAGCGATTGCGGCGTCTGAAGCATCGGTCTCGACAACTAATGGGGTATCTTACTGAACAGTGGCCACTGTGGCTTTCGCAAGTTCCCCCTTAAGAGCATCAAACACTTCCATTACCTTCATTGGTGAAGGGAAAGTTCTGTTGTGGATACAAACAGTACCACAGCTCGTTGTTGAGACTTCAGATCTTGTGGAGGAGTCATTTCCTGCAAAGGCCTTAGGCGATCCGGATCTGACCTAATGTTGCCCTTGGATACCTCGTAACCAAGAAGTTTGAGTTCTTTAGTAGCGATAACAGTTTTGGCTTCATTGAATGTTAGTCCTTACTTTTCAGCCACGCTAAGGAATTTTGAAGGGTTGAGTCATGCTCCGCGAGGCCGTCCCCACAAATAGTGATATTGTCAACGTAGGCGGAAATACCCTTTAGACGTTCGCGTGAAATTGTGTCGTCGATGGAAGCACGCAACTCCGTGGGTCACAGCAAACGGGATACGAAAAAAATGATATAAACGCCCACAAGCTTCAGAGGCAGTGTACGGTCTTTCCCCTACCCGGATGGGTATCTGGCGATAGGCGCTCTTGAGATCAAGACTGCTATACCTGTCGTCGTAGGTTGCAATACATTCGTCTATTCTGGGGAGGGGTAGTCAGCTAGAAGTGTGTATCTGTCGATCATTTGACTATAATCGACAACCATTTGCCGTTTGTGGTTTTCATTGGCTACGACCAAAACTTGGGCTCGCCAAGGGGATAATGAATGCTCAATTACACCCTCAGAAATAAGACGACGAATTTCTTCTCGTATAAATCTCTCATCCATATTGGTGTGTCTGCGAGATTTAATAGCGATAGGTTTGCAGTTCGGTGTCAGATTAGGAAACAAGCAGGGAGGCTCGACGCAAGCGGCAGCCACAGAACAAGGCGAGAACGTAGGTTTAGGTCCACCAAAAGGGATTTCAACACTTTTGTGGAGTCGGAGAAAGTCATGTCGAAGTAGAACATCGGCGGAAAAATTTGGCATGACCGATAGCTTGACTTTCTCGTATATTTTACCTTTATATTTAATAGTGACAACAATATGTCCTTGCGTGGCGTTGGTTAAGGCTGTGGTAACCATGGATATCTTATTGCGAGAGTTACGAACCTCCCACTTAGTTCGGAGCACTACTGAGGAAGAAATGTAACCTTCAGAACTACTTGTGTGAATAAGGGCCTGAAAATTAGTCCAATTTGTTTTTAATTCAACCACTGCACTTGAAAGACAGTCGGGAACAGCAGCTGATGCCACGGCGGAAATAGAGGGATACATAGCGGAAAAGAAGGCTTTTCGGTTTCGTGGTGTTAGGCACACCTTTTGAAAATGCCCTTTCTTACCGCACTCTTTGCATAACTCATCGCGTGCGGGGCACATCGAACGGCGGTGCTTGTCGTATCCACAAAAGAAACATCTGCTATGGAATGAAGTAGAGGCCACTAGGTCAGGCTCATTAACGGGACTCGGCGAAGCTTCACGTGGCTCGGTAGCGGCAGAGAACGAGGTCGTCGGAGGGTTCTGATACGATAGAGACTGTCTTTTTGCCAATTCCAGTGACCTTGCCTGATCAAAGGCAATTTGGAAATTTAAAGTCTTCTACTTCAATAACCTTTGCCGAATCTGGTTGGATGAAAGGCCACTAATAAACGTATCTCTAATGGCATCGTCGCGATTTTGTTCTGCCGTCACGGCTTTAAAATCACAGTCCTTAGCTAAGGATTTTAGCTTTTGAGCAAATTAGTTGAGGGTTCGTCCGCCTTCCTGTCTGTAGGTTGCCAGAAGATGGCGGGCGAAAATTTCGTTTTTGGGTCTTAGGTAGAGATCTTGTAGCAGTTTAACAGTTTCTTTATAACTGGAGCATTCACTAATGCATTCCCAGATTGTCGGAGAAAAGTAGTTAGCCAGAACGCTTAATTTATCCGGCTTCAGGTTATCGATCGTGGACAAGAAATTTTAAAATGTGCGATACCAATGACCACTGTTTAGAAGCGTCTTGAGCATTTGGACCAGCATCGAATCGCTCTGGCCTAAGGAATGGATTCATTCTGGAATTGTAAGATTAATAAATTGTTGTAGCTAGGACCGTAGCGAGTACACGAGATGGAGAGGGCGAACAAATATGTATGCAAGATCCAGAACGAGAATACCTTATAACAGGGCTTTAGTCACCTTACAACGGACGTATTGGGACTACACCGAGAGATAGAAAAGTAGTAGATAAGATGGAATTTAGCCAGGGACTTATGTTAGCATGACAGCTATTAGTTGCTTTCTGGCTTTAGTGTGACTGCAGAAGTGGCAAGTGCAAAGGATGAATTGACTAAGAAATGAGAATAAGGACGCACGAACATTAGTTGTCTGCGTAGAGACTAGACTTGAAATCGAGAGTAAGAACTCGTGTTGCGCAGACGGAGTGTATTTTTAATTCCAATCTCGGGTGACCGAAGTATTATTTATCTGCGTCTCTGCCTTGAAGGAGGGACCCCTCATACTTAACTACTGCAGTCATGATAACGTGCAGCCTGAGGGGGGGGGGGAGGTACGTGTTTTCTGGAGCGATTTCCAAAAGGGAGAATGGCGACCTACTCCTCACATTGTCACTGCAAAAGGCCTGTCGACCCAATGACCGCTGAGGACGATAGATACAGCAGCGACCCTCAATTTCGGGAAATTCAGCCTCAGTTCCGGGCGGAAGGGCGGAAACGCCACCAGCGTACACCTTAACATGCAAATAGCACCAATAAATTTGCGACCACAACCGATGAGTCTCCCTGTTTATCTTTGCTGTGACAGTTATGTGCTCGCCCCCTGCTTGGACTAGTACCAGAGGCTGTTTTGGATTCCACGGAATCTGGGCCGTCGATATAACCCCGGCATTACAACAGATTTTTCTGATTTCCGTTTTGCCATCCAGTCACTAATTGTGAGATAGTGTCCGTGGACATATTTTATCAAATGACCGACCATTTTGCCTCCTAGATCCGCTGAAGTCACCAACAAAGTCCATAGTGTCACCTCAGCACTCCCAGTCGTCCAAATCGCAAAAGTTGGCCATTTCAATCCGAAAGGGGGAGAGTAGCCCACCGAACGGTAAATTCAACTTAACTGATCTGTTGTTTGTCGTCACTAAGTGTTGTTTCTTTCGGAAGTATGTCACTTTTATGAACTGATATTCATATCCGGACGCTTTTCACCCCACATAATTGCCGTGGGTACATATCATTTCAAAGATCCTTCATAGTACATCCCGCGCATGCTTCGTAGACGGTAATCGTAAGAGCAACCTTTTCAATTTTTAAGCTTCTAGAGTAATTTCCAAGCCTATATAAGTACATGCTGCTGGACTTCATCGCGGCTGCGCACACAGAAGTGTGGGTTCCAATTATTTCATCCCAACTGCAGTTAACCTCCTATCCCTAATAGGAGACAGTCTTTCTTTCGCCTGGATGAGTGTGTCCAATCTTTACCAGACTGTAAGACTGAACCTCAACTGGGATCCCCAAAGCGTTAAGTGGAGGAAAATCCCTAGAGTCTGGTTGTTTAATTGTTTGACCAGGGCGTGCATTTTCAACTGTATCCACTATTCTCCACGTCTTTTGTACTCATTTTTACTAACTCTTAATCTCGTGAGCGGAGATTATCAAAGAATCTAAACCGATGTACGTTTTTTGGTAGATTACATGCGTTTGGGGATGTTAGGAGTTCGAATACGTCCACAAAAAAGGGCATCACTCATCTACGTCAATGAAAGTCAAGCATGAACCCGTTTCTCCGACCTAGAACTAATTCGCAGCCAGACGTGAATTCAGTGTTAAAAACTTTTGTCAGCTTTTCGTAGGAGCCATGGGAGTTATGGATCAGTGATAAGAAGCAGTGACCGCTTACTGTTATTGATGACACAAGCGTACCGGTACTATCTGGTCAAGACTATTCCTCGATCGTTTTTATACCCTCCCTTGGCCCACAGTTTCCCAAGCTCCCCCAACTCGTCCTACGTTTTTCCCTAGTTGGCCTCCCCACTTATTGCATGGGGTTTAGTTAGCTACAGCACGAGTGATTGAAGTTACTATGTTTTGACCTCTTTTAGTGATTTCCCCCAAGGCCTCCACCGCAAGGACGCCTGTGGCGGTCCGCCCTCCGGGACGCTCGTCATCTATAGTAGTAAACTCAATCGGCACAAAGGTCCCCTCTGACTCCTTCAATGGTGAGTTACTACTT
Organism: Spirometra erinaceieuropaei; assembly: GCA_902702965.1. Lineage (NCBI taxonomy): Eukaryota > Metazoa > Platyhelminthes > Cestoda > Diphyllobothriidea > Diphyllobothriidae > Spirometra > Spirometra erinaceieuropaei. Next base: position 284,855 of record CACRXP010000195.1, on the reverse strand, counting down.
TCGCTGCCTTTTGCACGACCGTGTTCGCGACACCGTCAAGTTTTACACTTTGAAACGGTTAAGGGATTCCATCCCTGTGTTAAACGATTCTCATTTCGCCGCGGTTGAACTGGTAATGGCCACTTTTTTTATATAAATTCAGTGTTGACAGCCTGAAACGAGACTGTGGAAGTCAGATATTTTCCACTCTACCCGCTACCATGGCTTGAACGCCACGCGGAAGTGATATTCACTGATTTCGTCTGATTGCAGGATGAAATGCAGGCGTTCCTTTTTACCGTTTGTGACAGCGCACTCGTAGGTTTGCATAGCATCCAGGGAGTAAAAAAGGAGGCTCCCTGCAGACGCAGTCGATTCGGACCAGAGTGACCATTTTCAACTTATTTGCCACCGCCAGTCCTCCACGTGCCAATGCAAGGTCCGAAAGACTCACATCTGAATCGGGCGCCGTTGGTCGTTGAACCTGACGAGTCAGTAGATGGACAATAAGCTCATGCTTTGTCGGCTGTAATCCGGAGCATGCAAGGTCGCTCACCCGATCTAGACAATTCGGCCCCAGTTCTCTATCAGGGCAGATGTGCAAGAAACGACTGCTTTGCCAACAGTCCTCGACCAAATCAAAGTTAGGAGTTAATCTCGGTCGTTGCGGCAGCTAATGCAATTAGTGTGTCTTAAATGATACAACTCGCAGACGTCATTTCTTGAAGGAGAGGGTACCACGTGGGCCTTTATTCCGCACAGGACCATTGGATGGCGACTAAGCTAGGCTTGTGTTAACGGGTCCGCCCCACAGGCGCAAATGGCAATAGGAGTCGGAGAAAACAACCATCCCCACCTGCCATTAGCCGCAAGTGCCGGTGTGTCCGCGGAACCTGAGCGAAGCAAGTGGCCTTAACGATTGTGCACATTGATCGGAACCGTACCAGGATCTGTAGAAAAGTTAAAGCCGCAGTTATAGAGTCCTGTTACCAAGAATAACGTTTACCTGCAATGTCGTTCATTAAACTAGGCCAGTTTTGTTTCGCGCGAAGTTACTGCGTAGTCATTCGCAAACTGAGTTTTTGTTTCCTTACCTTTCTTGCCTTTCAGATGTCTGTTTTCTCAATCAAATGTCTAAAACCTGTGTTTTATATGCGGAAAGACCAAAGTGCATTACTATACGTGACTTAACTACACTGGATGAACTTTAAGAGGGCTGCAGTCTGCCAGTGTACGAGGTCTAGCAGGATATATGTGGACTTCGCAGCTTCAGTCCACCAGAGAACAGGACTACCTCAGCCGTGCTTATTTTTCAAACCTTCATCAAGAGTTTTAGCCGCGTGAACCTAAACAGTGTTCGTTTTCCCTGTTTAAGAGTCGTCCAGAGCGTCTCCAAAGTCAGTTACTGCCGTCCAAAAATCAACCCTCGTTCCTCAACCGAAACCAGCCAGTTCTTCATCCAGCGGTAAGTCTTTGTCTGTTTATCTCCAACCTCCCCTCAAATCTGGTTGGACCTCGGCCGACACGCCGATCACAATGGCTCATTGCATGCGTTAGCCTGACTGTGCCTAGTTTGTCTGAGTTCGTAATGGTTTCCGCTCGGACGTGGGACTTGCCTTGGCCGGCGGCCCACACCACATCGGCCAGCGCACATAATTCTAACAGTAAATTAGCAGAATCAAACACGTCACGGACTCGTGAGAGATTAGACAGGACAGGACAAAGTGGAGTCAGTAAAGTTGGGATCCAGCTCTTGATTTACTGCCTACAAGCTGCCAGACACGATGACAGTCGTGGCATACTGGCGTTTGACAGGGACCCCCTAAAATGACTCATTAATGTGGCCTTTATGCCACTCTCGCTTATGCGAATGCGAGACCCCTCGGAATATAGCTAGAGTGTTAGGAAACAGTTTATGTGTGGCACGCGTAGACAGGTTGCTTAGACTTGCCAGCCACCGCGTCTGCGGCCGCCTCTGCCCGTAGTCGAACCATTTCTCTAACTTTTCTATCAGACAACAGCTTTCTGCGTTTCTCGGCGCATTTTATCCACAGTTTTTGCTGCTGGTCAAGAAGATTAAACAGTCAAGGTCGGTGTGTCAGACTTACTCCTAACTTACTGATCTGGACCCACCTCGTAACCTTGTTTGCCGTTTACGCGTTCCTGTTCGGTATGCAGCCACGGCTACGTCTTTGTTGTAATGAATGTGCAGAGGGGCACGAACCCGAACCAGCCGTCTTATTGTCTGATCCTGTCGTCCTTATTAACAGATCCACCGAAGACGCCGTCCAAAGCTCGATCGGTAGCCAGCCCACCAAGTGCAGCTGCGGTTCAAACACCCAAGAAAAATGATGCATCCGCTACGGGTAAGTGCTACCTACGTTTATTGATTTCGTTTCGCGTAGAATGCCTGTTGATTGAAGAGTTCCAGGGGAAAGCCGCTCAGGGATGCATACACTTTGGTTGCGCGACAGGTTATGTCTGGCCGTCGAACATTCCCAAGGGCTGATTACCACCCTTATAGTGTTATCCACTTGACTTATTTCTCAGGCTATGCCTGCCTATAGATCAGTTCCATTGTGTTATCCCATTTTTATTAAATGTTTAATTTGGTGTTGCCGCAATACCTATTAGTATCTGGACTGTCGACACAGTTCTGGACCTTTTCGATAATCACTTATTTCAGTGGTCAGTACATTTTCGGTTTTGAGTGCTTTCCCCCTATGATCAGTATTGCCATCGCACGCCCATCTTATTCGAGCACAACACAACTTCAGACAAACCCCTGGTCTCTAGGGCCAGTTACTAATTAAAAGCAATATGCCATCTTGGTGAACCATTAAAAGGACTTCTGCACCCCGGTTCTGTCCCCATTTCCAAAATGTACGTCTCACAGTGTACTGTTGGTTTTGGTTGACGGTACGATCACTTTGTTGGGATTTCTCCAACCCGCAAACGTCTCCACGCTCAACTTAATGTTGTTGGACAGGAAACGATCACTGGGGATCATTCTGAGTCTAGGTAGCTTCCGAACACACGGAAACATTGTCCATGGCTCAACCACACAGATGTGGGTTTTGTGAATTGCTTACCCGGCTCTGATCAATCCTAACCGAAGGGTGTGGGGCACGGATCTTGGAGTGCTTTAGCAATTATCATCGATTGCGTGACGCGACTTGGTGAAAGGATGGTTTTCCGCCTTTCAAGGCACACACTCCGCGTCAATGCCTTAAGCCTGTCAGGAATCGGTCTACAAAGTGACATACCGAAATCCGGCGACTAAATAAATTTATTAAGTACTAGCTTGACCCCGCCACGCGTTGCTGTGGCTCAATATGATGCATTGGGAGATAAGGGAAAGAGGAAGGGGCACGTTCCCAACTGAGAAAAGTGTAAGGCCACCGGTTAGCGGTATGTATGGCGTGCGAAACCCAGGATTTTCCTTCCAGCCGCTGTCGAACGCAGCGCAATTGTTTGCTGCACCCAGTCGCGCTCGAGAATTCCGGAGTAAGTGGTGACGGGGGCATTTGTTTCGCTCACTGGTGTCATTCGAGGAATTACAGGCAGTGTGGGCCTGAAGTCTCCTGCAAGCAGTAGCAGTGCATCGGAAATGGTCTGCTTTTTCCTCACAAACCCGGCAGTGTTCGGCCAAGGGCCTCGAACCCCTTTTTTGCGCCATTGGGCATTCATTCCAAACAATAAGTTTGCATTTCTGCAGTACTCTCCCCATGCCGGATGCCTTGGAAATGTTACACGGGAGAGTTTCAATGAATTGCACGTTCAAAGGCAGTTTCGAAGCTGGATGAACGGCTTTTCTGGCAGGTAGCAGCTATTCCCGGGGATGCAAGTGCTAGGGCTATGTCGTTTATTGGATCGAATTGCCGTCAGAATCGGTCGTAGTAGGAACGTTTTGCCAGTCCCTCCTGGCGCATCTAGGAAGAAGTTTCCTCCAACCCCGTTATTGACATTCCGCATTATTTGATCGTAAACGCCACTCCGCTGTAGTCTTCGCTTAGGAATGTTTGATTGCAAGCATGGCAGAAGTTGAACCGTGTTTTACTTTTTTTCATGGCGCCAATCCACATCTACCGAAGCAGCAGCAGCAGCAGCAGCAGATTGGGTTTGAGGTGACATTCCCAGTTGCTTAAGAACTTTGTTCGCGATTTCTACGTACATATCCTTAATCACTATTAACGACTCGCAGTAGATTCCTGCTGTTCAAGCCACATTTGAATTTTCCGTGCATAGATGACGGCAGATATCTTTAACCATGTGCGATTTATGCTTCTCCCGTAAAACTGTTGGAGATGAAGGAGAGAATGTGGTCAATATGACTGTAAAGAATTCATGAATTTGATGTGATGGGGCGTGTTGAAGGCGTCCTTAATACATACGTCCCGCTGCTGATCGTTCTCCAGTAACTGAAAAGCCTGACACGCACTGCTGATAGTGTCATGCGTAACGCCGTTGACATATTTCAATTTCTAAAAAGACATTGGACCGGGCACATTCACCAACACCATGCGAGGTAAGATTGGGATGCACGGTGTGCAGTCTGCCTGTCGCAGTTCCTTGGGTATGCCGGAGTGTCCGTCCACTCGCTCCTCGTTTGCGTCGTTCGGATGAATTTCTACACACATTCCCTGTGTAATACGTAGGCACTTCCGAATACGGCAGTGTTTCCGCAGACGCGTCAGTTTGGCTTAACGTGGAGAACGCAGTTAATGTTGTTGCCGGTGGACCTAAGGCAACCTGTTGCACATATGCAGCTGTAAAGCAAACGCACTACTCATTCTCTAACTGTACTGCAGGTGAACAACACCTGGACTTCACTCATGCATGGGAAAAGCAATAATCCGCCACAAGGCTTTGTTGTTGACGTATCTTCCAGCCCCATACTGTGTGATTTCATTGAGTTGTATGTCCGCACCCCTTCCTCTCCTTTCGTGTTGGAGGCCGAAAACGGTCATCTCGCTGCCTTTATTCACGTACTTATAAAAGTACCTGATTCGTTTCCCGGAATTGCAGTTTTTCACGTTCATCTGCACTTCGTTTGCTTCTAAAAGCAAAGGCGAATACGAAACAACCCAGCGGTTACCGACTTGTATGTCACCTATTCGCATTCGTACGGTTGCCAATTTGCCGACGTCTTCCGCTGATCGTCTTCGGT
>CACRXP010000195.1:247630-279299 GCA_902702965.1 Spirometra erinaceieuropaei | reverse complement strand
ATTCACTGCACCTCAAGGTCCACGTATCATATTCCTCGCCACAACTTCATGCAAAGCATTGTCGACGTCGGTGTAAGATAATTCAGCGCATATTGCATCGTCGATTTCGATCTTGTTATAGAGCCAGTTCAATACATGTGCATGGGGCAGTCCCCTCTTTTACCGTTCCACCTAATACATCCAGCAGCGCACAGACCCAGCCACCTCGTGTTTCACCATGAAGTTTATCAGCGATTGCAGTTTCTTCCTGAAAATACGTACCGGGATGTCATACCTATTTACCGGCAATAGCCCGGGAAGTAAGAGCTGATAAATATATCCACCCAAGCTGGATTGCATGTGAATGTAATGAGTAGGTCTGGACGCCCGTACTGACAAACGTAAGCTATTGCACCTCGAGCGTACTCAAACATATGACGTGAACTGTCTGTACATGTGGAGGAATAAATCGTTAGTCTTGCAACGTTATCTGTATTACCGTCGTTTAGAACTGCATCATGCAAATGAATATATCCTTCAGAGCGCAGCTTGGTCTGATTCAAACGAATGAAAAGCAGGCGTTCTGTTTCTTTTTTGCGCATACATACCCACAATGCAGTGGTGAAACAATTGACGACATTTCAAAAGAGGGATTACCTACACTCTGCCGAGTCATAAGTCGGTAGGAGTAGTAATTCATTGCGCTGCATTTCATGTGCGTTACCTTGTCACTGACTGGATTTATCATCCTAACGTTGAAGTGATATCCACCGGCACCATCTCGAAAAGTAACTGGCTACTGTGTTGAAGTCAGTCTCCGACTGCCAGTATATGTTGGATGGCAAAATCGTCAGTCTTTCAACGGTTGTGGTCGCACCGTCGTTCACAACAGCATCACGCAAATGAATGCGTTCTTCAGAGCGTAGTGTGAATGCTGAGCACGCAGACGTGTTGGACGGTGGTCCGCTGTTCCCCGCTGGCGTCTTTCAGCCACTCTCAGCTTGTTGTGTGCATTCTGTTATGAACGGAGNGTCCTGAGACTCCGCACCAGACAGACCAGTAAGGAGGACGATTCCTTTCAATATGTCCTTGGTGGTCAGTCCCTTTCAAATGTTGTGGAACAGAAGGACCTGGGAGTCCTAATGACCTCCTCGCTGAAACCATCTTCACAGTGTCAAAGGGCAGCCAAAAGTGCGATAAGGGTGTTATTTGCGCTGAGGCGAGGATTTGTGCAGATCGACAAGGAGCTGTTCGGAAAAACCTATGGGGCATTCGTCCGGTCTCACTTAGAGTATGCAGTCCAGGCCTGGCGACCGTGGTTAAAGAAAGATTATCAAAGACTGGAAAGAGTACAGGCGATGGCTACGAAGATGGTCAAGAATCTCCATCATTTGCCTTACGAAACCAGGCTGACTGAACTAAATCTGTTTCCTCTAAATTACAGGCAACTGCGCGGCGATCTCATTCAAACCTACGGGATTGTCAGAAGCCGACAGTGTGCCCTAGATTTTGATGAATTCTTTGAATTGGCCCGGACTGACCGTCTGCGTGGTCATCCGTTCAAACTGCAAAGGAAGCGGGCTCATTCGGACGTCCGACGGAACGCCTTCTCACACAGGGTCATCGGGGCATGGAATGGACTCCCTGATGCCGTCGTTCTTTCCGAAAGTGTTAAATCCTTTAAGTGCAGACTAGACGCTCACTTGTTGAGAACCTACTGTACATACAATCATGATTGTTTTAGCGGCGGCAGTTTGCGCCTGGCTCACACTTACCGCTAACTTCTTAACTTTTCGCATTTGCTGATGTAATTGATGACTTTATTTCTGTTTATCGACATGAATAGGGTGCTCAAGGGCGAAAGCCTCATTCCCTTAATAAACTGACTTAAACTGACTAAACCACCACCACGTTTTTCATCTCGGTCTTGTATGGATAAACTGAGATTATCTCCAACGAGTGCCCAGTCGGGAAGTAGAGACTGAGCCGAGGATGTAGTAATGCCTATACAATTCGGGCCATTCTCAATTTCAATTTCAATTATTTTTATTAAATACCCGTCGGGATCCCATCAAAGCAAATAAAAATAAATTTACGTGCGAATTTTAGACGAGGTAGGCAAAATCTGTACAAAGTGCAATACATAGATTTTGAGAATAGAAGTCCGTTAAGGAAAAAGGAAAAACGAGGGGTGAAAAAAAACTCCATAGCAAAATTTAAAAATGATTGTATTAATTTAACAGGAGAACAAAAAACCCTCAAAAAATAGCATCAGAAAAATGCAGGGAGGACTGGCCTGCATGTGGCGGTATAGAATGGAATATAGTCGGACATCAACATGGCCGAAATAAATGTCAGCTGTATATGGCATTGTGCAACGGATTTCATAAAATGGTACGTAGGTGGGTCGGTCAGGACTGGCCTGTATGTGGCCTTGAATAAGATAAATAAGTGGCGAAATTGAAAACCGGTCTCGAGCTGATAGGAACCCAGATGCGGTCGGTTTCATTCAACCGAGTCCATCCGAGCATGGGGGAAGGGAGATGCGACCAGAAAAAACTGAGCCCAACTGAGCGCGACGGAATTATTCTGCGCTCCAACTGGGACAATTTCGATTTGGTTACCATTCCACAGTTACAGTCTCTGACATTGATACTGGAACCGTACGTACAGAATTACCTTGTGCAGTTTTGGAATATTTTTTCACGCATCGAAATTCGCCAGGAACCTGGATTAAGTGCAATTTGTTTATCAGCACGGTCCAACTGACAACGCAACTGGCTACTCAACCGATTCGCGGATATACAGCCTAGAAAACCAATCGCTGAAAACCCTTCAAGGTCTGCAGTTATTCAAGTCCCACGAGATCTGGAAAGGGCTAAGTCGCTTCTGATTAAATTCAAAAAAATTTATCGGATTTTAAGTATTTTTTCGCTTATTGAGTTGTGAATACTCACTTTACTTCATTATATATAAGCCGACGTATTCGTTATAACATCGAAAGCGAAATTATACCTAGTATATCACGTCAAAGTTTATGGATTCTCAGCAAGCTAACTGTAGTAGTACGGCCAGCGACGGCACCTCTTTCGATGATAAGTCCGGTGAGTTGTCTTTTGCATCCAGGATGTGTGCTCGCTCTACCTTCGCCTCCAGCCAACGACCAGCAAAGCGTGCAAAAAGCGTAAATACCGCAAAAAGTGTGAGGTACGAAGATGAGCCTTGTGGTGGGTGCGCAGATATTCAAATCAAAGTAGAACAACTGGAAAAGGAGCTTGCTGATTTAAGGACGCTCGTGAAACAGACCCTAGTCGGCCAGAACGTGCCCAGTGTTAGAATCCCACAAACGAAGAGCAAAACGCAAAAAACGCGAAAAGTATCTCCTCGGGGGAATCTTCAAACACGAGTAGCAACTCAACAGCCAAAACCGCAGACGCCGGTAACAGCAGGAGAATGAAAACGAAGCCGCCGATAAAGGGAGACTCGATTCCCACGCACGATGTCTTAAGCGAGGTCGCAAAAAAATTACCTGTCGCGGAAGCCATTTCACCTAAGCCTCTTGCTGTAAGTGATGGGATTTCTGTTCTGCCTGGAGACGATATACCTGGGTCATCCAGTCTACTGTTGCCCTCTTGTTCTGGCAACCACCCCGAGCGCACTACAGAGCACGTATCTGAATGCGAAGACATCAACCCGTGGGTAGAGGGGAGAGGGAAACGCCATGACAGGATTCTGAAGTCACAGCCAGCCCTGATGGGTTGCTCGGGACAGTCGGTAGACAGTAACAGTGTGCGTCCAAGCGATGACTCCGTAAATAGTCCTCGCCCACATGCAGCGCATTCACCGGAAAGACAGAGTAAGGAGGACCATGCTCGCCAGCAGTGTCTGGTTATTCAGGGTTTGTCAGAATCGAATGCAGTCAGACATGAAGACCGTGTCTCAGAGGACCTTGCTTCTTTTCATGGTCTGCTAAATCATTTACTGCCGGCAGACATGGAAATAAAGGTTCTGAAAGCATTCCGGATAGGAAAATGGAGGGAAGACAGGACAATAGCACAAACACCTCACCCTCTCAAAATTATGCTGGAGAACAAAGAGCAAATCAAGTTTATCCTCTCTAAAAAAACCGATCTCAGAAACACACACAAACAGGTTTTTTTTCAACCGGACTATTCACCAGCGGAACGGTTGAAACGCCGGGAACTTGTCTTGGAGTTAAAATCAAGACTGAAGGATGGCGAACACAATCTGGCTATCTTCAAGGGGAAGGTAGTTCGGAAATATATGCCGTTTCAGTGGAACCAGCCTGTAATACTACGAACGACGACAGCTACTCAGCTAAAACAGACACCTTCGTTGAACCACCTGATCAAGGCGCCAACACAAGTGAGCCCGTAGCGTCCAGTGATCTGACTGAAACAAGGCATGTAAATGGAACCAATCAGGTAACGGAAGAGCCTAGATAACACGACGTCCGCGATAACGGAGTAATGCTCACAGCAGTAACAAATGCAACGGGAAATTCGGCTGGTGCTAAACTGAGGTGCTTGTACACGAATGCCCAAAGCCTCATATCGAAACTAGACGAACTAAAACTTTGCCTTATTGATTGAGCTGTCTCCAGATGTTTTAGCAGTAACTGAGACCTGGCTGTCTGGGAATATTAGCGATAACGAAGTATCCTTGCCTGGATACCAAATTTAGCGGAGGGACATGGAACATCGTCAGGGTGGTAGTATCGTTGTGTATGTGAATGACGGTCTGGCAGTGTCAGATAACACCACCAACTTTGCGTGCAGTACGGAAGCTATCTGGTTGACCATCAAAGCTACCGGTTCCCCGTGTGTCGATGTCCTCACTGTCTACCGACCACCTAGGACAGATCGAATTGCCGACACTCAATTATTGAAGCAGTTGGATAAATTTTCCAGTCGACCTAACATCATGATCATGGGCGACTTCAACGCACCCGGAACAAACTGGAATACCCTCCAAGCGTCAGGTCCAAAATCGGCATTCGATTACCGCCTGTTGAGCAAGACATTAAATGCGTGCCTCACACAACATGTAATGTTCCCAACGAGAACACGTGAAGGACAAAGGGCAAACTGCCTGGATCTGGTCTTTACGAAAACACCAGACAGCATAGACGAGATCGCCTCCATGGCGCCCCTTGGCCGAAGTGACGACGTAGTGCTTATGTGGGATTATTCGTTATTCTCCATTTCACATACTCCAGACCACAAAAGGCGTAATGTTTGGCGGGGCGACTTCAATCAGATGAGGGCAGACTTATCCGGTCTTGACTGGGGCTCATTGTTTACGGGAAGTGCCAACGATGACTGAGAGCTTTTCAAGAATGTCCTTCTGCAGCTCATCAACAATCACTGCCCACTGACTAGTGTAAGACTGAACAAACGCCCTGGGTGGCTAAATAGCAACCTCAAGAAAGAAATGAACAGGAAGCATAAATTGTGGAGAAAATACTGCGTCACTAGACAAGCGGAATGCTGCAAAACCTACAAGACAGAGAGGAACAAACTGAGGAAGCTGATAATGCAGACGCGGCGGGAATTCGAGAAGAACTTGCTACAAAAAGCAATGCAGAATGCAGAACCCAAAATTGCTCTACAGCTACCTCCTGACGAAGTACAAGGAACAGGCATCAAATCCCCTTGATAAAGACTACTGATGGCGTTGAGATCGCTGATAGTAGGGACAAAGCTGCGTATTTTTCACGGTTTTTCCAATCAGTCTACACAAACGAGGCAAGGTTCCTTCCTCCCTCCACAGAAGAACTGCCGACTCCAAGCGTCAGTGATATACTCTTCTCAGAAAGCATTGTCCGAAGAGAATTAGAGGTATTGAACAAATCGAAGTCGCCTGGACCAGACGAGATTCCACCCAAGCTTCTGAAGGAACTTGCCAGTGAGCTCTCTGTGCCTTTGTCGATGCTCTTTCAAACGTCATTTGACACTGGAACACTTCCTGTCGATTGGAAGCTGGCGCATATTACTCCGCTACACAAAGGAGGTAACAGGGCAGCGACGACAAATTACCGGCCCATAAGCTTGACATGCATTCTCTGCAAAGTTATGGAAAGGATCATAAAGAGTGAACTGATGCAATTCCTGGAAGTTCACGGCCTGCTATCGAACTGCCAACATGGGTTCCGAAAAGGAAGATCCTGCACGACAAACCTGCTGCAATCTCTGCAGAGCTGGACCCCAGATCTCGACGACAGGCACGCGGTCCACATAGCCTTCATTGACTTCCAGAAGGCGTTTGACACTGTGCCACACCAAAGGCTCTTACATAAGCTAAATAAATAGGGATCGGTGGCAGCTTCCTTAAATGGATCGAAAACGTCCTCGTGGGTCGACACCAGGTTGTGTGCGTCGGTCGGGGAAAATCAGATCCGGCTATGGTCGATAGTGGTGTCCCCCAGGGTTCAGTACTGGGACCCATTTTGTTCCTTATCTACGTGGACGATGCCGCAAGAGATTTAGACTGTGAAGTAGCAATGTTTGCGGATGACATGAAGATATGGAGTGTAATTCGGGGTCCTGCGGATGAAGACAGACTGCAGATGAACCTGAATCGGTTGGAGGAATGGTCAAACCGTTGGCTCCTGCGGTTCAACGTTGGTAAATGTAGCATACTTCGCCTAGGCAACACAGCCAGATCCGACAGCACAAGAGACTACTTTCTGGGCAGTGCAGCCTTACAAGAGGTCGAAGCCCAAAAACCATCCGCCCACTGTTCGAGGGTGACAAAAAGCGCAATGTCCGTACTGTACGCCATCAAGCGTGCGTTTATGGACTTTGAAGAAGAAGCTTTCTCTAAGACATTCGGAACATTCGTCCGGCCGCATTTAGAGTACGGCATACAAGCTTGGAGGCCGTGGGCTGTTGTGGATCAAAACTGCCTCGAAAGAGTCCAGAGAAGAGCCACGAAGATGGTTAGGGGTCAAAGCTCCTTTCCTTATGCGATCCGCCTAGTAAATCTGAACCTCTTTCCTTTGAGTTACAGGCAACTTCGCGGAGATCTCTTGCAAGCCTTCCGCATTGTAAAGGGTTTGGATTGCAGTCTGGCCTTCGAATACTTTTTTGAATTTGCTACCACGACCAACCTCCGAGGTCACCCGTTAAAACTACGCACTCGGCAGGCACGGCTGGATGTGCGGAAGTTCTCCTTCTCGGTTCGGGTGGTCAAAACATGGAATGAGCTTCCCTCAAATGTTGTGATGTCACCATCTATACAAAGTTTTAAGAAGAATCTGGACATATGTATGTTCCGAAATGACCAAGAGCGATGAGAAGTCGAGCTCACCCCCTGTAACTCCTTCTCATTTTGTCCCACCATTATGGGCGTGTTCTAACTATTTCAGCCCAGAACCTCTATCTGTACACCACACATTTTTTACGTTGCAAATAGGGTACTCAAAGGCTTAAGCTTATTTCCCTCAATAAACTGAACTGAACTGAACTGACTACTAGTATATGGCGAATATAGAAGGCTTTGTCAAGATCGCCGATGGAGCGCATTCTGTAAGAGCACGATGACAACCAGTCCCGAGGCGACAAGAACCCGGATGCGGTCGGTTACCTTCATCCGAGTCCAACCGAGGATGGGGTAAGGAAGATGCGGCCAGACTACTAGTATATGGCGAATACAGAAGAATTCGCCAAGAGCATCGATGATGCGCATTCTGTGAGGGCACGATGCATGAACTGAAAAATTGGAATAATTTACATCTCTGGTGAGGGATCTTAGGTAGCGAGACTACTCATATAGGAAAGAAACGTGAACAGATACGGAAATTTAATAGCGGCATGCTAAATTCCCGGTGACCCTTTATCAGTGTCATAGAAAAAGTTGTCTGGGAAGGATGAAGAAAATAAAAGTTTAATCGAGTCAGTATTCAGATAAAGGCGTAGCATTCTCTTAAAGGTGTGTAGATTTTCTGAAGATCTTATATTTAATGGAAGGTTATTCCAGAGGAAAGTATACCTAGAAGCGAAAAAAGGGAGCGCTTAGAGTTGGAGGAAGCTGGAGGAGGTATAATTAGAGACGAATTGCGAAGATTGTATGGGCGACTACTAGGGGTAAGTGCTGAAATCCGAGGAAAATTTGAACTATGATTAATGCGAAAGAGGAGACAGAAGCCCGTTTCTAGTCTTCGAACCCATAAAATTTTTAGGTTAATTAGCTGGCATCTATCTGAATAGGAGATATTGGGATGTTCCCTATCTAAAAGTTTTTTAGAAAAACGTCTTTGGACATTTTCAATTTTTAAACGACTGGCTTCATTCAACAAACCAAAGAATGGTCAACAATACTCGAGAATGGGAAGTACAAACATACGATTAAGCCTTAATTTAATCACAGGAAGATAGAAATTGTAAGAAATAAAGCCACAAATATAGGCGGCGGTAGCTCTCAATTCAATTATCTTTTGCACACCTGATCTGGCGTTGAGATAAACAACACTGAGCGTATTCCAGTGATTCAGGTCATACACATTACGATTTTTTCAAAAATGAAGAATTTGTTTTGGCAGTTGGAACTGTTGGGTAGAAATTAAAGTTGCTTTTGTCTTAAGCTTTGTAGATGTTGTCATTAACTGAGATGGCAGATTTGAAGAGAAAGATATTTGGGCAGGATCCGTGAAGGTGTATGCTACTTCATGATGTCGGAAAAACAGAGGCATAGAAATAAGACTTTCAGAATAATGAGCATAGTATGAGGGGCTACCTATATTATAAATTAAAGTAAATAATTTCGAGAATCTGTTTACATTATGAGTAAGCTTTGTTATTTGGGTGGCCTAGTTATCTTCGAGGTTGGGAAAATAATCAGTGACATCGTTTAATTGAAGTTTACACGCTAGTGTTTTAGAGGGCTTTCCAAATCCGATGCCTTCCGTAAATTGCGAATTCTAATTACGAACAGGTCAAGATATCCCTATAGTAATCCAGGGAGATAGACATATTTGCACGTAACCTATGCTTATATTGTTTACTACTGGCAATAATAAGCACATACAGTAGCGTCACATCAAAAATTCAATTCATGGCGTATCACAGCATGAGAAGAGATATGACGAAGTTAAGATGAACGACAACCGATGACCAGCATGATGCATTCTCAACAGAAAAGAGCTCTCCGCTTGAACAACACAAACGAGGAGCTTTATTCAGTGGATTCAGACCTGCCATCACGACGCGACGTTTAGACGATGAGGATTACTTTATTTCGATATTTTGATGTAATATGGTCTTAATACAGTTTATCTTAGCGGTCCAGTGCCTAATGTGCAATGTGGAATTATTTCTGCATTATCCTGTAAATGAGGCTTGGCCAGGGCCACACCTAGCCCAACCATGGCCCAGTAGTAAGAGTGGGTCACGTGTTAGCAGGGGTATTATCTGCCTCTTTCGATTGTACCGCTAGGGTCGACTTGAGTGACCCGTCATGAGAACGAGATAGATTCGACGTAGTTTTACGAACTAGGTCATTATACTGTGCAATGGAGGGCGATTAAGACTGTAGGTTTGGTCCATATTTACCGATATGATCTGACAGTCTAGAAAAATTGGGACCAGCATTATAGCAATTACTGCTTCTTGGAAATGTTTCAACAGAAACAGGGACAATGTGATCGGTGAGGAGCTAGGTGTACCTAGGGCCGCCGCGGATACGGAACATGTACGCTGACACAAAATGAAGGACATACCTCAGAAGCAAATTGCAGATGAATAGAATTCTTGAGAGTTTTATGTTTGCTAACGACGGGAAAAATCTGATCCTCATTGGAGTTTTATCCCAACTAGTAAAAAACCGAGCGCTCCTTACTGCGTTTAATTCATACTCGTCCGGTATCCAAACCTGTGTTTTGTGTGAAAGCCTCGAATCTCTCCCTCCGGTTCTCACAAACCTCCTTCGTCCCCATATGACGACGCATATTAAATTATGCAACAGGTGAACAAGCATTGTAACATTCGGAAAGCTGAAAAACTGACAGTCTCAATTGACAGGCTTAAACTAGCCTATTTTGAGAAAATTCCATATGATTAATCTAATTCTTCGCCGTCACTTGACCAAGCTGTTTCAGTCGCTTCTGTCCGTCCACCACTTTCTCCCATCTGACCCGCTGACCGACATTCTCTTTTCGGTATATGTACTCATTCGTAGTGTAATTTTTACAAATTTTCACCGCCCGTTTCTCCGAATAAATTTCCTGGTGGGGAAGTGTGTACGTCTATGTACATTTTCCATCCTCCCTTCGCATTTTTGTATAAACTCAAACCTCTCGAAAATCTTGTTTAAATGTACAAAAGGCACGACAACAGGTTACGACTCACAAATGGACCCTGATCTCACTGCCAATCGGTGGATATGGTACATAGGCCAACTTTCTCTGCCTGATTAAGCCTTAGTCAAGCTCGATAAAAATCTTGGGACTACTTTCTAGCCATACTTAAGAGTCCATCAGAACAAATCCTACCTATATTAATTTTTATTACTTTCCAGGCCTTTGATCTGTTAGGAATTTCATCGGGCGCACTAGATTGCAACACCGTGCGAGCTGGAGCCGTCCAAGACATTTGTACTAGTGGCAGTTCGAATGTCGTTTCCGACGATGTCCGTCATGGGTTCGATAGCGGGGTGGTAGCAGGCGCAGTGATTTGCGCAGCACTTAGCCCAATCTATCCTCCCCAACCTGGGCCTGGTGTTATGACAGAGTCAAGAGATCTGCGATTGGAGAAGGCGCTGGTGGTAAATATGGCGAAAACCCGCGCCTTAGTACCTCCACCGCATCATCTTGGATCCCACTGAATGGGAATGCCGTGGAGGAGCCATTGCAGCTTGACTCCTAGCCCACCAGACGACCACTCCACACAAGTACGCACCGGGCTGACTGTGAGGTCTATTTGGGATCGTCAGTATACAACCTTCCAAGCCATGGCTTTGAGCGAACCGCGATAGCCTCAAGCGCATCAGGTTGTTTGTGGTGTCTGGTTATGTGCGTCAGTCACCTGCGTCCTCTCCCACCTCCGGTCTTCTTGATTGTGTTGACACCGAACCCAGGTAGGGAAGGAGGACTGCTACTGATGCTGCGTCAGTCTACTATCACTATAAACGAACTCGCGCAAGTCTCTGCTCCCACCGTGCTGTGGAGCTCACGGTGGGCATCGTCAGATACGACGGCCGAAATTTTAGGTGTTCTTATGTGGTGCATGCGTTGAAGAGGAAGGGATTGGTGATGTGGTCAAGTCTACGCTTATTAGTCGCAGATTTTTGGTGAGGCTCATGTGGCCGAGTAGGTCCTTGTAATGGCAGGATATGCGAGGACAATGCGGGTAGTTGAAACGATAGAGGTGGGTGTTTTTTGGTGGTGCAGACACTGGTTCGCCAGTCTGTGCGATAGATTCACAAGCAACCCATTAGGCCGGTGCGGGATGTGCATGTTTGGCAGCTACGTAGGAAATATAGGTTAGGGGATTTTAAGTCGGTTGGCGTTGTGGTGTTGTTAGTGGTGTACGCGCTGGTCGATTGGAAGTTAATTGAGCTGGGGACGGAAGGGTTGTAATGCGTGCCAGATGTGTCGATTCTGTTGTGAATTTGGCTGTCCTGTATACGCATGTTACCGAAAAGGCCCATGCGGTGTATGAATGCGCGTGGACAGTGGGAGTGGATGTAGCGAGCGTATCTGGAGCTCCTGGCGCTGTTGGGCCGGTCGCGTTCCGATGAAGACTAGAGCGTTGCGTGAGGTGATTTTACAATCTCAACAAGGACAGGTTAGGACTGTGTCCTCATCGCTGGGAGTTAGAGTGGTGATAGTGAGGGAAGGAGTTGGGGAGGCGTCGGTAGCCTTCTAACCGGTGGCGGAAATAGGAGAACCGGTAGGCGTCACCATCATCGCGGGGATTGTGGCAGGGGCGGTGAAGGTGTCGATGATCGACGGCGACGGACCATCAAGAGTACGACCATTAGTTGTGAGGGAGGTCGTCCGGGGGGGAGTTGGTGCAAGAAGACAACGGGGACGTATGTGAAGGCAGCAGGTGTAGTTGTTAGGTTGTTTAATCATTGGGTACTGAGACGTCTGGTGAGACCTGCCCCCTGCAAAAGGGTTCGTTCGCAGTGTGGGCATGTAGGAGGAGGTTAAGTGTTGATGGTTTATCATTTTAGACTACGGATCTCTGCCCCATACAGCAGCATAGTCAAAATGACTGCTTTGTACATCTTCAGTTTGGTGTTGAGGTGGAGACCGTGGCGATTCCATATGGAGTTCTGCAACCAACCGAAGGCCTGGCTGGCTTTTGGGATACGGTGGGCCACTTTGTCGCCGATTATGATGCAGCATGCGTATGCTGCCTAGATAGGTGAAGTTGTCCATGATCCTCACTTGGGTCATCATAAACGGCTTTGGACGACGGTTGATGTATGACCACCGTTTGTCCGTGCTGACGGTAAGCTCGAAGTTGGCATAGCCGCAGGAAAAGAGGTTCATGCTCCGTTGCATGTCTGCTTCTGTCACGATGTTGGGCATGCAGTCATCCGCGAAGAGCAGGCCGTGGAACACAGTCGTGGTGAGACGCGTTGAGGTATGCATCTGTCCGCGGTTGAGAGAATGGACGTCGGTCTCGTAGGTGATGCCGATCCCGGTGCGTTCGTCAAGGTAGGCGTCCATCTGCATGGCAAAGAACATGAGACTGAAGAGGGTAGGCGCGAGGACGCAGCCTTGCTTCGCTCCGTTGATCACTGCGAATGCCTCTGAGACAGGTCCATTGTTCGTGACGCGTGCCGTTATGCCATCGTTGAGCTGAAGCACCATCTAAGTGAAATGTTCGGGACAGCCGAATTTCCGCATGATTTTCCTCAGTCATTCGCGAGTCACCGTGTCGAAGGCTTTTGTCAGATCAACAAAGGTAGAATAGAGATGGGTCCGCATCTCCTGGTACTTCCCCTGAAGTTGACGGGCGGCGACGATAATGTCGGTGGTACTCGATGACGGCGTAAGCCGCACGGGTTTTCCGGCAGGAAACCCTGTTCCAGATCTTTATAGGGACGGTTGAGAAGGATGCGAACGAAAATCTTCCCGACGATGTTGAGGAAAGAGATGCCTCGGTGGTTGTTGCAGAGCTGACTGTTTCCTTTCCGCTTGTAGGAGTGGAAAATTGCGATGTCCTTAAAATCCTGACGTACTTATCTATGACGCTACTTCTAGAAGAACGCTTTGAGGTGATCCATAGGTTGGGGGCTACTGTGCTTGTAGATCTCAGCAGTGATCGCGTCCAATCCAGGCGCTTTACCGCTGGAGAGCTGCTGCACGGCCCTGATGGTTTCGTGGAAAGAGGGCGCGAAGTCGGGGTCGGCTTCGGTCTCCACTTGAGGTAGACGGGCGATGGCGGCGTCGGAGATGGTCGAGGGACAGTTGAGCACGCCTCCGAAGTGCTCGGCCCATCGCTGCAGAATTTGCGTCTTCTCACTGAGTAGGGTAGTTCCGTCGGCGCTGAGAAGAGGAGCGGTGCCTTTGGTCAGCGGACCGCAGACAGCTTTGGATTTTGGACCGTAGACAGCCCTGATCGCGGCGAAGATGTTCTTCCATTCGTTGCGGTCCGCGTATCCTTCGACCTCTTTGGCCTTGCGAGCCGCTCAGGCGTCCCGCATTTCCCGCAGCCTCTGTTGCAGAAGGCGGCGACTGCGGTGAAAGGCTACTTTGTTGTCATCAGTGGGGCGTTTGACGTAGGCTTTGTGCAGGCGATTCTTCTCAACGAGCAGGTTACTGATGGCGGCGTTATTTTCGTTGAACCAGTCCGACGTTGGCTACGTACGCGACTGAGGACAGCCGGTGCCGTTGACTGAACCGTGTCCCTCACTTGACATCAATTCTTCACGTAGGTGTTCTCGTTGACGGCCGCGGCGATTGGAAGTTTGCCAAGCCTTTGAGCTAGTTCATTGTTGGAAGGGTATTGGTGGGCAGGTAAAGACAAAAAAGCGACATACGGTTTACCCGGTGGTCGCATATCTTGAGGTCTCCTGCGAGGCTGTAGGCGAATACGCATCTTTGAGATGACGAGGCGATAGTCGGTCCACCCGTCGGCACCCGGGATCGCCTTTGTCACCAGCATGTCCTGCTGGCCCCGCCTCCGGACGACGGTATACTCCAGCAGGTGTCACTGATGCGATCGAGGATGCATCCAGGTGCCCTTCTCTCACGTCAGAATGAGACGTAAATGGAGCAGGCCATTGCCATTTTAGCCGTTAGGATCATGTAAACCTAACCCTCCTTTCCCGACAGCGTGGTTTGTGCCGACTCGGGCATTGAAGTCACCAAGGAAAATCAACTTATCCACCTTCGGCACAGTCGCCAGGACGTCATGCAGGTCCTCGCAGAATTTGTCCCTTGCGGCGTCTGGGCTGGTCGTTGGCGGAGCGAATACACCGATGATGGTGGCAAATTTGTCTACTTGAAGATGTAGGCGGAGGCTCATCAGTCGATCGTTGAGGCCCTGCGGCAGACAGGGCAGTCGTCCCACAATGTCGTTCCGGATGGAGAAGGCGACACCCGCGTCCCGTCGCTCTGCTTTGGGGCGACCGCTCCGGAAGAAGGTGTGGCCGACACCTACCTCCTCCAGTTGGCCTTGTTCGGAGAAGCAGGTCTCGCTGAGTGCAGTGGTGTCCACCTTGTAGCGCGCCAATTCCCGAGCCACTACCGCCGTCGTCCGTTCCGGTCAGTTGTCCCTCGGATTGTCTAAAAGGGAACGAACATTTCAGGCTGTCAGGGTGAGCGGACTTACCGTGCGAGTCTGTCGAGTGGGGCGGCGGAAGAGAGGACCGGGGGGATGGGATAGATTTCTGTTCAGAAGATGAAGATGCGATCACTGGAACAAGAAATTTATTTGCCTGACGTTTCGGATTCTTACTCGAATCCATCATCAGAGACATTCGCAGATAAAGGTGATGGTGGCACCAGGAGTGCACTATTTATAGCACGTGGCTGCCGTGGGACCGTATGTGCACTGCAATTAACATTTCTCGCGATCACCGCTGGGATCGTAATTGATGCGGTGGTGGCTTTCCGGTCCTAGTCCGAGTCGTTAATTGCCGCGATTTCATCATCCGTGCTGCATGCTGGTGTGACGATTGCTCGGCAAACTGGCTCACTGTCACCGTGTTGATTGCTCGCCCGCGCCCTCCCCACGTGACTGATTCTCCTGCCCAGGGAAAATCGCAGTACGGAATAGGGTACCGGGAGGTCAGTGTGCTTGTTGATGGATTGCGGGCCTGAGAACCATGACTCGAGCAGCTCGCGGCTCACGCGGTTGTCACCCCTTGCGAGAATTTCGGCCTCTTGAGATTTGAAAATATGGCCGGCTCCCGTCGAGTGTGCCGCCACCTGAGAGTTAGCGTCTCCCCGCCTCACTGCTGCTGCATGATCGGCAATTCGCGTACGGAGTAATCTCCCAGTTTCTCCGATAGTTGCTTTGTCCGCAACTACACCAGATCCGGTAAACGACTCCAGACGTTTCCTGCCGTGGCAGCGGGTCTTTTGGCCTCATGACTTGGTACCTAATGGTTGCTTCCGGCCTTTGTGCAACACCAACTCCAAGTGGAGTGAGAAGACGACTGACGGCTTCCGAGACGTTCTTCGCGTACGGAAGAGCCCGCCAAAATTTGGGGCCGGTTGGATTTGGTCTCTGGTGTCCTTTTCGTACGCACTGGTTGACAAGGTTGCGCGGGTAACCATTGGCTCTCATTACCCGTCGAAGATATTTTAATTGAGCAACCTTGTCTTCCATTTCACTAAAGTGCGTCTCAACGCGCCGGTGTAGCGCCCTTACGCAACTGCGTTTGTGACTGATCGGGTGGTTGCTATTGAAGTTCAGTATTTGCGTCGTAGTTGTCGCTTTCCTGAACATTTTGGTTTTTAGGCCACCACAATCTTTGCGGCAGACGAGGACATCCAGGAAGGCCAGCTTGTTGTTTTCCTCCTCTTCCATCGTAAATTGAATGTCCGGGAAGACGGCGTTGAGTTGTTCTTTGAACATCAGCACCTGATCCCGTTCAATGACGACGAAGGTGTCGAAGGACCCCGCCTTGCGGGGGTGAGCAGTACTCTCCTTAAATAGGGCTGCTGAGACATCTCAGACGGCTGCCGGACTCTACTATGGGCCACAACTGTTTGATGAGAGGACGACCCGATTTGACCTTGGCCGCTTACGTGATTGCATGTCGCCCCCTCCATAGGACATTTTGAAGGAGGGGGGAGACGGGCGGAGGGAAGAAGGATAGAAGACGGGAAGCAGAATTTGCCTTCTGTCTCCGAACTAACTGGTTTCTGAAACGTAGACGGTGGGCAGACAAATCCAACACAACGGTCTTCATCAGGACGGCAATTCGCTTACCTGGTGGTCACTTGATTTGTGGACTCCTGCAGGGCTACAGAAAAAGAATGTATATCAGAGTAGATAGTATGGAGAGTGAGAAACAAAGGGAAGGTGCGAAGAAGTGGAAAGGGGTCGGTCTGCCGGTCAATAGCTTGCTGAGTGTTGGAAATGCAAGTGTGAGCAGGCAAGCACCATCAAGCGGTATTCGACTTACCTCGGGAATTCCTACGGGGTCGCTGACGAAGGCTCATTCGGGAGATGGCGATGCGATTATTTGTGTGACCAGTGGTGCTAGGAGGGGAAAAGAATTTCCGTGAATGGAGTGGCACACACGGACACTTGCATCTGATTTCGCCCGTCGGTCGAGGCGGCCACCTGGGTGTGGACGCTAGACATAGCCCAGCTTCGGTGAGCCACACGTGGAAGTTGTGTGCGAGTTAATGGACTCTAGGTGTAGCATACACCTGCAAGCAAGTGGGCGACCTACTGCGACCATCACGTGGACACACAACTGAACACCCCTACACCCAAATCACACGATAGTTGAGGACAATATGCACTGTGGGCTCCACATAAATGTGAAGCAAGCAAGGTGAATTGCGCGTAAGTCAGTTTACGCATAGCGTAGGCTTGCGTAGCATCTTCCTTAGTTTCCTCTTCCATGCCTGGGCTCGGTGTCAATACATAGTCAAGTAAACCGGAAGTCAGAGAGGACGCATGTGGCTGGCGCGGCCGAAGTCGCCCCCAGGCGTGCCGCCACACCCGGCTAGGATGCCACAGATTGGGAGTGTCATAAAGTCCAAATTGAGAAGGAGCCATTGCAGCCTGACTCCTAGACCACCACTCCCTCACCCCACACACTGTGCTGACTGCGAAGTCCATCAGTTGACAGCCTTCCGAGCCACAGTTTCAAAAGCGTCAGATTGTTGTTGGCGATGAAATTGCTCTAAGTTGTCTACCTCACTTTCACTTCCTATTACCAGCCATTGTTCGAACCAGTCAGTTGACAGGTATGGAGCTTTGGCGCGTTGGCTGATATATCTAGTGACCTTGGCCGCGCGCGCCACGTGCACGACCTGGCTCCTCAACACAAGCACCAAGATTTCACACAGCGGGGCATGGACGGCATATATCTCACTTGCGTAAGAGCGTGCGAAGGTCAGGCTATTTCGACTTCATTTTATTAATGCGGTCTTTTGGGCGCATACTCCCATAGAGAAATTCCAAAACCCTCTTTTAGGAAGGATTCGTGTTGCGCGGGAGAACTAGCATGTATATGGCCCGCATGAATGACGAATTTTTGTCGCACAAGTACTGCGCGAATGCTCGTCAACAGAGAGCGATGGGCTTGGGAGCAGAAAATGCAGCGGGTATTATAAGGACCTGCTTCACGTGGAAGCCATCAGTGTGTTTCCGGCACAGTAGCTGATCTCATCGCTTTTGGTGTTTTTACTTGTCAGGTATTTATGGAGTGGGCCATACCTGTAGGCCTCATTGTAACTCAGACTCCTGATTAATCCAACCACCGCATCGGACAACTGCTGCACTGGAGAATCCATTCGATCGTTTATTGATTTTTCATAGCCCCCAATCTCAAGCGGCCCCACCATTCGCCTGGCCCTTACTGGTTGGCGCGGACCCCTGATGAATGCCAAAGCACACTCTCCGCCATAGGTTCGCTTCGGCCCTTCAGTATGGAGTAAAAGCCTTCTCCTTGTGTCGTTCGCCTAATTTTTTCCCCCAGAATCGTACATGTTTGCCTGATTTCAGTATGACTTTTAACCCTAATTGTAGGCCTCAGATTCCTCACCGGGCTACGGTTCCTATAAATGTTCCCTACGAAAATACTACTTCACATTCAACACGGCATTACCTGCAAATGACTGAGGGCAGATGAGTGGTTGCAAGTCAATGTATCGGGGATCAGGTGACGTTGTTCTACAGGAGGAGTCTATGGGATGAAGTTGAGTAACCCTGAGATGGCTCGAGCTTCGAATCAGACAATGTGACCGGCGTAATAGTGGCGGATGGCCAAAAACTTCACGGGCTGGAGTAGGCTTTCAACGCTCCCTTCCGCGAGCACTTCGGATTCCTAGTCGGCTCCACGGGTATCCATCCCTCCCT
The DNA here is from genome assembly GCA_902702965.1 of Spirometra erinaceieuropaei. Classification (NCBI taxonomy): domain Eukaryota; kingdom Metazoa; phylum Platyhelminthes; class Cestoda; order Diphyllobothriidea; family Diphyllobothriidae; genus Spirometra; species Spirometra erinaceieuropaei. The sequence goes on along the minus strand of CACRXP010000195.1, from coordinate 260,799 downwards.
TCGAATGTTGCTGTCGTTTATGAATTCCATCGTCCTTCCCAATTTTAGTGGTTCCTGGGTCATGGGGGAAGGGCTTTCGCCAGACCCCTCTCCTTTTATTTATAGTCGCAATCAGACAAACGAATCCCAAGAGAGATTACCCAATTGACTCAGTGCCTCAGTTCTCGTCCGATACCCGTCACATCAACGAATCGCAGATCGAGATGGCTGACGCGTTGTCCAGATCATTGCAGTCGGCGCAGTTCTTCAACAATACCTCGCAGGTAAAACTCAATCCCCAGCCTTTCTTTGCAGAGTGTCGTCTCCTGGACAGTAGCGCCAGAGCACATCTGGACAGAAGCTTCAGATCGTCTGCTTGTCCGTTAATCACTATTTCAAGTGTAGGGCTTTCGCCATCTTCGCTAGCTGCAGGCCCCTCTCCTTTGATTTACGGTCGCAACCAGACAAACGAAACGCAAGGGAGATTCCCCAACTGACTCACTGTATCAGTTTTCATCCGATATCCGTCACGTATATGAATTGCAGAATGAGATGGCTGACAAGCTGTCCAGACCATCAGATGGTCATAGGCATATCATATCGGCGACCGATCTCGCTGAAATGGCTTACCGGTTCCATCTTTGACATGTGCGTCTACACACCCTAACTGTACGACCTCCATCTGACTACAACTGACAGTAAAATCCGCTGTGGTGTGCCCGCCACCTCCCAGCGTCCGTCGTGCTACCATCCGTACACCGAAGCATCTTCTGCTTCCTGCGTGACCTATCACACCCATGGAATTCAGCGACGGTCGAATTGGTGTCCGAGAGCCTCGCCTGGTCTGTCTTATACAATGGACCAAAACTTTCGACAAGGGCCTGCCTCGGCTCTCATCGGAGCAAGATCTGTCGACACGACAAAGCTCCGTCGTCATTTTCTTCTAACCGAGTGCTTGATCAAACCACGTCCACGACGATGTTACATACCACCGCTTTTCTTTGATAGCTGTCAATAACTTCTCAACTGTGTGGACCGATTCATCTATTGACCGAAGACATTCCACTGACGAATGTTGAGGCGAGAACGGTGACCAAGACATTTCTCAGTGCCATCGTCGCTGCCACTTTACCGTAACTACTGACTACGATGCACGATCTGAGCCGCACCCCTTCCGATCTCGCCTCCTTTTCAGGCTTTACCGAAATCTATGACCCAACTCCGAACGAAATGGTCGAGCAGTTTCATCGCCACCCGAATACCCCCTTACACGCCACAGGGTATCCAGAGAACTGGATCGAGCACCGTTCAGCGGTACTGTTTAACATTCATTCGGGCCTTGAATTCTCTGCCCCCTACTTGGTGTTTCGCGCCATTTTCAGACTCCATGGTAAGGTTTTCCCCCGAGTCCCTCGCTGTGTAAGGGAGGATCCAATCAACCACCTCCACCATCTTCCCAGTTTGTGTGAACGCTCTCCCCGGCTAGGCCGAGACCAATTACCTCCAAGTGTTATCTGGAATAGTGGCTTGACGAAAAGTCCCACCTCTTGTATCAGTGTGACGCAGAACGATGACCTTTGGAAGAATCCAATGACGGCCTTTCCTGGATTGTCTCTCGAGTGACGGAAACGTTCCACATCCAGCACAACGCTCGCATTTCGGTTGTGAGCTTGGAACGATTCAAAACTGCTGTGCAAGGTACGGCTGTGCAGAAGCCCTTTGGTCCACACCCCTACGTTTTCTGTTACTCAATACTCAAGACTCTAGTTGCATCCCCGTTTTTCTCCTCTTCCCCTTACTTGAACTACCGCATACAATATATTTGAGAGCCAGCCCAAATTATTATTACCCCCTTGCTTGAATATACAATCCACTGGCACAAACACTTACGTAAGGATCCAGCCAGCTCGAAATACACAGAACATACGGCCCATAAGAATACGGATGATACACCAGACAAAAAAGACTGACTGCTTAACTAGAACTCATATTAAACACATGGAGCAAGCATGGATCGTGTACAGGCATTGACAGGACAGAATGCCGATGAAATTATTCGAGTGTATGAATAAATTTTGAAAAGAATAAGGAGATTGTAAGAGACCAGATACATGGCCTACGGCAATATGACTGATGATCAAAATGGAAGCATCACTGTTGTTCGAGAGTTCGTAGTAGATGCACGTAATAAGAGGCGTTGGCAACGCAGCATGCAGATGAAATTATCCAGATTTTAGAGAAAAGAGAAAAAGAGAATAAGGAGATAGTGAGTGATTTACAACAATGCAAGCTGGAAGAGATTCGAATGAGACAGAAGTCTCCTGAATTCCTGCCGCTCACTTCACATTCGGCAACTTGTGCAGATACATCAGCAGGGCGTGAAGTAGAGTGCAGCAGTGTGCATGGACTGTTCGCTAATGATTCGACCTACACATCATCTAGTGCGAGGGAGGTGAGTTTGGGAGAAGTCGACGAAGTTGAGAGGTGACCTGCAGTGATGGAAACCGCCACGGACCAGCGATGAGTGGAGAGACCGGCGGGTCATGAGAGAGCAAGTGCGTCTAACCCGAGGTCCACCGTTTGTGGGAAAACAAGGCTAGACGGACTGCTGTACCGAGAGAGGCTGAGATCTTGACCGGTGTTCCGGCGGAGAGCTGAACGCCTTCAATAATCCGAGGGATCTGCCACGGGATTTATCATGCCTGCTGATGAATGCATCATAAGGCTGATAGAAAGCAGGTGGAGTGAATTAATGAATGAGCCACGGACAGCAACTGATGATTGTTCAGTCGGCATTTTGGAACTGCCTGGGCTGTTGCATGACAAATTTCCTGCCTCCAAAGCCGTACTCAGGGATTGTTGTCGACAGGAAGCAGGTCTCCTGGCGGCGACTCCTCTCACTTGCAATGCATGGAAGCTCAGTTATGCGGATGCACCCACTGCCAATCACTCCGAATATTACCTACACACTCGAGATTTGGCTGGATCAGATCTGACGCACTGATGTCAATGGTTGGCGCAGTTTTTGTATTCTGACTCTACATTCAAAAACAGATAGGTGGACATGGTCTAAACTTTCGAAGGCGGGTAGGCTAGCTTTAGCGGCTAGACTAATGCACATATCGCTAAGAGAAATTTAATTTTCATGGAGATTTGCCCGGCTCCTGTGAAACTCCAAATGATGCCAATCTAGAGCAACATCTTAATCCCCCAAAGAGACAAATGCGTCTGTCATATTTCGGAAAACTGGATTACTTCTGTACGAAGCGTTCACATTTTTTGCCTTTTCGCTTGTTACGCATATGCATCTTCGGCGAATATTCCGCTGTCTTCACAGGTTAACAAACCTGTTTGCAGCACGCTTTCCTATTCAAAGCCAGACCATTGTCAATCCCTTATAAATTACTGTTCCATGTTCGAGTGCTGAAGTCCGTCCAACAAAACATCTACTGCATACCTCACGGTATTATGACTGTTCATCTTGTCGACTGACTAGCGGCGGCAACGGTGACGTCCGTGGGTACACGGATTCCGTAGTGCATCCCTAACTCACGATCTGTGTGGAGGAATCGTCTAATGCCCTGAATTCACCCTGAGGCAAAAATGACGAAATTTCCTACAAGCCACTCGACAGACTCAGTCCTGTCCACCGGACGGAGCTTTCAATTCAAAACTAGACGTTCACGGAGCTAAAGATCTCGACTAGACCGCTTCAGCGAAAAGTATTCAGTGAAAGTGGGAGGCAGGTCTACATTGTTAAGCACAGCAGACATACAAACAGACGCAAAGAGTTCGCGAGGTGCATATGGCCGTTACCAGTATTCAAACAGTTCTGCGTAACATCCTGCGTTGTATCCGTCCTCTCAGGCAGTAAGGACGCAAACCAGGCATAGCCTACTAAACTTGGTCTGGAAATTAAACGACAGGCAGTTCCGTAGAAAAGAGTAAGTCTTCGTGCAGTCTTTGTTAACCAGGCTTTCTTCGTACGTGTGTCCCGTTAGATTACACCAAGTGAATCCTAACACAAGTGACACAGACTTAACAAGTTTGATTTACTCTCAGAATACCCCTAAGTCCCATCCACTGTATATTCATATGCAGTGCAATACAAATTTGCGGAAATACACTCTCCCCCTTCATTCCCTCGACCACCAGAATCTGATTTGGTCTGCCATCGACTTCCACTTACTGCCCAACGAAACTCGACTATTCCTTCTAATCTGCAGACAAATTAGTAACTCAGAACCCGAATTTCGCTTGCTATTTAGAATTATTCTTATCCATCTACTAATTGCTCACTTCCATTGCTGTCAGATGCTGGCCAATCAAATCTCGAGCGGGACATGACAGAGAGATGGCGTCTCAGCTCGCATTACCCTCCTCATATGCATGCATATGCAAGCATGAACAGTGCTCACCGGAAGTCCAACTTACAATTCATTCGACCCAAGCTGGCTCTGAAAGCAGGAAATTTCTCATCCAATAAATTCGTGCATTTCTTCAGACCCGTCTCCGATGGCGATTCAACAACAACCAATTGCTGCCATTGACCCAGTGCATTTCTTCGTTTGCTTTCTCTCAACTTTATGCGGCATCCACTGAGACGTGCAATTGACTCTATGCGACGATCCTTCGGATTCTTGAAGACCTTCAGATTGTCCGTACCACAACCAATCCAAAATTTATTCTCATACGGTAGAACAGCCGACTTAGCTTTGCCTTCACTGCAAACGACTGACTTTGGTGTAGGGCATCCTACTCTCTCACGAACTACCGGCATTTCCCTCGATGGCTGTGCACTGGAAGCCTCCATCAATTCCATGGTCTTCTCAGGTTCCTCGAATTCTCTCAAACTGGCCTGACTGTCGCTCAGACGTGAGTAGGTGGAATAATTAGCAAACAGCCCATCCGCACTGTCCTGCTCTACTTCACGTTCTCCTGCTGCATCTGTCAAAGTTGCCGAATGTGAAGCAGGCAGCAGGATTTCAGGAGACTGCTGCCTCACTTCAGTGCCCTCAAGCTTGTATTGTTGCAAATCACTACACATCTCGCTACTCTCTTTCACATCTTTCTCTAAAATCTGAATAATTTCATCCAACAGTGCAGACACATTGTCTGTGCGCGGCTGTCTGCCGCGGACTGCCTCCGCCGGTGCCTCATCAGTCCCGCAGGCCTCGGCCGCTGTTGTCCTGCCTTCATTCCAACTGTCATGGCAGATGGCAGTGGAAGGGTTTGTCGCTTGAATAGCCACGTCAACTGTCAGACTGTGTTCTGGCTGTTCAAACAACCATCGAATTGGCCGGACCACTGTCTGCACCGAGGCCTCACAACGAAACAAATACACGGAGTTGGTATTGGAGTTGGTGAATTGGGCGCTGACAACAGCTTTTCCACGCCCGCGTGTGCGTCCCACTTTGAAGAGCTGGACAGATGGTCGTGAGTACTGCTGACCCATTTCTCACCGTCAGTCGTCTGTCAGCAGGTTCGCGCGTTCGAGGCGGAAGGCAGGCAAGCGCAGATTGAATTCGAATGAGTGGTGAATCATCGATCGGTGGCATGGCGTTGTCTATCGACCAGCCCACGAGGCGTTATCACACCCCCGGAAGAAATTAACGTCCAAAAATGGAGACATTGGTGCCGCTTCACCTTCTACCTCAAAATTCGCAGTCAGCGCACAAGCCGATGGTGGAACGGTCCTCACCTCAGTACACGTATTTTGGCCGTCAGGATGGCGACCTGAGTGCTTTATTCAAAGGCGTTCATGTCGGGAGACAGAAGCGCTGTTTATTATTTTCGTATAGCAAATAGGGATTGCTGTAAACATGTGCACATCTTAAACACCTGAATTCCAAATGCCACCTTCGATGTAACCCAGGGCAGTTAACGTAATTCAAAGTGCTCCATTATTAAAAAATAAGGCGCCATTCCTGCAAGTTGGTCAAGTGAATGGAGTTCGCTTAATGTTCTAGGCGGTGCTTTAGAGTTAGCCAAAACTGAAGTCTGCAATTAGGGTAAATTGTCCAGCTGAGTGAATAAATAAGATCTCTATCTGCCGACGCAGTGGAGTGCTTAATGACGCATTTCAACTGCGTCCCCTACCTGTGCTGACAGCATCCTCCCACTGACAAGCAGATAGCCTGATCTCAAGCGTTCCTTCTACCTTTTACTCAAACAAACGCCTCATTTGAGCAGTGATATGCCCCTCACACCCGGACTCACGCACACATTTGCCAGTTAGTCGGTGCATCCACTATTACTAATGGCGTGGTGCTTCAGTAAATATTCTACTGAGTAAACCTTACCCTTGGCCTCCTTCTCCGGGAAGTCTCCTTGGTTGTAGCGTGCTACAACTCCTCGGATGTGAGCTTCTTACGGTCTGTTTTACCGTCAAAACACCTAGCACATCGAGAAGTCGCTATATTCACTGACTATAGGTAGCTCATGTTGGCCTTATGTTCAAACTCCGAGCAGCTTGATCGACGGCGGATATGTCATCTGGACTACATCCGCCAATTGAATTGAGGCATCTGTCAGGTTGACAGAGCGCAGAATGCGATAGATAAGACAGTGTCCCCCCTCTACATCTCAAATCCTCATCCTTCCCAATGCATAACACTGACCTCACTGCACTGGTTACTGAACCGTGCTGGGTCAAGTTCATCCACAATGACGATGTCTTGGGTCACCAACTACAGGACGACTCGTCATGACTCCTCCGCCATACGCCCTTCATATTTCCTCGCAATCACTCCCAACCTGGGGTCCTAGCCACCACTACCAGCACCACCACACTGGCGATTGACCGGTTCGTGTGACCCGACATACAGAAGATCGTGGCAACTTGGACACACACCTGAATCCGTTTCAATCGCGGCAACGTCTATCGACAAAACAGTGCCCCGACTGGTATTGTCGCCACCCACGACGCTCACTTCAGTCATATCCAGCTGCACACTAAGCTCACATCCTTCTTCTTATGGCTGCACTCGCCTTCTTACCTGCGTCAATCAATCCACCCCTCAACTCAAAACTATTTCACTCCTGCCAAATGTTCTGACAGCGACTGTGGTCAAGGCGGTCTTCCGTCACTGGGTTGCCAACCCTGGCGCCGCATCCACCCATTATGACAGATCATGCATCCCACTTGGAATCTAACCTTCTCCAAACTCCTCTTGCATTTTAAGCTGCCACTGAACATGTACCCTTGCTTATCACCCGACTGCGGACGTGATGGTCAGGCGCTTTCATCGCCAACTGAAGTATCTACTGTGCGCCAGTGATGATAAGCAAAACTGCTCTGAACACCAACTATAAGCCCTCCTAACCGTTGGTTACTCATGCTTCTGAGATCGCATCCATCTTTTGACGTCTTTTAATCGCCAGCCTTCCATCTGGTCTGGAGGAAGGATGTAGTGGTCGTGCACTCCAGATGGCAATAGCGACCGAGAACCTCTTGTTAGCTGAATGCTAGTGCCACGTACAGCTCAGCACTCCCCTTAGTAGGACCTGATATACTGGTATTTCATGATTGACCGCGGCCAGACAGGTTCGGACTGCACGCTCACAACACACACTGACCCAACAGAAACAACATCTCGACCTCCGTGTGCTTAAACATCTGCCGTCGCGAACCTCTCAGCTGCTCCTACGCCACTCGTAGAAGCGAGGACCGTCCTCGTAACTCTGAATCACTGACCTTTGATTTGGCAAACCCCACGTTGTTGACATTCGTATCTCGAGGACCAGTTAACCTTACGCCTGCAAGCAAATAGGAGACCGCTCATCTGAACAATCTTCCTCCCACCTAATTATTCCCCAAACCCACACCCTCTTCACACACCGCCATGTGGACAATGACATGCTGGCTTGTCGAAAGTCGTGTGGTCGACAAAATAAAGATTCCCAATCAAAAGTCAAGGAAGACGGTTTGAGTTGGACAACCTTTACTGCCTGAGGAAGTGCGTACACAAGGGCTCTGGAGGCAGTTGCCGCAAGCGCGCTCCAAGCAAGCTGTTGTCTGTGTCCGCCTTCGAGGTGTTGTGTTAGTGCGTGTGTGCGCCCTTCGATGTCTCCACGTCTGCCAGCCAATCAGAGTGGGAACAGCGTTGATTGGCTTCGAGCACTCGCGCATCCCAGCAGCGCATCGACAAGGAGTGTGAGGCGGAGAGGAGGGCAGCGTGACAAAGGCGGAGAGCGAGGAGACGCGAACTGCCACAGGCTAACTTAATACCTCTTGTACACTCTCTTTTTGTAGTAAAGGCTGTCTTCTTAACTCAGTCTCTCTGACTCTTGGCTTGAGAAACCTCTTATTGTCGACCATCGTATTTCGACAGGCTTCCCAACCGTCAAACGAGGCCCATCTGAGGCATGTGCCCCGAAACAGCCTGGATGGCAGCCAGACGTGCAAACGTGTGATGGCTGGGATGAGGAAAGCCCTAGGAGCGGCGACAGTGCGGCTGTGACGAACAAAATCCTGCGCAGGAGTATAGGCGTTGAAGTTCGGGTGGCTGAGTCCGGGATATGCTCATCTGAGGCACGTGCGTAGGCTCGCACTGGTCAGCAGCCAGACGTACAAATGCGTGACAATTGGGACAGGAGAACTAAGAGGGGGCCTGTGGTAGGGATGCGATATACAGCATCGTGTGTTTGGGCATATGTGTTGAGGTTGGAGCGGATGGATTCGGGGCAATCGGTGAGGAGCTGCAAAATGAACTATCCACGTCGGTATCCGGGAGGGAAAGTTGGAGGGACTCCATAGAGGAAGGGATATCCCAGACGGTAAGAATGGTGGTCCGATTCTGACGACAGGACTGCCAGCATTCGACCAAAAATAGAAGGCGGGAAGGAGGTAGGGCAGAGTCGGCATATGAGCCTGTAGACCTGCCCTTTGATTTGCAATATGCCTCCTACAATAATTGCTGTCTAGAAGGAAGACTTATCTACAGTGAGTTACCGATCTCATGAAATGTTTGACGAAATTCTGAAGTATGTTTTCGGTGAGGAAAGATTACTTAGGTGGGGTTGTAATACTGATCATCTTGCAGCATGATCCTATAATTTTTTGGACTCAGCAGGAGGTCGGCTTTTGGAAGCACTTCTTTTCAATTTTCTATAAAAACCGCACTCGGTAAAAAATGACTACTTAAGTAGCATGCAGGTTCCACATTTATTTTCAATGGCCTTGTATATTCGAATACATTTTATGAAAAAAATGGACGAAAACATACTTGCTATCAGTCGTTTGGTAGAGAATCACGTCATCTTCATATTTGTTTACTCTAAGAATAAGTATAATTGGGTCCTAAATGGTTTCTAATTATGAAATTTCTTTAGACCGTACAATGTCCATTCATACAGCACCGCATCTGTCCCTTTACCATTGCTTCTCATGATGTGTACAACATAGTCCGCATCCATTGCACGATTCTATGAACTACCAATGGTATCTTTTTAAAGGCATCGAAGAATATATGATTTTCCTCACACGGAAAGCATCAACCTTGTACAATTTATTCACTAAGCGCTAATGCAACTAATGATCGGGCTCCAAATTATTCGGGAATTAAAAAACTTTCTTAAAACCTAATTATACTCCTTCTTCGAGTATAAACTATGAAGATGACGTGATTCTCTATCAAACCAGTGATAGAAAGCATATTTTTGTCTGTGTTTTTATAAAATATATATAAATTTATAAGACCATCGAAAATCAATGTGAAAAATGCATGCTAATTAAGCAGTCATTTTTTACCGAGTACGGTTTTTATAGAAGATTGAAAAGAGGTGCATTCAAAGGCGATATCCTGCCGTGTCCGAAATATTATAGGACTATGCCACAAGGCGATCAGTATTACGCCCCCACCTACGAAATCTTCCTAAGGGAAGACGAATTTCAGAATTTCGGCCAACATCACATGAGATCGGTCACTCACTGTATTTACTGGAAGCAGAACTTCAGTTTGCAATGGCTGTCCTGCTCGAAGATTGGTATTGCTGACAGCTATAATGATGTAGTAAGGGCATTATTAAAGTCGCCTGCAAAACAGTCCAAGTGATGACTGGGAGAGAAATTTATCGTTTCCATGAATGGCACTGTCGTGCATTTTGTACTTATGACCCCCTGACAGGCCGTCAGAACCAATCCGACCCATATTAACATGTATTACCTTCTAGGCTTTTGAACTATCCTGAATTCCACTGACTGCACTGCTTCGTAATTCCGTGAACCTTGCGGCTGTCTAGGCCACCGGCATTATTAATTGGACAAGACCAGCACGGCCTAGATACGCAGCGGTGAGTTTCACAGGTGTTAGTTTATAATGAAAGACACATGGGTTTTATCTGCCTCGTTCTGTATTATCACACCCAACATACACCACTGGTACTCGTGGACATAACGTCTGGCATAACTAAAAAAACCATCTGCGTGACAAAACGGATCACCTTCTAAAAAGAAGGCCTCGAATACCTCTTCGAAGAGAGTTTCCATCAAGGCGCGTTAAAGAGAGCCAGTTTAACTTGTTCCTCAACCCACTGGTGGATGCATTTTTGTGACTCTCCACGACGGTTAATGCACAACAGAATTGTTAAGCGCGTCGAGCTTTCCATACCAAGGACATAATTCGATGAATCTACTCTCATTTGAACACACCCTCTGCAGCTTATTCCTATGCGCTTTAGTATCAAGTCCGAATTCAGCCCCGACTGGAAAGTGAGTCGCCGTACGCCGTGGATGTGGCGGCTTGCAGCCAGCACTTGAGACTTGGCAGATAACTCTCTTGTCCTTGCTCGGTCTGTCGATACTCCGCGGCCTGCTTTGAGGCCCCGGGGTATAACAATGAGGGCAGGTCGCCCAAGATGATCGCCAGTCATTTTCTTCTATCCTAGCGCATTAGCTGCATGAGCGACTTGAGTCGAGAACGGACACACTGGCTGACCAGAAGTTCTACCGCCCTCCCCCCTTCCCTCGCGTGCTGTGAGCAACTTTGTGCACTCTTAGACTTTACTCATCGAACATAACGCACATTTTGCGCCAACATGATGCAGCTCACTACCTTGGCACAGTTGATTCCTCTGAATGCACACGGAGATGTAACACGCCTGTATTTTTTCTTGGACATGACTTTCTATGATTATTACTTGCCAATCCATGCCCAGCATTTTTCTGAAATAACCCGAAGGGTGGTGGTTCAGTGTAATCGCCTGGTTTCCGCGCACCTGTCGTGTCTCTTACTCTCACAGGGCCTCGGTCAGAATGATAGTCCTGTACACTCTCGATTTTGCGTCAAGGTTTAATGCGTATAACTAACTACTGTATTTGTTTTAGTAAGCCTTGTTTGGTCTATCAACTGGCAGCTATGGGATGTCGCCCCTTGAGTTTTGCCCACCAGACTGGTATAACCACGTGAACCGAGTCGTTCCAGTACAATCTTTCTTGGTGATATATTATTTGGCATGAGGAAGTCTTCGGCATTCTCCCCCTCCTCTCCGTAATCCGTTTCTTTCAAGAGGGTGGATGTGCACTCTTGTGTCATGTCGGTACTCACCATACAAAGCGTGCCGTGAGGATCGTCAGGTGCGTTTTGGTTTACTTTGGCTCGGTTGGATCACAACCGCTCAGCTTCCACGACATCTCCAAACGATGTCTGTTGTCGGATGTATACGCTATGACTTGTTCAATTCTTCGAAAAAACTAGTAAACCTTCTTGTTCCATGTCAGTACTCATCATGCAACGTCCGCTGTAAGGGTCGTTGAATGCGTATTGGTTTGTTTTACCTCGGTTACGACATAAACACTCAACTTCTATGATATCTTCAAACGGTTTCTGCTGTCAAACGTGAACGCCATGGTTTACTTAGTTCTTCAAGTATACTTGTGAGTAATCCCTCTCATAACCTGTCATAAGTCAGTCAAATTCCGTTGAGTTGACGTGTAAATTGAGCTCAGGAAGGAGCTATTCAAGTCCCCTATCCGGGAAGCTGTTACATCAGACATACTTCTGCAATATACGACAAGCATGTTTCCCACTCTTGCTTAAAACCTACGCCGTCTAGACCAAACCACGGACGATATTGAACCCCGTCTACGTGGGCCTATATTATCTGACTCGACACTGCAGCCCCTAGAGCTTTCCTCCTTCGACGCTGGCCGCAACAACAGAATACATATCTGTCGGTATGCAGCATAACATATTGGTATTATGCTATGCTAGATAGCATTGCTCTTGTCTGGCAGTATTCTACCACCTTTTCCGAGTTTATAGCTTCGGTTATTTCCTCCACTTTGATCAGAAAATCAAACTCTGATTATCCGACTTTTCTGTGACCCGGATCTGCTGTTCTGTATTTTAGAAGGAAATAAACAACCATTCTTACGTATTCTGTTTATAAATGCATTTCATTACTGCACAAAAACTTTACATGTAGATATTCATTTTCCTTAAATTTTTATTTTACACTAGTCAGTTGACTTGTTATGAAGATACAAACAGGCGTCCATACTTACATTATTTGGTTTTTTCCCCTGTTTATTAGGGTGTAGTCCCATAGCTTCTCTAATATTCATGGGCATCATGCTACTTTCCAGAAAATTTATGCAACTACTATATTTAGCCTCTATTGGTCTTCTCTCCTATTGCTTGTTCGTTTCGTTGGCCCATGGGCTGTGGCAAATTTTCAGGCGGCGGATTATTCAATTATCTTTTATTTATTGCGACTTGCGTTTTGTTTATTTTCTAAATTAACGCACCCGCTTCCGTTGTTATAAATAGGCGTGGGGGAAGACTTTCAGCAGGAAAACATCTATTTTCTTAGTGCTATGGCATGCATTTCGCTCCCCCTACGCGGCGATGCCCTACCCGTGAAATCCCTATTACTACCATCCCCGTATTACACGGACCTGGAGTTACCGGTTGCGAAGTGGGGTTACACAACCTACCGTTACCAGCTTTGGAATTTGACTTGCTAATTTGTTTCCGACCATTGCGTTTCTTGAAGTGGAGCTTTCAAGGCACGCTAATTCACCCCTGATGTGAGATGAGTACCATCGGCATGTATCACGGTTTCTTCGAACTGGTCAGTTGATGCCAGCTGATGCATGACTGCGGTATTCTACGCGGTAATGGCCAGTCCGAAATCGAAGCAGGCGGTTACAGAGGAGTCCACGCTCTCTGGTGGTGGTGGTGGTGGTG
>CACRXP010000195.1:207104-247365 GCA_902702965.1 Spirometra erinaceieuropaei | reverse complement strand
TGGTGGTGGTGGTGGTGGTAGATAGCATCCCAGGTTGGGAGTGATTGCGAGGAAATATGAAGAGCGTATGGCAGAGGAGTGTGAGAGCTGAATGGGAGTAGTGACTACCCAATATGGTGTCATGGCGACTGATAAACGGGTAGTCGTCCTGTATTTAGTGATCCACGACATCGTCATTGTAGATGAACTTGACCCAGCACGGTTCAGTAACCAGTGCAGTGAGGTCGGTGTAATGAATTGGGAAGGATGAGGATGTGCGATGGAGGGGGGGGGGACGGGGCATTGCCCTATCCATAGCATTCTGTGCTCCATCAAGCTGACAGAATCCTCAATTCAACTTCAGTTTCAGTTTATTTGAAGGAAACATAGGTTTCGAATCTTTGAACTAGCTACTTGTTACAAGGATGTGAAGTATGTCACAAATTTGAAAATGGAAGCATCCAACAGCAACAGAAGTTTTTTTTCAGATTGACGATGTTTTCGAAACCAGACAGATAAACGAATTGTTCCAGGTGTTAAAAACATTAACGTTACTAAATTTGCTGTACAGTAGTCTATCTATAGATAATTGGTGCTATCTCAGTTTCTGAGACGAATTGAACTGAATGCCAGCACTCACATTCAACGGACCTGGGACAATAATAAAAAACAAACCTTACTGAAATGCGGACAATAATTAAAAAAGCATTAATAAACTGTCAGAGCGAAATGCTAAGACGATATCGGTCAGGTGACACTATGACGTTTAGTGGCACGCTGGTCCAACTTGCGTTTAAAAGCCTCGACGGAGGTGGACATGACGACGTCTGCAATCAGAGCATTCCAAACCTCGATCACTCTGTCGGAAAAGAATAACTTCCGAATGCCAAGCCTGGCGCCAGTCACATGCAGTTTAAGTGGATGACCTCGGAGGTTCGTTGTGGTTGCTAACTCAAAGAAATCAGCAGGTAAGAGGCAGCAGTCTTGGCCGCGCATTATACGGAATGTTTGTATGAGGTCGCCTCTTAGCTGTCTGTAACCCTGTGGAAATGGCCGAGATTGAATAGTTGTGGTTCACAGGGTAGTGAATCCTGTCCACTTGCGAGTTTGGTTGCCAGCCTTTGAACTTTCTCAAGGATGCTGAGATCGTTAGAGATCCAGGGTTTCCACGACTGAATGGCGATCTCTAGCTGTGGCCGTACAAATGTCCGAAAGTCTTTAACGAAGCAGTTCTCATCGAAGGTAGAGAAACCTCTCTTGACAAGATAAAGGACTGACATCGCGGACTTGGCTACCTTGGATCAGTGAAGCGACGGTTTTAGAGGAGTCGTTACCCACACACCCAAGTCTTTCTGAGCGTTTACCTCCTGCAATGTCAAGCCATTTAAGTGGTAAACCCTCCGGCTCAGAAATCGGGTCCTGCCGACTCGCAAGACATTTCACTTAGTCACATTAAACGGCAAAAGCCAGTCCTGTGACCATTTCTCGAGTCGGGTCAGGTCTGCCTGCAAGCGCACTTCGTCAAATTCAGTTCGGATGACGCTCCAAAGTCTAACATCATCAGCGAACATGGCGACATCCCAATTCAGTTCACTGACGCAGTCGTTGACGCATATAATGAATAGAAGAGGGCCAAGGACGGAGCCTTGTGGAACGCCGCTTTCAACCGCTACCCCCGCCGACTGCCTGTCACGACGCGGACGATTTGAGAATGACCGATCAAGAAGCTTTGAATCCACCTCAGGAGATTACCCCTAATGCCTGTTCGGCTGAATTTGTACAGGAGACACTGCTGTGGCACACTGTCGAATGCTTTCTTAAAGTCGACCTAGACTACGTGCACTGTATTGCCGCCATCGACTGCCCGGGTCCAGAGATCTAAACAATAAAGTAGACTTGTCATGCATGATCTGCCTCTACGAAATCCGTGCTGGGCATCGCATAGCAGATTATGCTCTTCTAGGAAGTGCATTATTTCTCGCTTAATTATTTTTTCCATAATTTTGCAGCAAATTGAAGTAATGCTGATTGGTCTGTAGTTGTTTGCTAAGACCCTGCTGCCGTCTTTATAAATTGGCGTAATCCGTGCAGATTTCCAATCGGCGGGCAAATAACCTGCTTCGAACGAAGCTTGGAAGAGTATGGACAGTGGTTTAGATAGTTCTCCAGCAAGCTCCTTCAACAATTTGGACGGTATGTCATCCGGCCCAGGTGATTTAGACCCATTCAGCGTCAACAGTTCTTTGAGACTATAGCTTCGGCGAAAGAGACGTGCTCAATCTTTGGCCTGTCCACTATGTCGTAGTCGGAAGGAAGAAATGCGCTTTCCTTCATAAAGGTGGGCATAAGTAATTGCGAACGGTGCTCTAACTTTTCTCCGTCCTCACTGAGTTCTAGGTCATCACTAGCTTTCAATAGCGGATTGGGTCTCTGTTCCGTGTGCTTCTTCTTATATAAACATAGAATAACTTAGGATTTTCTGCGGCTCGATTCAGTAGATCTTTCTCGAAAGTAGCCGCGTCCTGCGGATTAGCCTTTTAACTAGGTTCCTCTGTAGTCCAAGCGACCGCGTCGTACTGTTATGGAAGTAGTCCATCTTTTTCTCTGTCCGAACAAGCCACCAGGGTTAGAAAGAACATTTGGCGCGGTAACTTTGCCCAAATGAAAGCTGAACTAAGCACCATAAGCTGGGAATCAGCTTTTTCCGGTGGCATAATCAAGGATTGTGACTGGTTTAATGAGTTATTGCACGTTCTACTCAGAGACCACTGTCATATTTCACGGAAGAATCTGAACAGCAGACCCCACTGGCTAACACAAGATTTAAAAAAGAAGTGAATAACAAGCGGAGATTATGTAGGAAATTCCTCTCGAATAGGAGCTCTGTATCGATAAATGCATACGAGGCACAGAGGAAGGAGGTAGTGTAGATGACAGATCCGCGGACGAATAAGCTGCTCGAAGTTTGAGCATAAGGTCAATAAGAGCTGCCTATGGTCAGTGAAGATAGTGACTTCTCGGTGGGCTAGGTGTTTTGACGGTAAGACTGACTGTAAGAAGCTCACATCCGAAGAGTTGTAGCATGTTACAACCAAGGAGACTTCGCGGAGAAGGAGGCCAAGTGTAAGGTTTACTCAGTAGAATATTTACTGAAGTACCACGCCATTAGTAATGGTGGATGCACCGACTAACTGGCAAATGTGTGCGTATAAGTTAACGTGGGTCCGGGTGTGAGGGGCATTTAACTGCTCGAATGAGTTATGTGTTGTGAGTAAAAGCTGGAAGGAAGGCTTGAGATCAACAAGAGGTTCTCGGTCGCTATTGCCATCTGGAGTGCACGACCACTACATCCTTCCTCCAGACCAGATGGAAGGCTGGCGATTAAAAGACGTCAAAAGATGGATGCGATCTCAGAAGCATGAGTAACCAACGGTCAGGGATGCGTATAGTTGGTGGTCAGAGCAGTTTTGCTTATTATCACTGGCGCACAGTAGATACTTCAGTTGGCGATGAAAGCGCCTGACCATCACGTCCGCAGTCGGGTGATAAGCAAGGGTCCATGTTCAGTGGCAGCTTAAAATGCAAGAGGAGTTTGGAGAAGGTTAGATTCCAAGTGGGATGCACGATCTGTCATAATGGGTGGATGCGGCGCCAGGGTTGGCGACCCAGTGACGGAACACCGCCTTGACCACAGTCGCTGTCAGAACATTTGGCAGGAGTGAAATAGCTTTGAGTTGAGGGGTCGATTGATTGACGCAGGTAAGAAGGCGAGTGCAGCCATGAGGAGGAAGATGTAAGCTCAGTGTCTAGCTGGATTGGACTGAAGTGAGCGTCGTGGGTGGCGACAATACCAGTCGGGACCCTGTTTTGTCGATAGACGTTGCTGCGATTGAAGCGGATTCAGGTGTGTGTCCAAGTTGCCACGATCTTCTGTATGTCGGGTCACACGAACCGGTCAGTCGCCAGTGTGGTAGCGCTGGTAGTGGTGGCTAGGACCCCAGTTTGGGAGTGATTGCGAGGAAATATGAAGGGCGTATGGCGGATGAGTCATGACGAGTCGTCCTGTAGTTGGTGACCCACGACATCGTCATTGTGGATGAACTTGACTCAGCACGGTTCAGTAACCAGTGCAGTGAGGTCAGTGTTATGCATTGGGAAGGATGAGGATTTGAGATGTAGAGGGGGGACACTGTCTTATCTATCGCATTCTGCGCTCTGTCAACCTGACAGATGCCTCAATTCAATTGGCGGATGTAGTCCAGATGACATATCCGCCGTCGATCAAGCTGCTCGGAGTTGGAACATAAGGCCAACATGAGCTACTTATAGTCAGTGAGGATAGTGACTTCTCGGTGGGCTAGGTGTTTTGACGGTAAAACAGACCGTAAGAAGCTCACATCCGAAGAGTTGTAGCACGCTACAACCAAGGAGACGTCCCGGAGAAGGAGGCTAAGGGTAAGGTTTACTCAGTAGAATATTTACTGAAGTACCACGCCATTAGTAATAGTGGATGCACCGACTAACTGGCAAATGTGTGCGTATAAGTTAACGTGAGTCCGGGTGTGAGGGGCATATAACTGCTCAAATGAGGCGTTTGTTTGAGTAAAAGGTAGAAGGAAGGCTTGAGATCAGGCTCTCTGCTAGCCAGTGGGAGGATGCTGTCAGCACAGGTAGGGGACGCAGTTGAAATGCGTCATTAAGTACTCCACTGCGTCGGCAGATAGAGATCTTATTTATTCACTCAGCTGGACAATTTACCCTAATTGCAGACTTCACTTTTGGCTAACTCTAAAGCACCGCCTAGAACATTAAGCGAACTCCATTCACTTGACCAACTGGTAGGAATGGCGCCTTATTTTTTGATAATGGAGCACTTTGAATTACGTTAACTGCCCTGGGTTACATCGAAGGTGGCATTTGGAATTCTGGTGTTTAATATGTGCACATGTTTACAGCAATCCCTATTTGCTATACGAAAATAATAAACAGCGCTTCTGTCTCCCGACATGAACGCCTTTGAATAAAGCACTCAGGTCGCCATTCTGACGGCCAAAATACGTGTACTGAGGTGAGGACCGTTCCACCATCGGATTGTGCGCTGACTGCGAATTTTGAGGTAGAAGGTGAAGCGGCACCAATGTCTCCATTTCTGGATGTTAATTTCTTCCAGGGGTGTGATAACGCCTGGTGGGCTGGTCGATAGACAACGCCACGCCACGCCACGCCACCGATCGATGACTCACCACTCATTCAAATTCAATCTGCGCCCGCCTGCCTTCCGGCCCGCCTGTCCAAACGCGCGAACCTGCTGACAGACGACTGCCAGTGAGAAATGGGTCAGCAGTACTCACGACCTTCTGTCCAGCTCCTCAAAGTGGGGCGCACACAAGGGCGTGGAAATGCTGTTGTCGACGCCCAATTCGCCAACTCCAATACCAACTCCGTGTATTCGTTTCGTTGTGAGGCGTCGGTACAGACAGAGGCCGGGCCAGTGCTGTGGTTGCTTGAACAGCCAGAACGCAGTCTGACAGTTGACGTGGCCATTCAAGCGACAAACCCTCCCACTACCATCTGCCATGACAGTTGGAATGAAGGCAGGACAACAGCGGCCGTGGGCTGCGGGACTGATGAGGTACCGGCGGAGGCAGTCACGGGCAGACTACCGCGTACAGACAATGTGTCTGCACTGTTGGATGAAATTATTCAGATTTTAGAGAAAGATGTGAAAGAGAGTAGCGAGATGTGTAGTGATTTGCAACAATACAAGCTTGAGGGCACTGAAGTGAGGCAGCAGTCTCCTGAAATCCTGCTGCCTGCTTCACATTCGGCAACTTTGACAGATGCAGCAGGAGAACGTGAAGTAGAGCAGGACAGTGCGGATGGGCTGTTTGCTAATTATTCGACCTACTCACGTCTGAGCGACAGTCAGGCCAGTTTGAGAGAATTCGAGGAACTTGAGAAGACCATGGAATTGATGGAGGCCTCCAGTGCACAGCCATCGAGGGAAATGCCGGTAGTTCGTGAGAGAGTAGGATGCTCTACACCAAAGTCGGTCGTTTGCAGTGAAGGCGAAGCTAAGTCGGCTGTTCTACCGTATGAGAATAAGTTTTGGATTGGTTGTGGGACGGACAATCTGAAGGTCTTCAAGAATCCGAAGGATCGTCGCATAGAGTCAATTGCACGTCTCAGTGGATGCCGCATAACGTTGAGAGAAAGCAAACGGAGAAATGCACTGGGTCAATGGCAGCAATTGGTTGTTGTTGAATCGCCATCGGAGACGGGTCTGAAGAAGTGCACGAATTTGTTGGATGAGAAATTTCCTGCTTTCAGAGCCAGCTTGGGTCGAATGAATTGTAAGTTGGACTTCCGGTGAGCACTATTCTTGCTTGCATATGCATGCATATGAGGGGAGCGTGCATTTCTGCAAGTTTGTATTGCACTGCATATGCATAAAAAGTGGATTGGAGTTTGGGGCCTTTTAAGAGTCAATCGCACTCGCAAAGTCTGGGTAGCTTGTGTTAGAATGCACTTGCTGTAATCCAACCGGATACAGCTACTAGCAAGACACTGATGAAGAAAGCCTGGTTAACAAATACTGCCGGAAGACTTACTCGTTTCTACGGAACTGCCTGCTGTTTAATTTCTAGACCAAGTTTAGTAGGCTATGCATGGTTTGTGTCCTTACTCCCCGAGAGGACGGATACAACGCACGAAGTTCCGCAGAACTGTTCGAATACTAGTGTCGGCCAAATGCACCTCGAGAACTCTTTGCGTCTGTCTGTATGTCTGATAGGCTTGCCAATGGAGCGGTCTAGTCGAGATCTTTAGCTCCGTGAACGTCTAGTTTTGAATTGGTAGCTCCAACCGGTAGATAGGACTAGGTCTGTTAATTGGTGTGTAGGGAGTTTCGTCATTATTGCCTCAGGGATAATTCAGGGCATCAGGCGATTCCTCCACACAGATCGTCAGCTGATGAGGTCTCTGTGAAATGCGTGTCCCGGCCGACATCACCGTTGCCGCTGAATTGGTGACCTTGCCCGTCAGTGGACAAGATAGACAGTCGTGATAACGTGAGTTATGGAGTAGATGTTGTGTTTGACGGACTTCAATACTCGAAGGTGGAACATTAGTTTGAAAGGGATTGACAAGAGTCTGTCTTTGAATAGAAAAGCCTGTTGCAAACTGGTTTATTAACCTGTGGGGACAGGAGAACATTTGCCGAAGATGCACATGCGTAAAAGGCGAAAAGGCTAAAAATGTGAACGCTCCGTATAGAATTAGTCCAGATTTCCGAAATATGACAGACGTATTTGTCTGTTTGGGCGATTAAGACGTTGCTCTAGATTGGCATCACTCGGAAATTCACAGGAACCAGGCAAATCTCCATGAAAAGTTAATTTCTCTTAGCGGTATGTCATCCATGCAAGTACTAACCGAGCCCAACGTAGCTTAACTTCGGTGGTCGGACGAGAACTGGTGCCTTCTACGTGGTATTTGTGTTAGTCTAGCCGATAAAGCTAGCCTACCCTCCTTCGAAAGTTTAGACCATGTCCACCTATCTGTTTTTGAATGTAAAGTAGAATAGTTTTGATGTCAGAATACAATAACTGCGCCAGCCATTGACATCAGTGTCAGATCTGATCCAGTCAAATCTCGAGTGTGTAGGTAATATTCTGAGGGATTGGCAGGGGGTGCATCCACATAACCGAACTTCCATGCATGCAAGTGAGAGGAGCCGCCGCCAGGAGACCTACTTCCTGTCGACAACAATCCCTGAGTACGGCTTTGGAGGCAGGAAATTTGTCATGCAACAGCCCAGGCAGCTCCAAAATGCCTGCTGCTGAACAATCGCCAGTTGCTGTCAGTGGCTCATTCATTCATTCACTCCACCTGCTTTCTATCAGCCTTACGTTGCATCCATTAGCAGGCATGATAAATCCCATGACAGATCCCTCGGATTATTGAAGGCGTTCAGCTCTCCGTCGGAACACCGGTCAAGATCTCAGCCTGTCTCTCGGTACAGCAGTCCGTCTAGCCTTGTTTTTCCACAAACGGCGTACCTCGGGTTAGACGCACTTGCTCTCTCATGACCTGCCCGTCTTTCCACTCATCGCTGTCCCGTGGAGGTTTCCATCACTGCAGGTCACCTCTCAACTTCGTCGACCTCCCTCCAACTCACCTCCCTCGCACAAGATGATGTGTAGACCGAATGATTAGCGAACAGTCCATGCACACTGCTGCACTCTACTTCACGCCCTGCTGATGTATCTGCACAAGTTGCCGAATGTGAAGTGAGCGGCAGGAATTCAGGAGACTCCTGTCTCACTCCAATCTCTTCCAGCTTGCATTGTTGTAAATCACTCACTATCTCCTTATTCTCTTTTTCTCTTTTCTCTAAAATCTGGATAATTTCATCTGCATGCTGCGCTGCCAACGCCTGTATCTGATTCATGTTTGTTACGTGCATCTACAACGAACTCTCGAACAACAGTGATGCTTCCATTTTGATCATCAGTCATATTGCCGTAGGCCATGTATCTGGTCTCTCACAATCTCCTTATTCTCCTCCAAATTTATTCATACACTTGAATACTTTCATCGGCACTCTGTCCTGCCAATGCCTGTACACGATCCATGTTTGCTCCATGTGTTTAATATGAGTTCTAGAGAAGCAGTCAGTCTTTTTTGTCTTGAGCCCCATCCGTATTTTCAGAGGCCGTGGGTTCGTTGCACTCCTAGATCCCTTTTCCACCGTGGATACTGCGTTTGTGGGTGAATGTTTGGTCTAGCGGACTGTGTATTCAAGCAAACGTTGTGGGGACAATGGTCCGGGCTGGCTCTCAAATATGTGTTAGGTGTGGTAGTTTGGCTAAGAAGAGGAGGGGAGGGGGAGGAGGAGGAGGAGGAGGAAATAAACCGAGATGCAGTTAGAAGCTGGGGTATTGAGTAACAGAAGACAGGGGAGGTTCGGGATCCAGGGATTGGGACCATAGGGCTTCTCAACTGCCATATCTAGGACAGCAGTTTTGAAGCGTTCCAAGCTCACAACCCAAATGCGAGCGTGGTGCTGGATGTGGAACGTCTCTGTGACTCGAGAGACAATCCAGGAAAGGTCGTCATTGGATTCTTCCAAAGGCAATCGTTCTGCGTCACACTGATACAAGAGGTGGGACTTTTCGCCAAGCCAATATTCCAGATAACACTTGGAGGTAATTGGTCTCGTCCTAGCCGGGGAGGTGGTTGATTGGATCCTCCCATACACAGCGAGGGACTGGGAGAGCACCTCAGCACGGAGTCTGAAAATGGCACGTAACACCATGTAGGGGGCAGAAAATTCAAGATCCGAGTGCGTGTTCAACAGTACCGCTGGATGGTGCTCGATCCAGTTTTCTGGATACCCTGTGGCGTGTAAGGGGGTATTCGGGTGGCGATGAAACTGCTCGACCATTTCGTTCGGAGTTGGGTAAAAGATTTCGGTAAAGCCTGAAAAGGAGGCGAGATCGAAAGGGGTGCGGCTCAGATCGTGCGTCGTAGTCAGGAGTTACGGTAAAGTGGCAGCGACGATGGCACTGAGAAATGTCTTGGTCACCGTTCTCGTCTCGACATTCGTCAGTGGAATGTCCTTCGGTCAATGGATGAATCGGTCCACACAGTTGAGAAGGTATTGACAGCTATAAAAGAAAAGCGGAGGTCTGTAACATCGTCGTGGACGTGGTTTGATCAAGCACTCGGTTAGAAGAAAATGACGACGGAGCTTTGCCGTGTCGACAGATCTTGCTCCGATGAGAGCCGAGGCAGGCCCTTGTCGAAAGTTTTGGTCCACTGTATAAGACAGACCAGGTGAGGCTCTCGGACACCAATTCGACCGTCGCTGAATTCCATGGGTGTGATAGGTCACGCAGGAAGCAAAAGATGCTTCGGTGTACGGATGGGTAGCACGACGGACGCTGGGAGGTGGCGGGCAAGTCACAGCGGATGTTACTGTCAGTTGTAGTCAGATGGAGGTCGTACAGTTAGGGTGTGTAGACGCACATGTCAAAGATGGAACCGCTAGGCCATTTCAGCGATATCAGTCGCCGATATGATATGCCTATGACCATCTGATGGTCTGGACAGCTTGTCAGCCATCTCATTCTGCAATTCATATACGTGACGGATATCGGATGAGAACTGATACAGTGAGTCAGTTGGGGAATCTCCCTTGGGTTTCGTTTGTCTGGTTGCGACCGTAAATCAAAGGAGAGGGGCCTGTAGCTAGCGAAGATGGCGAAAGCCCTACACTTAAAATAGTGATTAACGGACAAGCAGACGATCAGAAGCTCCTGTCCAGATGTGCTCTGGTGCTACTGCCCAGGAGACGACACTCTGCAAAGGAAGGCTGGGGATTGAGTTTGACCTGCGAGGTATTGTTGAAGAACTGCGCCGACTGCAATGGTCTGGACAGCGCGTCAGCCATCTCAATCTGCGATTCGTTGATGTGACGGGTATCGGACGAGAACTGAGGCACTGAGTCAATTGGGTAATCTCTCATGGGTTTCGTTTGTCTGATTGCGACTATAAATAAAAGGAGAGGGGTCTGGCGAAAGCCCTTCCCCCATGACCCAGGAACCACAAAAAGTGGGAAGGACGATGGAATTCATAAACGACAGCAACATTCGAAGGGAGGGATGGATACCCGTGGAGCCGACTAGGAATCCGAAGTGCTCGCGGAAGAGAGCGTTGAAAGCCTACTTCATCCCGTGAAGTTTTTGGCCATCCGCCACTATAACGCCGGTCACATTGTCTGATTCGAAGCTCGAGCCAGCACAGGGTTACTCAACTTCATCACACAGACTCCTCCTGTAGAACGTCACCTGGTCCCCGATGCAGTGACCCGCAACCAATCATCTGCCTTCAGTTATTTGCATGTAATGCCGTGTTGAATGTGAAGTAGTATTTTCGTAGGGAACATTTATAGGAACCGTAGCCCGGTGAGTAATCTGAAGCCTACAATTAGAGTTAAAAGTCATACTGAAATCAGGCAAACATGTACGATTCTGGGGGGAAAAATTAGGCGAACGACACAAGGAGAAGGCTTTTACTCCATAGTGAAGGGCCGAAGCGAACTTATGGCGAAGAGTGTGCTTTGGCATTCATCAGGGGTCCGCGCCAACCAGTAAGGGCCAGGCGAATGGTGGGGCCGCTAGAGATTGGGGGCTATGAAAAATCAATAAACGGTCGAATGGATTCTCCAGTGCAGCAGTTGTCCGATGCGGTGATTGGATTAATCAGGAGTCTGAGTTACAATGAGGCCTATAGGTATGGCCACCTGCATAAATACCTGACAAGTAAAAACACCAAAATCGATGAGATCAGCTACTGTGCCGGAAACACACTGATGGCTTCCACGTGAAGTAGCTCCTTATAATACCCGTCGCATTTTCTGCTCCCAAGCCCATCGTGCTCTGTTGACGAGCATTCGTGCAGTACTTGCGCGACAAAAATTCGTCATTCATGCGGGCCATATACATGCTAGTTCCCGCGCAACACGAATCCTTCCTAAAAGAGGGTTTTGGAATTTCTCTATGGGAGTATGCACCCAAAAGACCGCATTAATAAAATGAAGTCGAAATAGCCTGACATTCGCACGCTCTTACGCATGCGAGATATATGCCGTCCAAGCCCCGTTGTGTGAAATCCTGGTGCTTGTGTTGGGGAGCCAGGTCGTGCACGTGGCGCGCGCGGCCAAGGTCACTAGATATATCAGCCAACGCGCCAAAGCTCCATACCTGTCAACTGACCGGTTCGAACAATGGCTGGGACCTGGTAATAGGAAGTGAAAGTGAGGTAGACAACTTAGAGTAATTTCATCGCCAAAAACAATCTGACGCTTTTGAAACTGTGGCTTGGAAGGTTGTCAACTGATGGACTTCGCAGTCAGCTCAGTGTCTGGGGTGAGGGAGTGGTGGTCTAGGAGTCAGGCTGCAACGGCTCCTTCTCAATTTGGCCTTTATGACACTCCCAATCCGTGGCATCCTAGCCGGGTGTGGCGGCACGCCTGGGGGCGACTTCGGCCGCGCCAGCCACATGCGTCCTCTCTGACTTCCGGTTTACTTGACTATGTATTGACACCGAGCCCAGGCATGGAAAAGAAAAATAAGGAAGATGCTACGCAAGCCTACGCTAACCGTAAACTGACTTACGCGCAATTCACCTTGCCTGCTTTACATTTATGTGGAGCCCACAGTGGATATTGTTCTGAACTATCGTGTGATTTGGGTGTAGGGGTGTTCAGCTGTGTGTCCACGTGATGGTCGTAGTAGGTCGCCCACTTGCTTGCAGGTGTATGCTACGCCTAGAGTCCATTAACTCGCACACAACTTCCACGTGTGGCTCACCGAAACTGGGCTATGTCTAGCGTCCACACCCAGGTGACCGCCTCGACCGACGGGCGAAATCAGATGCAAGTGTCCGTGTGTGCCATTCCATACACGGAAATTCTTTTCCCCTCCTACCACCACTGGTCACACAAATCATCGCATCGCCATCTCCCGGATGAGCCTTCGTCAGCGACCCCGTAGGAATTCCCGAGGTAAGTCGAATACCGCTTGATTGTGCTTGACTGCTCACACTTGCATTTCCAACACTCAGCAAGCTATTGACCGGCAGACCGGTCCCTTTCCACTCCCTCGAACCTTTCCTTAGTTTATCACTCTCCATACTCTCTACTCTGATATACATTCTTTTTCTGCAGCCCTGCAGGAGTCCACAAATCAAGTGACCACCAGGTAAGCGAATTGCCGTCCTGATGAAGACCGTTGTGTTGGATTTGTCTGCCCACCGTCTACGTTTCAGTTAGTTCGAAGACAGAAGGGAAATTCTGCTTCCCGTCTTCTATCCTTCTTCCCTCCGCCCGTCTCCCCCCCCCCCTTCAGAATGTCCTATGGAGGGGGCGACATGCAATCACGTAAGCGGCCAAGGTCAAATCGGATCGTCCTCTCATCAAACAGTTGTGGCCCATAGTAAAGTCCGGCAGCCGTCTGGGATGTCTAAGCAGCCTTATTTAAGGACAGTACTGCTCACCCCCGCAAGGCGGGGTCCTTCGACACCTTCGTCGTCATCGAACGGGATCAGGTGCTGATGTTCAAAGAACAACTTAACGCCGTCTTCCCGGACATTCAATTTACGATGGAAGAGGAGGAAAAAAACCAGCTGGCCTTCCTGGATGTCCTCGTCTGCCGCAAAGATTGTGGTGGCCTAAAAACCAAAGTGTTCAGGAAAGCGACAAATACGACGCAAATACTGAACTTCAATAGCAACCACCCGATCAGTCACAAACGCAGTTGCGTAAGGGCGCTACACCGGCGCGTTGAGACGCACTTCAGTGAAATGGAAGACAAGGTTGCTCAATTACAATATCTTCGACGGGTAATGAGAGCCAATGGTTACCCGCGCAACTTTGTCAACCAGTGCATACGAAAAGGACACCAGAGACCAAATCCAACCGGCCCCAAATTTTGGCGGGCTCTTCCGTACGCGAAGAACGTCTCGGAAGCCGTCAGTCGTTTTCTCACTCCACTTGGAGTTGGGGTTGCACACAGGCCGGAAGCAACCATTAGGCGCCAAGTCACGAGGCCAAAAGACCCGCTGCCACGGCAGGAAAAGTCTGAAGTTGTTTACCGGATCTGGTGTAGTTGCGGACAAAGCAATTATGTCGGAGAAACTGGGAGATTACTCCGTACGCGAATTGCCGAGCACGCAGCAGCAGTGAGGCGGGGAGACGCTAACTCTCAGGTGGCGGCACACTCGACGGGACCCGGCCATATTTTCAAATCTCAAGAGGCCGAAATCCTCGCAAGGGGTGACAACCGCGTGAGCCGCGAGCTGCTCGAGTCATGGTTCTCAGGCCCGCAATCCATCAACAAGCACACTGACCTCCCGGTACCCTATTCCGTACTGCGATTTTCCCTGGGCAGGAGGATCAGTCACGTGGGGAGGGCGCGGGCGAGCAATCAACACGGTGACAGTGAGCCAGTTTGCCGAGCAATCGTCACACCAGCATGCAGCACGGATAATGAAATCGCGGCAATTACCGACTCGGAGTAGGACCGACAAGCCACCACCGCATCAATTACGATCCCAGCGGTGATTGCGAGAAATGTTAATTGCAGTGCGCATGCGGTCGCACGGCAGCCACGTGCTATAAAAACTGCACTCCTGGTGCCACCATCACCTTTATCTGCGAATGTCTCTGATGACAGATTCCAGTGAGAATCCGAAACGTCAGGCAAATAAATTTCTTGTTCCAGTGATCGCATCTTCATCTTCTGAACAGAAATCTATTTCATCCCCCCGTCCTCCCTTCCGCCACCCCACTCGACAGACTCGCACGGTAAGTCCGCTCACCCTGGCAGCCTGAAATGTTCGTTCCCTTTTAGACAATCCGAGGGACAACCGACCGGAACGGAGGACGGCGGTAGTGGCTCGGGAACTGGCGCGCTACAAGGTGGACATCACTGCACTCAGCGAGACACGGTTCTCCGAACAAGGCCAACTGGAGGATGTGGGTGTCGGCCACACCTTCTTCCGGAGCGGTCGTCCCAAAGCAGAGCGACGGGACGCGGGTGTCGTCTTTTCCATCCGGAACGACATTGTGGGACGACTGCCCTGTCTGCCGCAGGGCCTCAACGATCGCCTGATGAGCCTCCGCCTACATCTTCAAATAGACAAATTTGCCACCATCATCGGTGTATTCGCTCTGCCAACGACCAGCCCAGACGCCGCAAGGGACAAATCCTACGAGGACCTGCATGACGTCCTGGCGACTGTGTCGAAGGCGGATAAGTTGATTGTCCTTGGTGACTTCAAGGCCCGAGTCGGCACGAACCACGCTGTCTGGAGAGGAGGGTTAGGTTTCCATGGTCCTAACGGCTCAAATGACCATGGCCTGCTCCCTTTTCGTCTCATCCTGACGTGGGCGAAGGCCACCTGGATGCATCCTCGGTCGCATCAGTGACACCTGCTGGACTATACCGTCGTCAGAAGGCGAGGCCAACTGGACGTGCTGGTGACAAAAGCGATCCCGGGTGCCGACGGGTGGATCGACTGTCGCCTCGTCATCTCAAAGATGCGTATTCGCCTACAGCCTCGCAGGAGACCTCAAGATATGCGACCACCAGTTAAACCGTATGTCACTTTTCTGTCTTTACCTGCTCACCATTATCATTTCAGCAGTGAACTAGCTCAAAGGCTTGACAAACTTCCAGTCGCCGCGGCCGTCGACGAGAACACCTACGTGGAGAATTGAGGTCAACTGAGGGACACGGTTGAGTCAACCGCCCAGGCTGTCCTCAGTCGCGTAAGTAGCCAACATCGGACTGGTTCGACGACAATTACGCCGCCATCAGCAACCTGCCCGTTGAGAAGAATTGTCTGCACAAAGCCTACGTCAGCCGCCACACTGACGACAACAAAGGAGCCTTTCACCGCAGTCGCCGCCTTCTGAAACCGAAGCTGCGGGAAATGGGGGGGGGGGGGGGGGGGGCGCCTGAGCGGCTCGCAAGGCCGAAGCGATCCAAGGATACACGGACTGCAGCAAATGGAAGAACTTTTTCGCCGCGACCAAGGCTGTCTACGATCCAACATCCAAAGACACCGCTCGGCTTCTTAGCGCCGACAAAACTACCTTACTCATTGAGAAGCCGCAAATCATGCAGCGATGGGCCGAGCACTTCAGGGCGTCCTCAACTGTCCCTCCATCATCTCTGACGTCGCCATCGCCCGTCTATCTCAAGTGGAGACCAACGCCGATCCCGACTTCGCGCCCTCTCTCCGCGAAACCATCAGGGCCGTGCAGCAGCTCTCCAGCGGTAATGTGCCTAGACCGGACGCAATCACTGATGAGATCTACGAGCACAGTAGCTCCCAACCTATGGATCACCTCACAGCGTTCTTTTAGATGTGGTGTCATAGATAAGTCCGTCAGGATTTTAAGGGCATCCCAATTGTCTACTTCTATAAGCGGAAAGGAAACAGACAGCCCTGCGACAACCACCGAGGTATCTCTTTCCTCAACATCGCCGGGAAGATTTTCGCTCGCATCCTTCCCAACCGTCCCTATAAAGATCTGGAACAGGGGCTCATGCAGGAAAATCCCTGCGGCCTACGCCGTCACTGCGGAACCACCGACATGGTCTTCGCCGCCCGTCCACTTCAGGAGGCGTGCCAGGAGATGCGGACCCACCTGTACTCTGCCTTCGTGGACCTGACGAAAGCCTTCGACAGGGTGAATCGTGACGGACTGTGAAAAATCATGCAGAAATTCGGCTGTCTTGAACGATTCACTCGGATGGTGCGTCAGCTCCACAATGGCATGAAGGCGCGCGCCACGGACGATGAAATCGCCTCAGAAACATTCGCAATGGCCAGTGTAGTGAAGCAAGGCTGCGTCCTCGCACCTACCCTCTTCGGTCTCATGTTCTTTGCCATGCTGATGGACGCCTACGGTGAAGAACGCCCCGGGATCCGCATCGCCTACAAGACCGACGTCCATTCTCTCAACCGCCTGCAGATGCATACCTCAACGCATCTCTCCACGACTGTGTTCCACGACCTGCTTTTCGCGGATGACTGCATGCACAACATCGTGACAGAAGCAGATATGCAACGGAGCATGGACCTCATTGCCTCCGGCTACGCCAACTTCGAGCATACCGTCAGCACGGGTAAACGGCGGTCATGCATCAACCGTCGCCCAACGCCGTTTACAATGACCCAGGTGAGGATCGTGGACAACTTCACCTACCTAGGCAGCATACGCATGCTGCATCGTAATCGGCGACAAAGGGGGTCACCGTATCCCAAAAGCCAGCCAGGCCTTCGGTTGGTTGCAGAACTCCATATGGAATCGCCACGGTCTCCACCTCAACACCAAACTGAAGATGTACAAAGCAGTCATTTTGACCATGCTGCTGTAGGGGGCAGAGATCCGTAGTCTAAAATGATCAACCATCAACACTTAATCTCCTCCTACATGCCCACACTGCGAACGAACTCTTTTGCAGAGGGCAGGTCTCACCAGACGTCTCAGTACTCAATGATTAGACAACCTAACAACTACACCTGCTGCCTTCACATACGTCCCCGTTGTCTCCTTGCACCAACCCCCCCCCCCCTCGACTACCTCCCTCACAACTAATGGTCGTACTCTTGATGTTCCGTCGCCGTCGATCGACACCTTCACCGCCCCTGCCACAATCCCCGCGATGATGGTGACGCCTACCAGTTCTCCTATTTCCGCCACCGGTTAGAACGTTACCGACGCCTCCCCAACCCCTTCCCTCACTATCACCACTCTAACCCCCAGTGATGAGGACACAGTACTAACCTGTCCTTGTTGAGATTGTAAAATCACCTCACGCAACGCTCTAGTCTTCATCGGACTGCGACCAGCCCACCAGCGCCAGGAGCTCCAGATACGCTCGCTACATCCACTCACACTGTCCACGCGCATTCATACACCGCATGGGCCTATTCAGCCACATGCGTATACAGGACGGCCAAATTCACCGCAGAATCGACACACCTGACACACATAACAACCCTTCCGTCCCCAGCTCAATTAACTTCCAATCGACCAGCGCGTACACCACTAACAGCAGCACAACAGCAACCGATTTAAAATCCCCTAACCTGTATTTCCTACATAGCTGCCAAACATGCACGTCCCGCACCGGCCTAATGGGTTGCTTGTGAATCTATCGCACAGACTGGCAAACCAGTGTCTGGACCACTAAAAACATCCACCTCTATCGTCTCAACTCCCCGTATTGTCCTCTCACATTCAGCCATTACATGGACCTACTCGGCCACATGAACCTCACCAAAAATATGCGACTAATAAGCGTAGATTAGACCACATCGTCAAACACATTCTCCTCAACGTATGCACCACATAAGAACACCTAACATTTCAACCGTCGTATCTGACGATGTCCACCGTGGGCTCCACAGCAAGGTGGGATCAGTGTGGCTTTCGTGAGTTCGTTAATAGTGACAGTAGACTGATGCAGCATCAATAGCACTCCTCCTTCCCTACCTGGGTTCGGTGTCAACACAATCAAGAGGACAGGAGGTGGGAGAGGACGCAGGTGACTGACGTACATAGTCAGACACTAGAAACAATCTGATGCGATTGAGGCTATCGCGGTTCGCTCAAAGCCATGGCTTGGGAGGTTGTACACCGACGATCAAAAATAGACCTCACAGTCAGTCCAGTGCGTATTTGTGTGAAGTGGTCGTCTGGGGGACTAGAAGTCAAGTTGCAATGGCTCCTTCTTAAAGTGGCCTCCACGGCTTTCTCATTCAGTGGGATCCAAGATGATGCGGTGGAGGTACTAAGGCGCGGGTTTTCGCCATATCAACCACCTGCGCCTTCTCCCGTCGCAGATCTCTTGACTCTGTCATAACACCAGGCCCAGGTTGGGGAGGATAGATTGGGGTAAGAGCTGCGCAAGTCACTGCGCCTGCTACCACCCCGCTATGGAACCCATGACGGACATCGTCGGAAACGACAGTCAAACTGCCACTAGTACAAATGTATTGGACGGCTCCAGCTCGCACGGCGTTGCAATCTAGTGCGCCCGGTGAAATTCCTAACAGAACAAAGGCCTGGAAAGTAATAAAAATTAATATGGATCGGATTTGTTTTGATGGACTCTTAAGTATCGACATCAAGTGTTGCAAAAACAGCATGCTTAGCAGAGTAATTCATGGAGACAATAACTTTCTGTCCCAGGCATCAGTTGGATTGTTTTGCAAGTGATTTTAAGAATATCCTTACCGCCTCGCCATACCATTCAGCAATACCAAGCTTTGGGCAAGACAACCATTGTAGACTTAAGTTCTGCTTCCAGTAAATAGATAAGTTCTGTTTCTAAATTTTAATTATTTACAAGGACATATTGCTGATCAAAGAGGTCTGCATGCCCATACTCCGACTCTACCCTGCGTATTGTGCAGGATTCCATTTCGCCTTCGATTTTTAGTTCACTGCTGGCAGTCCTGTCGGTAGGACCACGCCATCACTCCTACCATCCAGATTATCTCTCTCCATATGGCGTTCCGCCAAATTGCCGTCCTGAACACAATCGGATAGCCATTTTGGCAGCTCCTCGCTAAATACCCTGGACCCATCCACCCTAAATTCAACGCCTTTACTCATCCGCAGGAGTTTGTTCGTCAAAATCGCACCATCGACCCTCTTTGGGTTTCCTCATCCCAGCCATCGCACGTTTGAACGTCTGGCTTGCGCCCAGGCTGGGTCTGAGAACGAGCTTCAGATGGGCATCGTATGACAGTTGAAAGCCTTTTGGTCTCGTCGGGTTCGGGCCTGTCGAACTACGATGGCCGATAAAAAGAGGCTTCTCAAACCACAAAGTCAGAGAGACCGACTTAACAAGATCACTTTTACTACAACAAGAGGGTTTACAAGAAGTGGGGGGTTAGCCAAAATGTCATAGTTCGGCTATGGGAAGAAGGGAAGAGGACTGCTCGGATAAGCCGTCTCCCATCTGCTTGCAGGCGTTAGGTTAATTGGTCCTCGAGTCGAGGTTCTCGAGGTACGAATGCCGAACATGAGGGGTTTACTAAATCAAAGATAAGGGATCCGGAGTTATTAAGATGGTCCTTGCTACTACGAGTGGCATACATGCAGCTGAGATGTCTGCGGCGGTGTTGTTTAAACAAACCGAAATTGAAGTGCTCATGTTAGGCCAGTGCGCGTCGTGACCGTGCACCCGAACCCTATCAGGCTGCAGCCAATCAGGAAGGATCAACAGACCAAGTCTTCTTAAGAAATACTGAGCAAGGCGGTGCTAGCATTTAACCGACAAGAGGCACTCCGTCGCTCTTGTCAAACCGAGGGAGCGACAAGAACACCCAATTCCTTCAAACTGAGGAAAGTGCGAGAAAGCGGAAAGACTGTTATCGTCAACAAATTCGCATAACTTTCAACTGCAGACGTTGAGGATTTTCTTTACGGTGAGACTGGACTGCAAACGGAGATGCAGCCAGTGTCCTGGTCGTACGAGCTGACGTGACAGTGCAAGCAAATAACTGCGCCAATACAATCTGTCAGTTGGAACCCAGGGAAGTCGAGATTCCAAAGCCGGATAAAATTAGATGACAGTGAGATTTCGGTGGATTCAAAGGTGGGAGCGGAGGCGATCAGCGGGACACTCCCGCGTGCAGACAATGTGTCTGCACTGCTGGATGAAATTATCCAGATTTTAGAGAAAGATGTGAAAGAGAGTAGCGAGATATGTAGAGATTTGCAACAATAAAAGTTTGAGGGCACTGAAGTGAGGCAGCAGTCTCCCGAAATCCTGCTGCCTGCTTCACATTCGGCAACTTTGACAGATGCAGCAGGAGAACGTGAAGTAGAGCAGGACGGTGCGGATGGGCTGTTTGCTAATTATTCGACCTACTCACGTCTAAGCGACAGTCAGGCCAGTTTGAGAGAATTCGAGGAACTTGAGAAGACCATGGAATTGATGGAGGCTTCCAGTGCACAGCCAGAGAAGGAAATACCGGTAGTTCGTAAGAGAGTAGGATGCTCTACACCAGAGTCGGTTGTTTGCAGTGAAGGCGAAGCTAAGTCGGCTGTTCTACCGTATGAGAATAAGTTTTGGATTGGTTGTGGGACGGACAATCTGAAGATGTTTAGGAATGCCAAGGACCGACGCGTAGAGTCAATTGCGCGTGTCAGTGGATGCGGCATAACGTTGAGAGAAAGCAAACGAAGAAATGCACTGGGTCAATGGCAACAACTGGTGGTTGTTGAATCGGCATCGGAGATGTGTCTGAAGAAGTGCACGAATATGTTGGATGAGAAATTGCCTGCTTTCAGAGCCAGTTCGGATCGAATGAACTGTAAGTTGGACTTCCGGTGAGCACTTCTCTTGATTGCATATGCATGCATATGAAGAGAGTAATGTGGGCAGAGGCGCGTTTTTCTGTCAGTTCACACTCGAGATTTGATTGGCCAGCATCTGACAGCAATGGAAGTGAGCAATTAGTAGATGGCTTGAAATATTTCTAAATAGCAGCCGAAATTCGTATAATAGGAAACTAATTTATGAACAGATGAAGAGTAAATAGGGAGAATACTAAGGCAGTTAGTAAAGGTTGCGTTTAGCTTAGTGCAAGTTATGGCTGTTGAAGGAATGAGGGGAAGGTGGAGGGCATGATAGTGTAATTGAAACAACTTTTTATAATAAGTGACCACTAGAAATCAGTTTCGGTTATCATAATGACAGAAACTAGAAGTAATTCCTTGTGTTTAAACATATACAGACTAAACCCTGATGTTATATACATATGTATTTAACATCACTCTTAAGAGAAGTTAACTTCACTTAAGTTAAGTTATATAACATAACTTAAGTTATAACAAAAGTTAAGTTATAACATAACTTAAGTTACAATTGTAACTTAACTTTCACGGACAGGATAGCTGACTCGACCGAGGATTGGCCATAGACACTGGCCAGACCCTTTAAATAGCTTCATTCCGTCAATGTGGAGTTGAACCCGTATTTTCGGGAACAAAGCCGAAGGTCGAAGTTGAAGCTCATCTAACAGACCGCGTTTAAGGCCCAGGTGGACGTAGCTGCCGTTAGAGAGGGACTCAGTAACGCATGCTCGCGGTGTCTGCATGAGAGTTCGTGGGTCCTTGGGCACCTCTGGGTGGTATTTCCGCAAAAATTGGAACAACAACTTGAAGGTTGCTTGCGGTAGTTGGACACTTAAGCAGAATTCCCTCAAATCGGTCAAGAAGCAATTGCCACTGAACGGGTTCGAGCTGTCATCTGCAACCTGGTCATCGTCTACATCGTCTTATAGCATACCATTTAACACCTACCAATGCTCACTTCAGGGCTAAGGTGCGGCATCGATGGTTCGGGGGACGACTCCGTTACGAGGGATGACGTAGATGGGAGCGAGGGGTCATCGGTGGCGGCATAGTACGCCATCTTCGCCCGCTTAGTCATGTTGTGCATTGTACTGCGATGAAGTCCCCAGTATTTTCTTTCCATATTTGCTTAGAATTAACATATAAATACCATTAACATATATTAGACCGCTATATAGTGCACTCAAACCGTCAGATTACGTGCCATTCTTATAAATAACTTAAATTACTATTTAGGAGACTAAAATAAAGCATTTACTTATTACAATGACATATTGCATCGCATAGACGAAATAAATAAGTAAATGAATAACGTACTGCAGTCAGAAAGAGCCAAGGAAGAATCAGGAGTAAAGCAGCTGTATGGATCAGATGCGCACACTGCCAGCGTGAAAGTGCCCTCCACGTGGGTACATGACCGACTTAAACAAGGCCAATATTGGCCTTCGTGAAACATGAATTTATCTCGATGTTATACGACTGAAACCATATTAAACAAGTTAAAAGGCTTATATTTCACGATAATAAAGCTCAAACAGTCCAAATTAATGCAGAATGACGTGATTAGAAAGGATGGAAATTTGGACGGGGCCTAGCCCCGTCTAGCCCCGTCTGGCCCCCGGGGCCATGTGTTGGCAGGGATATAACACCCCCAATTAACTGGGGGTGTTATATGAAACCTACGAGTAAGATAAAAAAGAATGAGCAAACGGCAAAGCTGCGTTGTTTAAGAGACAAACGAAAAGTAAAATCCTTACCTAACAGCAAGAACTGGCGTACCCAGATACCGGCCGGTAGCAGTTTATTATTCGAAGGGATCCTTGCGAGTTCATCCTCGAATGAACCCACGCTTGGAAAGGTACGGCTAGAAAGTAGTCCCGAGAATTTTATCGAGCTTGACTAAGGCGGAATCAGGCACAGAAAGTTGGCCTATGCACCGTATCACCGATTGGCAGTGAGATCAGGGCACATTTGCGAGTCGTAACCTGTTGTCGTGCCTTTTGTACATTTAAACAAGATTTTCGAGAGGTTTGAGTTTATACAAAATGCAAAGGGAGGATGGAAAATGTACATAGACGTACACACATCCCCATCAGGAAATTTATTCGGAGAAACAGGCGGTGAAAATTTGTAAAAATTACAGTGCGAATGAGTACATATACCGAAAAGAGAATGTCGGTCAGCTGGTCAGATGGGAGAAAGTGGTGGAGGGATATAAGCGACCGAAACAGCTTATTCAGGTGACGGCGAAGAATTAGATTAATCATATGGAATTTTCTCAAAATAGGCTAGTTTAAGCCTGTCAATTTTGACTGTCTGTTTTTCAGCTTTCCGAATGTTACAATGCTTGTTCACCTGTTGCAGAATTTAATGTGCGTCGTCATATGGGGACGAAGGAGGTTTGTAAGAACCGGAGGGGCAGATTCGAGGCTTTCACACAAAACACAGGTTTGGATATCGGACGAGTATGAATTAAACGCAGTAAGGAGCGCTCGGTTTTTTACTAGTTGGGATAAAACTCCAATGAAGATCAGAGTTTTCCCGTCGTTAGCAAACATAAAACCCTCAAGAATTCTATTCATCTGCAATTTGCTTCTGAGGTATGTCCTTCATTTTGTGTCAGCGAACATGTTCCGTATCCGCGGCGGCCCTAGATCCACCTAGTTCCTCACCGATCACATTGTCCCTGTTTCTGTTGAAACATCTTCAAGAAGCAGTTATTGCTATAATGCTAGTCCCAATTTTTCTAGACTGTCAGATCATATCGGTAAATATTGACCAAACCTACAGTCTTAATCGACCTCCATTGCACAGTATAATGACCTATTTCGTAAAACTATGTCGAATCTACCTCGTTCTCATGACGGGTCACTCAAGTCGACCCTAGTGGTACAATCGAAAGTGGCAGATAATACCCCTGCTAACACGTAACCCACTTTTACTACTGGGCCGTGGTTGGGCTAGGTGTGGCCCTGGCCCAGCCTTATTTACAGGATAATGCAGAAATAATTCCACATTGCACAGTAGGCACTGGACCGCTAAGATAAACTGTATTAATACCATATTACATCAAAATATCTAAATAAAGTAATCCTCGTCGGCTAAAAGTCTCGTCGTGATGGCAGGTCTGAATCCACTGAATAAAACTCCTCGTTTGTGTTGTTCAAGCGAAGAGCTCTTTTCTGTTGAGAATGCATCATGCTGGTCATCGGTTGTCGTTCATCTTAACTTCGTCCTAACTCTTCTCCTGCTGTGATACGCTATCAATTGACTTTTTGATGTGTGACATTACTGTATGTGCTTATTATTGCCAGTAGTAAACAATATAAGCATAGGTTACGTGCAAATATGTATATCTCCCAGGATTAATATAGGGATATTTTGACCTGTTCGTAATTGGAATTCGCAATTTAAGGAAGGCATCGGAGTTGGAAAGCCCTCTAAAACACTAGCGTGTAAACTTCAATTAAACGATGTCACTAATTATTTTCCCAACCTCTAAGATAACTAGACCACCCAAATAACAAAGCCTACTCATAATGCAAACAGATTCTCGAAATTATTTACTTTACTTTATAATATAGGTAGCCCCTCATACTATGCTCATTATTCTCAAAGTCTTATTTCTATGCCTCTGTTTTTCCGACACCATTAAGTAGCATACACCTTCACGGATCCTGCACAAATATCTTTCTCTACAAATCTGCCATCTCATTTAGTGACAACATCTGCAAAACTTAAGACAACAGCAACTTTAATTTCTACCCAACAGTTCCAACTACCAAAACAAATTCTTCATTTTTGAAAAAAATCGTAATGTGTATGACCTGAATCACTGGAATACGCTCAGTGTTGTTTATCTCAACGCCAGATCAGGTGTGCAAAAGATAATTGAATTGAGAGCTACCGCTGCCTAGATTTGTGGCTTTATTTCTTACAATTTCTATCTTCCTCAGATTAAATTAAGGCTTTATCGAATGTTTGTACTTCCCATTCTCGAGTATTGTTGCCCATTCTTTGGTTTGTTGAATGAAGCCAGCCGTTTAAAAGTTGAAAATGTCCAAAGACGTTTTTCTAAAAAACTTTTAGATAGGGAACATCCCAATATCTCCTTCTCAGATAGATGCCAGCTAATTAACCTAAAATTTTTATGGGTTCGAAGACTAGAAACGGGCTTCTGTCTCCTCTTTCGCATTAATCATAGTTCAAATTTTCCTCGGATTTCAGCACTTACCCCTAGTAGTCGCCCATACAATCTTCGCACTTCGTCTCTAATTATACCTCCTCCAGCGTCCTCCACCTCTAAGCGCTCCCATTTTTTCGCTTCCAGGTATACTTTCCTCTGGAATAACCTTCCAATAAATATAAGGTCTTCAGAAAATCTACACACCTTTAAGAGAAGGCTACGCCTTTATTTGAATACTGACTCGATTAAACTTTTATTTTCCTCATCCTTCCCAGACAACTTTTTCTATGACACTGAGAAAGGGCCACCGGGAATTTAGCATGCCGCCATTAAATTTCCGTATCTGTTCACGTTTCCTTCCTAGATGAGTAGTCTCGCTACCTAAGATCCCTCACCAGAAATGTTAATTATTCCAATTTTTCAGTTCATGCATCGTGCCCTCACAGAATGCGCACCATCGATGCTCTTGGCGAAATCTTCTGTATTCGCCATGTACTAGTAGTTTGGTCGCATCTCCCTTACCCCATCCTCGATTGGACTCGGATGAAGGTAACCGACCGCATCCGGGTTCTTGTCGCCTCGAAACTGGTTGTCATCGTGCTCTTACAGAATGCGCTCCATCGGCGATCTTGACAAAGCCTTCTATATTCGCCATATACTAGTAATCTGGTCGCATCTCCTTTGCCCTATCCTCGGATGGACTCGGTTGAATGAAACCGACCGCATCTGGGTTCCTATCAGCTCGAGACTGGTTTTCAATTTCGCCACTTATTTATCTTATTCAAGGCCACATACAGGCCAGTCATGACCGACCCGCCTACGTACCATTTTATGAAATCCGTTGCACAATGCCATATAGAGTTGGCATTTATTTCGGCCATGTTGATGTCCGACTATATTTCATTCTATACCGCCACATACAGGACAGTCCTCCCTGCATTTTTCTGATGCTATTTTTTTGAGGGGTTTTTTTTCTCCTGTTAAATTAATACAATCATTTGTAAATTTTGCTATGGAGTTTTTTTTTCACCCCTCGCTTTTTCCTTTTGCTTAACGGACTTCTAATCTCAAAATCTCTGTATTGCACTTTGTACAGATTTTGCCTACCTCGCACGTAAATTTATTTTTATTTGCTTTGATGGGACCCCGACGGGTGTTTAATAAAAATGATTGAAATTAAAATTGAGAATGGTCCGAATTGTATAGGCATTACCACATCCTCGGCTCAGTCTCTACTTCCCGACTGGGCACTCGTTGGAGATAATCTCAGTTTATCCAGACAAGACCGAGATGAAAAACGTGGTGGTGGTTGTCCTCTTTATGCCGGAGCCTCACTTATACGTTTGCCTTATGACCTGAACATTTCTCTCCTTTCTGGAAATCTCCGCTTCGTTTCGGTAATCCTTCCGTAACACAGGAAAGCCTCGATTGAATGTGTATATAATTATCCTTGTTACTCCGACAGTGAAAGCAAATTCCCTGAACTCTTTGAGAAAATCGCCGAGACTTTGATTGGTGTCAAGATAATAGTTGGCGACTTTAATTTACCAGAAATTGGCTGGTATACACTTACTTCCCCTCCTAAACTCCAGAAGTTTCCGGATACTAGTCGCTTTTAAAATTGGTCTCAATTAGTCCACTGATCGACCAGAAAATATAGTATATTAAATTTGGATTTTACTAATGGCATCCACCCTTTATGTGTGGATTCCCATCATGACTCTTTTACAAGTCATCACTCATTAATTCATTGTTGTCCCTTAGTTTCACTTCTGCAAAGTCACCAATAAAACCTAATTAATCTGACGGCGTAGATGTTAATAAGGACTTAGTAAATGACTTCACAAACACTCGCAACAGAAACAAAACTTTTTAAGTAGTGATGAAAATTTTTGTTATGATTTATTGGAAGGCCCAACAAGTCTTCTAGAATTCACTTCACTGAAAAAGTTTAAATTGAGTGTCGTTTCATTTGCTGTCCCACATTTTCCAAAAACGGGCTTAGAAAGCTGCGAAAGTGACCCAAGGATCCTTCTGTAAGCTCATTATTGACTCACTTAAGAATCACATAAATATTCGAGTTCGCCTCAAAAAGTGAGGCTTGCGCATAACAGGCCACGGGAGAATGTGACTGTTGGTGATGCAAATACTTCCAGATTTGTTGCTTTGGTCTTCCGTCTCGGATCGTCTGCCAAGTCGCACCAAGCCATTCCATAGGAATAAAGTGATTACAGAGGACACGGGAAGGCAGAGTGGTCAACTACGCACTTTGCCAATAATTTTGCCATTCAGACTGACCCCATCCATCCAATTCAGTAATGTACAATAATTCAGCATATATAAAGAATATAGGCAGGGCCTTGTAAAACCCTATTTGCAGATAGACGTACAATAAACATGCACACATTTACATAAGAGTTATGCCAGTCATTGTTATCGAGCAAATGTTTGACCATCAAGCATCAATTTATCTACTCTTCTTTGAAGGTCTCAACGTTTTGTGCCAAATAACGGAGTTCGGCAATTTGTTCCATTCTTCAACCAGCCGGTGGGAGAAGAATTTGGCTCGCAATTCAAGTTTGGCATATTTTGGCTTCAACTGGTATTGGTGCACTCGAAGATTGGTTGTCCGCGCCAGTTCGAAGAAATCGTCAAAGTGAAGAGCACAATTTAGCTGTCTGACGATCCTAAAGACCACAAACCTCAACAAAGTATTGCCGGGCACGACATGAATGTGCCTGGGGTTATTAGGTATCTGCGTGTATCATACTCTAAAAGTCTCAATCTTTCGGAGCACTGCACCCCGTTGGTTTCCAAATCACCTAGAACGACCGGGTTTATCCTCCGAAACTGGTTCATGCTGGTCCCCTCGCCTGTATGGTGCATTATTGATTAGACCGCACGAAGGTGCCAAATATGTTGGAATAGCAGTCAGTATCAGATCCCATAAAAGCTCGCTTAATGAGTTGAAATGCAGCCATAGCCAACATAGCCGCCTTCGCGCAGTGCAATGTAGGTTTGAGTGAAGAGGTAATCCACACAACCCAGTCCGTCTGACTGTCAAATTTTTGCGGTGGTGTGTCGTGAGGTCATGTCATATGTCTATAAAGCGATCCTAGAATTTATAATAATAATAATAACAATTTATTTAATGTCAGTTTACAGGCATTGTCGGGGAAGAGTTAAACACAAATCCGACCAGCAGTGAAACAAAAACTCCTGTGGAAAAGGAATAAAAATACAGTTGATGGCGATTTTTATAGTTTGGAGGGTTCAGGAGAAAAAAAACTGCTGACCGCAAACTTACGACCGTCAAGAAGGGAGGGGTTACACGGTATCGGATATTATCAGTCGCCAATTTCTTTCACGAAGTTGGGGTTAGTCAAACCAGAAGCGCCGAAAAACAGCTGTCGCTGATGGCCAAAGAAATTGCCCCTGGTGACACCGGCCATAGTGTTCGGAGACCACAAACGCCATCGCTACGGTACAGTCGATCAGTAGATTCAGCACCCAAAATTTGTGGGAGCTTTTCTGAATGCAAGTATCGAGTAATAGTTCTCTTAAATGAAGGTTAATTTTGCAGATTTTTCACATTCATGGGTAGTTTATTCCAAATAGCAATTGCATTTACAGAATAGAACCGACGATATTTAACAGTACGTGCTAGGGGAAGAAATAAAAAGGCCTCATGGTGACTGTTACGTCGGGCGTGAACATGATGTCTTAAAGTAGTGAATGGGTTAAAGGTGCGATTATATAAAAGCTTAAATAGCAAAAATAGTTTCTTTTGTAATCTACGGAACCATAAAGCATTAAGACCTGTAGGCCGACAACGTTCTTGGTAAGACGAATGTCGGTGTCCCGAGGCTAAAATTCTCTTGGTAAAAAGTGTTGAGCGGATTCTTTTTTCTTCCGCCCAGTAGCACGCATGAGGCTAAATAAAAATGAACAGTATTCCAGACCACGTCTGACGTACATGTTGTAAAGGCGCATTCTGATATCCCTAGTTTTAACGTTTCGGAGGATAAACCCGGCCGTTTTACGTGCTTTGGAGACTATCAAGGCACAGTGCTCCGAGAGATGGAGAATCTTGGAGTATGACACACCCAGATCCTTAATAACCCCAGGCACATTCATGGCGTGATCTTCAATACTTACTTGAGGTTGGCGGTCGTCGCCAACCACCTCGACTGAGCACTTATGCCACGAAAGAGAAAGGCGCCATGTGCGGCACCACTGGGCAAAAGCCTGTAGATCGCTCTTTAAGAGATCAAGCACAATGTCACGATCTGCCGGCATATATCGATATGCAACTTTAAGATCATCGGCATACATGAAAGGCTTACCATTCTGAAATAACTCGGGTACAACATTAACGAAAACACAAAATAGAAGTGTGCCGAGTACAATACCCTGAATGACTCCACTCCTCACACGTGTGGAGTTGGAGATATTATTGGAAATCTTAACTCCTTGTGCACGAATGCCCAGGTAAGAGGATATAAAATCCAAAAGTTTGTCATCTATTCCGAATGAGGACAGTTTCGAGAGAAGAAGAGCATGGTCAACAGGGTCAAAAGCCTTAGTGAAATCGAAATATACAGTGTAAAGTGCAAAACCTTATGTCTGGTAGATATTTCAAGCAGCCGGATTCAGCTTTTTGGATCACATCATTCTGATGTCATGCAACGGGCGACTTAAATGGAGAACTCGAGGCCCCCGCCGAAGTGGGAAGGCTGTCGGTCTAGATGATGTAGACGGATTTTCGTGCGTTCTGTGAGGGTTATCAGCCGAATTAGGGGCAAAACCTGGGGCTGTTGCTAATTCGTAGACAGTCGAAGGCGCCAAATGGCCTAAGTAGGAGGGAGGTTTATGAGTAAGAGGGTGATGTGAACTGGATTTCACAGGAGTATGATTAACGGAGTTCTCACAGTTACTTGTATTACGACCGAATTGGTGCGCATTCGACTGAGAAGACAAGTGTTTATGCGATAATGGGAACCCAATTCTAAGCTCCATAGGGGTGAGATCATGACCAAGGGAAAATGTCGCATTTTACAGATACCCAGAAACACGATCTCGGTGGACAAAGGTTGAATTAAAATCGATTGGTTAAAACAACTTAACTAGAACGGACTGATATTTGCTACGGGAAGACAGACGCTTGGCATCTGTTATTTTATAGCTGGGTCGGAATGAGTAAAGGAGATTAACCGCAACACCGACTAGTCGTGCAGATCAAGGAGCATTTTTCAACGAGAAGTTGTAGTCACTTTTTTGTCTATTACTTGATTCACTGGCAACCAGGTGAACTAGTGAGTGAACACGTTTGCATTATTGAGAGGGGAATCAGAACTACTCCTGTCTAATAATTTTCCCAGAATTGAGAGCATAGTGCCAAACTTCTGCAATTGTTGGTCTGTACAGCGCGTCAACCATCTCTTTCTGCGATTCGCAGGCGTGACGTACATCGGACGTGAACTGAGACATTGAGTCAGCTGGGGGATCTTTCTTAGGTTTCATTTGTCTGGTTGGTACTGTAAAGCAAAGGAGAGGGACCTGTAGTTCTTGGAGATGGTATAAACCCTACCCTTGAGATAGTATCAGAAGTGATTCACGAACAAGCAGGCGATCAGATACTCCAGTCTATGAGTTTTGGTATTATTACTCAGGGGGCAACACTCGGAAAGTGAAGGCTGGAGATTGAGTTTGACCTGCGAGTTATTGGAGGACCGCGTCGACTGCAACGTTGCAGGCGCTAGTCATAAGAGATATACGTGAGTCGGGAGCAGAGTGGGTCAGTAGGACGTCGGCCAAAGCTGCCAATATCTCGTCAAAATCAGCGAGGGTATTTGAGA
This sequence comes from Spirometra erinaceieuropaei, assembly GCA_902702965.1. Taxonomy (NCBI): domain Eukaryota; kingdom Metazoa; phylum Platyhelminthes; class Cestoda; order Diphyllobothriidea; family Diphyllobothriidae; genus Spirometra; species Spirometra erinaceieuropaei. The sequence continues at coordinate 216,389 of CACRXP010000195.1, read as the reverse complement.
AGAACTCGGGCGAAACTTTGGTTGCTGCGATAAGGTGCGTCAGTGACAGTATAACTTTAGAGCAGTTCAGGAGGAACCGGTGGGTGAAGTTCCCCATGTCCCAGAAACCGCTGGAGTTGACACCTTAAATAGGCGAGGACGATGGGAATCCATAAATAATAGCGACATTCGAAGGGAGAGATGGATACCAATGGAGTCGGCCAGGAATCCGAGGTCCTCGCGAAAGTGAATGCTGAAAGTCTACTTCAGCCCGTGAAGGTTTTGGCCATCCGCCACTGTTACACCGGCAACATTATCTGATTCGGAGCCCGAAGCAGCACAGGGTTACTCAACTTCATCACACAGACTCCTCCTGTTGAACAACGTCACCTGGTCCCCGATGCATTGACCTGCAACCATTCATCTGCTCTCAGTCATTTGCATGTAATGCAATGTCGAGTGCGCAGTGATGTCTTAGTATGGAACATTTATAGGGACCGCAACCCGGTGACTAATCTGAAGCCTACAACCAGGGTTAATAGCCATACTAGAATGTGGCACACATGTACGATTCTAAGGGGCAAAATCAGACAAATGACGCAAGGAGAACGGTTTTATTCCGTAAGGGGGGCCGATTCGAACTTATAGCGGAGAGTGCGCTTTGGCATTAATCAGGGGTCTGCGCCAACAAGTAAAAGCCAGGCAAATAATGAAAACACGAGAGATTAGGGGCCAGTGTTGGCTGTGGAAAATCAATAAATGATCGAATTGATTCTCCGGTGTAACACCTGTCCAACGCGGTGATTGGACAAATCATGCCAAGCCGGTCAGGAGGCCACGTTACAATTAGGCCTACAAATGTGGCTCCCGCATAAATACCCGGCAAGTGGAAAAACCAAAAGCGATGAGATCTGCTACTTTGCTGGAGGCACAGTAATCGATTTCACATGAAGCATGTCCGTATAGCATGGCTGTCACCTTCTGCTTCCCATTCCCATCGTACTTTGTTGGTAAGGCAGTTAAGGTGCCCGCAGACTAGCGCGCACTCATTATTTGCGCGATAAATTTTGTCGTCCATGCGGGCCACATACATGCTTGCCTCCACTCCGCACGAATCTTTCCTATAAGAGAGGTTTGTAACTTCTCCAGAGGAATGTGCCCGAAAGACCGCATTAATTAAAAGAAGGCAAAATGGACTGACATCAGTTTCGGAAGGAAATCGCGCTCACCTGACGACCAACAAAGTCACGATTGTTGGTGTATCCTGCTAGGCCAAAGCGTGTTCGAAGGATTATGCCAAGCAATTAACGCGTAGATTTTCGAGATGGACCGGTACCATTCGCTCCTTCCTAGCGCCAAGTGAGTGTTAAGCCGGAGTTCCGTCGACTGTGGATTAAACTGGGTATCACGGTGCGTTAAAAGCTGTGGATTTAAAGGTTGCCAACAGACGGGACAACCTGGGTTTCGCAGTCAGCTAGGTGTGTCGGGTGGCCGCCTGGTGGTCTAGGAGTCAGGCTGCAATGGCTCCTTCTCAATGTGACCTTAATGACATTTCCACTCCATGGGATCCGAACCGGGTGTGGCGGCACGCCTAGGGGCGACTCCGGCCGCGCCGCCCACCTGTGCTCTCTCCTTCTTCCAAGCTGGGCACAGTGATGAAGTGGCTTAATGGCCTCCATATACGAATGTCAGACAAGTGCTGGATCCCCACTCCAAACGAACCAGACTATTGCTAGAAAAAGCAAAGAGACGAGTCTCAGGAAGCAGTCGCGAAGAAGGAGACACGATCGCTGGGTTGTGTCGGATTCCTGCTCGAACCCATCATCGGAGACAATAGCAGATAGAAGTGGTTCATGCACAAGGGGTTGCAGTATTTATGGGATGCAGTCGCCATGCCACCGCATGGCTGATTACTTCGCCTGGGCGAAGCCTCAGCACAGAGTATGGAGAAATGATGCCAGCTCTCAAGTTGCGCCTCATTTGACGAGATCCGTCCACACATTTAAATTCAACCAGGCCGAAATTCTCGTTGGAGAGCTGCGAGCTGCTTGAGTCATGGTTCACGGGATCACAGCCTATTAACAAGTGCAACGACCTCCTTCCATACTCGGTGCTGATACTTCGCCTAGGCGGAGTAATTAGCCACGCGAGGAGCGCACAGGTGAACACTGTTCCCAACGACAGGGTCGGTGGGTCAGATGGTCGGGCAATCATCACACCAACGTCCAGCACCCATGATGAAATTGTAGCAAGTAACGACGCGAATGTCAGTCATCAAACAGTCATCACACCGAGTGCAACAATTTTTGATGAAGGGGGGAGCTGTGACCTTTCATAGGTATGGAGTAGCATGGCGACTGCATTCCATAAATACTGCAGCACCTTGTGCATGAACCACCCGTATCTGCTATTGTCTCTGACAATGAGTTGGAGCAGGAATCCGAAACGTCAGGCGAACAAGGCTCTTGTCCCAGCGACCGAGTCTCCTTCTTCGCGAACCATACTAGACCAGAAAGCTGTAGAGATATTGACATAATGCGTCGCATGCATTCTGGCTATGATGGCTTATAACCGTCCTCTCCGAAAATCCGTGGATCACCTTGCTACTTAATTAGCTAAGGTAGTTTGGAAGACATATTTTTTCCGAAATCGTCCTGAGGACTACAACTGGTAGCCCTCTGGAATGAGGGATGGGGTCGTGACTAGTTGTTAGAGGTAGGGTTAGATCTAACCACTCACTCTAAACGCAGAGTTATTTGTAATGATGACCAAGGTCTCTCTGTCCCGCAGCAAGCTGCTCATCCCCGCCCTAACTTTTCATCGCCGAGTCAGAAAATCTTACCTATGCCACGCCATCCCACCGCCCATAGCATCATCACCACTCCACTACAACGCTGGCCTAGCCTACAGCTCCCGGCTTGCTCTGCCCACACTGCCATCGCGCGGAGACTGGCGAGCCTGAAACACTAACATACACTTGTTCCATTCGCCTACACTGTCAGCGCCTGCGCACATTCACTAAATATATGGGCCTACTATGCCACGCGCGAATTCATGAAAACCTCCGGAAAGTGCTATAGACACGATCACATCACCACTCCCTCCCGCACCCCACCAACACATGCACCACACACATACCCCTTCAAAATCTCACATCACCGGCACCTCTCATGTAAGTGAAAAGTGCGTTTTTCAGCTCCTTCCTCCGTGTGGCTCCTTTACTGCATGTGAGATCTCAGCGTTCTATCCCCCTTGCGTGTTAAGTCCCGGTGTGCGTGTTTTGGAGGCCGAGTCGTGCATGTGGTGTGCGCAGACGAGGACTCTAGCCCTAGCTTAGTGTTGTGAGCTTGCGACTGGTGGTCAGGCTGCAATGGCTCCTTCTTAATGTGGCCTTTATGGCACTCCCACTCCGTAGGATCCGAGCCAAGCGTGACGTCCCCCCGCCTCCTCAAGGCGCGGCTCCGGTCGTGCCAGTCACACTTTTGCTGCTGGATAAAATCCTATTCATTTGATGTGCGGACCAGGGGGTGTGGAGTGGAGCGCCGAGGTGCGGGCTCGATCGTGCCATCCACCTGCGCCATCTCTCGCCTCCGGTCTTTTTAACTCTGTCTTAACACCGGATCCATGTGGGGGAGGAGAAAGGAGGGTAGATGCTATAAGAGACTACTGCCACTATAAATTAATTCACACGCAAATCACCGTTCCTGCTCCACCTTGACGTGGAGCACACGGTGGACATCGTCGGCAACGACGGTCGAACTATTGGGCATGGGTCAATAATGCCGACGTTGTAGTGGATTTTGAGATGCATTCGGGGGTTAATAAAGTCCGCGTTGTCAAATGGCATTAAGGAAAAATTGGCGGCAATAGTTCATGTCTCATAATTTTCCCTTGACTCTTGAATTCGGTTGACTTCGAAAATTACTGCGCTGGATCTTACAGCAGCGTCCAAGTTGGCCGATCTTGCTTAAGGTCGTCCCAAATCTATTGGTTAACTATCAGGTGCATGGGAGATCAGCGTGGCGTCCCGTTGGTCATAGAACATGTGACGAGAAATTCCAGACAGACCGCCTTGACGTCCGAATGCGCGAATACTGCATCGGTCCTGCGAGCTACCTCAGGTCAAAAAAAACAGGATGTAGGCAAATACTGCAATATTAGACATGACTGAATCATACTGGATGCCATCAAACAGAATGAACGTCAGTCGGGTGCGGTCAACAGTCATGACATAAAACGATGTTGAGGTTAAAGGGAGGCAGCTACGAAGCGTCATATATGCCACTGCCTTATCAGCCTATCCAAGGGAAACGGACTACTGCAGACAAAAGTGAAAAAGTGATCGACGCTGAACTTGGCGAGCCCTTGCTATTTATAATAACTCAGGTTGCAGAGCTTTGATAGGCTCAGCAAGGACGAACTAGGTATCTGTGAGGCCTCAAGTAAAGTCTACAAGTCGCGGCAACCAAGGCGCTCAGCCATATAATTTCCAATTCTTATTTTTTTGCCAGTGCCCACTGAAGGAGAGACAGTAGTCAGTGAGCCTGAAACAATGTGGATTCATCGTTTTCCATCCTCGGTATAGACACTGCAAAGCGCTTTACAGTATCATGAGGCACTACCATTTGTGGACTGGAAGGCGGTCATTTGAATGCATAACTGTGTCCTTCACCGGGCTGATGGTCACCTCGCAATAGCCAAACAGGTCTGTTCCACTTCCAACAAGTAGAAAATGTTGTTACGAAAATCGTTAAATGGTTTAATCCATCCCTAAACCTAATCAGTCGGCATTAGCAAATATGAGCGAGGGTAGAATGCCCGTATATGACCCGACCACTCAGGAACCCAACAAGTTCTTTGTCCACAAACCAATAGCGGAAAAAGCAAATGGGCTGTGGTAGCCGGCACGCACAATCCGTCGCCCCCGAATCAGCTATTAAGCCCAAGGCACGTAGGCCCTAGAAGCGCGGGACGCCGACACTCCGCGACCAGGCGTCACGAACATACCTACCACATACCGTTTAGAATTTCTTTCAAGCTGAGGCACGGTGTAACCCATCAAGGTTGAGCCGTCGAATTGCTACTGCTACTACTACTTACTAGGGACGAGCAAAGGGGTAACTCTATGACGATGTCGATATCTCTGAGGTCTCAGAAAGCGACCAGGTTGGTGCCGAAAGTGCTATACAGTCAGCAAACAGCCGGTCGTGAATAACAAAAACAGAGCTGAAGCTTACAAGAACCGCTTACAAACGCAAAGCAACACCTGAGCTCCGAAGGGCCACCCTAGGCAATCAGTTCACGGTGCAGCACGAAGGCACAGAGTTCGGACTCCAGACGTGCCGGAGATAGCTGTGTAGACAGCTCGGATCCCAATGTCGTTACCAGCACCGACTGGTAGACTGAGCCAGATTGCGACGGCTTATTCTTGATGTGGCACTCTCGTGCATGTGGGGTCCGAGCTGCTAATCGCTGTGTGAAATCCTGGCATGCGTGGCGCGCGTCGATGGGCCGCTTTTAGCCTACTTAAACACCTTTCCTGACCGACAGGTGCACGGCGGAGACTGAAGTCGACTGTCTCGGTGCATTTTCCCCACTATAAACAGCCTGACGCGCTTGAGACCGTCACAGCGCGTTAGAACTCATGGATTGCGAGGTTACCAATTGATGGTCTGACTCAGACATCGTCGTCAGCCCGGTGTTAGCATGTTGAGTGGCCGACTGGTAGACAGACTGTGATGAGTTCCTCTCAATGTGGTCTTTATGGCAGTCCCACTCGGCTGGGATCCAGGCCACTGCCCCCCCTCCCCTGTCCTTTGCAGTGTGAAATCCTGGTCCCCCGTGCACGGATCAGGTGCAGTGGCACGCCTAAGTGAGGTCTCACATAGCGCCCGTCACCTGCACCCTCGCCTCCGGTCTTTTTAACTTTGTCTTAACACCGGGCCCAGGTGGCAAAGGAGTGTAGTAGGTGTAGCGCAAGTCGCCGTCCCTGCTTCTACCATACTGAGGGGCACACGGTAGACATCGTCGAGATCAACGGTCGGACTGCCAATCACCAACAACGCCAGACTACGAACGAAAAATACTTATCGAAGTTTGATGTTTAGTTCACACTTCAAGCATTGTACTTAACGAACATAACATTGACATGCAACAAGCTTGCGACGAGAGCCTGAACTGCACAGATGAAGACCGACGGAGCTCATCTCGGTGGTCGTCGGATATTAAAAGTCACACAAGCATGCACAATAAAGAAGCTATGCCAATATTACTTTGACAAAAGTGGAAAGGGGGCTCTGAGGAGCTGTACACAAATGCATATTATTTACAGATTTTGGGAAAATTGAAGAATATTATTCGTGGTGATTGTGACGGTGTTTGGCGTGTTTTTTGTGAACTTTGGGGATGATACTGCTATCCTCCTCGACAATAGTTTCATCGGCTACAGACGGAAACTCCTCTTCAAAGTTGGAGGAACGCCTGGTTTTTGACTTCTTTTTCCGTCGCATAGCTTCGCCAGAAACCTCTTGGCTCTGCGAAAAAAGGTCTGCGGGGGACGCGTCACCGTCTTCGTCAACATCCACCGGCGGTGGCGGCCTCTTGCTGGATCTTCTGCTCTTGTCTTGCTTCATGGCTGCTTCGAACTCCCCGAATTCTCTAACGGTGACCTCGGTCACCGAGGCGCGCGGAGGCTCGATGACGTAGTCGTTAGTGGTGTAGAGAGAGGCGCTGTAGTCGTCTAGTCCTGCGACCACCGAATCGATGGTCATGCGTAAGTGTTCCAAATAGGATGATGGTGTAGACGCCGTTTGCTTCCCCTTCGGCGGCAGTGTAGCAATGTCTGTAGATGTTGATGGACGCCCTATGATGTAGAAAAGAAATTAACCCTCGTTCAGGGAAGTCATATTTGGAAGTTCAAAAAGGGACCAGTTACAGCAACAAGCCGAGCCTCTGGAATGAACAACTGAACTGCTATGATGGAACTAGGCAGGTGGCTGCGCGCGAAACTGTGGGGAGAACGGAACTATTCGGAACTAGACAAAGACTTTCTTCTATTCGACTAAAAAGTCTGATCGAGGCTACTGATGCAAATTAATCGGATTGGACGTTGATTTGGGTCTCGCATACCTAAAAGGGGGAGTCTAGCTTTGCTTTACAAATTCTAAAAGCCCTGTTGAATTCGACGGTAAGGGTAAACAAAGTTCAATACTTAATAAATTTAGTAAGTCGCCGGATTTCGGTATGTCACTTTGTAGACCGATTCCTGACAGGCTTAAGGCATTAACGCGGTGTGTGTGCCTTGAAAGGCGGAAAACCATCCTTTCACTAAGTCGCGTCACGCAATCGACAATTGCTAAAGCACTCCAAGATCCGTGTCCCACACCCTTCGGTTAGGATTGATCAGAGCCGGGTAAGCAATTCACAAAACCCACATCTGTGTGGTTGAGCCAAGGACAATGTTTCCGTGTGTTTGGAAGCTACCTAGACTCAGAATGATCCCCAGTGATCGTTTCCTGTCCAACAACATTAAGGTGAGCGTGGAGACGTTTGCGGGTTGGAGAAATCCTAACAAAGTGATCGTACCGTCAACCAAAACCAACAGTACACTGTGAGACGTACATTTCGGAAATGGGGACAGGACCGGGGTGCAGAAGTCCTTTTAATGGTTCACCAAGATGGCATATTGTTTTTAATTAGTAGCTGGCCCTAAAGACCAGGGGTTTGTCTGAAGTTGTGTTGTGCTCGAATAAGATGAGCGTGCGATGGCAATACTGATCATAGGGGGAAAGCACTCAAAGCCGAAAATGTACTGACCACTGAAATAAGTGATTATCGAAAAGGTCCAGAACTGCGTCGACAGTCCAGATACTAATAGGTATTGCGGCAACACTCAATTAAACATTTAATAAAAATGGGATAACACAATGGAACTGATCTATAGGCAGGCATAGCCTGAGAAATAAGTCAAGTGGATAACACTATAAGGGTGGTAATCAGCCCTTGGGAATGTTCGACGGCCAGACATGACCTGTCGCGCAACCAAAGTGCATGCATCCCTGAGCGGCTTTCCTCTGGAACTCTCCAATCAACAGGCATTCTACGCGAAACGAAATCAATAAACGTAGGTAGCACTTACCCGTAGCGGATGCATCATTTTTCTTGGGTGTTTGAACCGCAGCTGCACTTGGTGGGTTGGCTACCGATCGAGCTTTGGACGGCGTCTTCGGTGGATCTGTAAATAAGGAAGACAGGATCAGACAATAAGACGGCTGGTTCGGGTTCGTGCCCTCCTGCACATTCATTACAACAAAGACGTAGCCGTGGCTGCATACCGAATAGGAACGCGTAAACGGCAAACAAGGTTACGAGGTGGGTCCAGATCAGTAAGTTAGGAGTAGGTCTGACACACCGACCTTGACTGTTTAATCTTCTTGACCAGCAGCAAAAACTGTGGATAAAATGCGCCGAGAAACGCAGAAAGCTGTTGTCTGATAGAAAAGTTAGAGAAATGGTTCGACTACGAGCAGGAACAGCCTTAGACGCGGTGGCTGGCAAGTCTAAGCAGCCTGTCTACGCGTGCCACACATAAACTGTTTCCTAACACTCTAGCTATATTCCGAGGGGTCTCGCATTCGCATAAGCGAGAGTGGCATAAAGGCCACATTAATGAGTCAATTTAGGGGGTCCCTGTCAAACGCCAGTATGCCACGACTGTCATCGTGTCTGGTAGCTTGTAGGCAGTAAATCAAGAGCTGGATCCCAACTTTACTGACTCCACTTTGTCCTGTCCTGTCTAATCTCTCACGAGTCCGTGACGTGTTTGATTCTGCTAGTTTACTGTTAGAATTATGTGCGCTGGCCGATGTGGTGTGGGCCGCCGGCCAAGGCATGTCCCACGTCCGAGCAGAAACCATTACGAACTCAGACAAACTAGGCACAGTCAGGCTAACGCATGCAATGAGCCATTGTGATCGGCGTGTCGGCCGAGGTCCAACCAGATTTGAGGGGAGGTTGGAGATAATCAGACAAAGACTTGCCACTGGATGAAGAACTGGCTGGTTTCGGTTGAGGAACGGGGGTTGATTTTTGGACGGCAGTGACTGACTTTGGAGACTCTCTGGACGACTCTAAAACAGGGAAAGCGAACACTGTTTAGGTTCACACGGCTAAAACTCTTGATGAAGGTTTGAAAAATAAGCACGGCTGAGGTAGTCCTGTTCTCTGGTGGACTGAAGCTGCGAAGTCCACATATATCCTGCTAGACCTCGTACACTGGCAGACTGCAGCCCTCTTAAAGTTCATCCA
>CACRXP010000195.1:165940-195154 GCA_902702965.1 Spirometra erinaceieuropaei | reverse complement strand
GAATGCCCCTAAATATGCGTTGGCTCCCGGTGTTTGATCGCGTCCCGCTTCACCGCTGGAGTACCGCAACGAGTTTCTAACCCCCAAGAAGTGCGTGCGTACAGCTTCGTGTTACAGGTACGAATTGACAAAGATTACGCCACCTGAGAAGAGCTTGGTCACCACGGAGTTGATATCTATGACAACAACTAATCGTGTGCTCAGAACAACCTCATCAGTAACATTCTATTACACCTATCCAACCGGAATAATTCCATGTGGATGTGCTCTCGCCCGATTCGCTAGCAACTGGTGGATGAGTCATCTGTTTGTCAAGAGAAGTGACCAGTAAGACGTGGTGAACCTGCGCTACCAACTGCCAGACCAACCACCGCCTAGCCGCCCCGACGACAATCTGACCCCACAGGCGGCTTCAGAAGAAAAATGCGCCAAGGTCAAACGCTGCCATACGGAACGCGGTTTGAGTTCAATTCCTCGTTGTTTGATAGTGCTGCAGTCGCTGATTCAGGATAATCTATTCTTCGATCTCAGGAGTCTCATTATGTAGCTGGCCGTCACTAAAAACCGTTTTAGTAGCTTTTACCAGTAGACGTGGACACAACGGTCTCTCTGGGCAAACCGGTGGAGATTAGGGGATTGGTGCCGTTTTAAGCCAACAATATGAAACTGTCGTAATAACTCATTAGGTGAAACTATAGAGTGGCGACCTCATTTCTGGAGTTCAACTTAGGTTCGCACTTTGCGGGATGCTTTCTGTTTAACACGAGTCCCTTCAAAAGACTGAGAACGCAAACTAGAATGAAGCAATCGTTTGTTCTCTTCATAAAAAGGACAATAATCAGGGCATGGCCTCGACCAAATAGAGGGATTTTTCGATGTGCGTGCATTACGAGCAAAGGAGTAAAACCTAGGAAACAAAAACAGAAACCAACCCTGTACTAAGCAAGGACTTCATACTTTTGAAATAGACTGTTTTAGGCCACTATACAAGAGAGAATATGCCGCGAGAGACTCCGCACGTGTGGCGACACAAGTACGAATTTCACTCCTCAAAAACTACGTTCATGAAAGTATGTCACGAGTGCCGCTGAATGCAATAGGGCTGGCCGGTCGACTTGCGCGTGGGCGCCTGCCATCGGCTATCTGGCTACTGTATGCATGACAGTGAATGCCTTAAGACCGATGGCGGCAGGTATGCTGAACTTCGATGGGTGTTCGCCGTGGAATCTTAATTAACGTCAGAAACAAAGTCTGTGAGACATTGTTCTAGACCATGGGATACTGTTTCCAATGGCTCTCAAAAGAACCTTCGAGGACAACTGCTGAAGAAAACATCGCAAACATCATGAATAAAGCTTAGTCCACACTCGTTAGAATTGTCTACCTAGGTGGCATAAAAAGCGGCACTATCGTACCGACGGTTGTTGAGACATGGGACGAGATTTAGTGCGGATCGTACGGCTCATGCACGCAATATTTACGGCAAGAAAAGGTCGTGTCAAAAGAAAGGGTAAACCACAAAATTGTGTTAGGAGGCAAAACAAATTATGAGAACCTTTCAGTGATAACAGGCTTAGAAAATCGGAAATTGTGGAAAAGGCACTAGTATAATAAGCATATCTAATTTACTAACTTGACGGACTTGACTTCGGAGGAACAGAGGCTTCTTCTGTCATGTGAAGGACCGTTTCAATTCTCGATAACCGGTCGTAGATTTCATCCACCTGTGCCCCCGAGACTTCCTCACCTCGCTTCAAGGGCGTGTGGTGTGATTCTTCCAAAGTGCTACAGATACAAAAAGTAGAAAACAGGCTTTAATAAAGTCTGCTATAATGAGAACACTATTTGGGCCTGATAGGGGTTAGGTGAACGCGCGTCCGACCACCAAAATGGCCTGCGCGAGTAAATTGGGCTCGTAGTACTGTATAGATAAGGAGTACTGTGAAAGAGTTAGGTGCTATGAAAACGTCATCATGACTGACAGCGTATCAAAGATGGCGGTCAAATAGTTTTCCAAAGCCTGTCTTTAGCTGGCCCAGTCTTATTTAATATGGTGAAGAGCATAAGATGGTCTCTGAAGCCGTGGGGTGCGCTTCGTCTGCAAACAGCACAAATGCTGGGGCATGCGGTGTCCAGTAAACTTACAAATATAAGTTTGAGTGGCGAACAGTTCCGCTAAATATGTAATGATGCTGACTAATGTACAAAAACAGGTTTTTGTGGGGAGCGGGGAGGAAGTGAGGCGAAGTGAGAAAAAAATGGAATCGGTTTTAAATTAATAACACATGCTTACATGCCTAAGGACGGACACTCTACTTCAATACAAGTGTAATGCATTTCGGTCCAGGGGCACTTAGTCTCCTTGTCCCCGGTATCGAATAGAAGGTCCATACTCCGTGACATCCTGATGATTAGTTCGCAACCAGCGGGTTCGTCGACGCAAAAACGCCTTTCGGACATTTCACCATTTCGTGACGCTTTAATAGTTCTTCGGACATTCTTCTTGAATTTTGAGATGTTAGATTCGATTAAAGATTTAAGCTGCTCACGATCTCGCCCGAGCCTAACCAGAAGCATCTCGGTCGTGATCAGAAACGCGCGCGCACGTGTCTGCGCCAAAGCTCACTTAAACGCTTTTCTCAGATATCAAGAATCTTGATCTGTCTCATGACACTGATACCTACCTCGATAAATAACTTTCCAAAAAATGTTCAACGCTTGTGGGCACAATTAGTCTCATAGTTGCCGCTTCAGGACCACACAGAAGCTGGAATAAGTCTCCAGAATGCAAGGTGCAATAGCTTATTCAACTAAATTATAGGAAAACAGAAGTGCACCTTTGATCCCCCCAAAAAACCGGCGAGCCATGACCTGGGAACAGCTGAAATTTTATTTACTTCGTCAACTACTTAGATGCCTTTTATTAAAGAAGCCTGATTAATTTATATCGAAGCCCGATGTTGCGATCTGCGGAACAAATTATGAGTGAAGATTTCGATGTCCCGGAAATCCAGTATAGGTTACCACATTTAAGGCTTGTGGGCAGTGCCTTCTGAGACCATATCAGAAGCTGTTTACGTAGCATTAAAATTATAATAAACGTACTCAGTCACTTTAGTCTCATTATTAATGGAATATGACTTTCGCCCTTGAATTCCCTATCCATGTCCAAAAATACAGATAGAAACAACTTTTACTGACGTAATTCTGGAGGTTTTTAAGTCGTCGACATGTGTGGGCCACCTGCAAGCTGCTGCCACTGACGTAATCTTGAGTATATGTACAGTAACTTCTCAGCCAATGTCTCAACAGTTTCTTAAAGGACTACCATATCAGGGAACCCGTTTCCAGCTTCAATGAACCTCAGCTTGAAGGTGTTCCGTCGGACTTCCACATGGCCTACCTTCCTATGCAGTCTTAATAGATGGTCACGCAGACGGTCCGTCCCAACTAATTCGGCGAAATCATCTTAATCAAGGACACGCTTAAGCCCTCCAGCAACCCGGTAGGTTTTCATGAGGTCACCACGCAGTTGCCAGTGATTGGGGAAAAACAAATTAAGTTCTGTCAGTCTACCTTCTTAAGGCAGGTAATCAAAATTCATAAGCATCTTTGTGGTCCTTGTCTGCTCGCGTTGCAGCCGTTGATTATCCTCTACTAAACCACGGGCGCCAGGCCTAGATGGCTTACCTCAAGTGAGACCGAAAAATGCCCATGGGTTTTCCCGAACAGTTCCTTATCAGTCTCCACAGATCCTCGTCAGCGCAAGTAACACCTGTGTTGGACGTTTAGCTGTTTTTAAGCACCGACGATTGTTTATGTGTGGGAGTCATTAGAACACCAAGGTCCTTCGGTTCTTCAGCACTTGAAATTAACTGCCAATCAAGAAGGTCTCGGAAGGAATCATTCTCCTTGTTGGTCTTTCCGGTACGGAGTCTTACGATCACACATATACCGACGTTAACATTTAAGAGCCAATGAGCAGACCAACTGCTTAGTCGGTTGAGACTCTCTTTAAATGTGTGCCTGCCTGCACCTGATGTCTCTCCACAGTTTGACATCGTCAACAGGCATAACGGCGCTGCAAACCAGGCTGTCAACACAGTCGTTTATGTAGACCAGATGTAGCAGACAGTTGATTTAAGCGGTAATTTTCTTTCCCGTCTCCCTTTTTCAGAATCTGCGCTCACGTGGACACGGACTGACGCTTTCCGCCGTGACGTTCCGCTAAGTTCCTGTTCTCGTTTATCATCTTACGATCTGATTATTTTTGTGCTTTCATTCTTACTAATCATGTCGCGACACTTACTTTACGTAAAGACATGTTTTTTTCCGCAGTATCCATTTACTCTCGTGCATTTTATTGAATTGTTAACGTTTACATATCCAGTTGCTTACTATTAGGGTTATATCCACCCGTGTTTTATTTTCTCCTCTATTTTATTATGTTTCAATGATAAACCGTTGTCTATTTATCTGTTCATCTAGTATTATGTCTACAACACCCTCCCAATTTGCCAGCGTGTATGAAAACCCGGTTAGTTCGTAGCCCGGAATGGGGAAGCTAACGCGACGTCCCTGACTTACGGGACTGGTGGGAAAGGGGATCGTACAGGTGGGGTAAATGCAAGGGCTGGTAGAGGAATGATGGACAATGAGGCAGTAGGTAGGGTTTCCAGAGAAAAGGTCTAGAAGCTTTAAGGAGCTGCCATAATGGCAGAAATTGAAAAAAATCCTGGGGAACACAGCACAGCCTGCAGAAATTCACGGTGGTGGATAGGGATAGATTTAGCTGACTGTAGTACCGCAATGACCAATGAAAGGAATGCGGCGGACGACAAGGTCAATCTGCATAGCGTAACCGAAAACCGCAGACGAAACGATGAATGTCGGTGAATTGTCAAACGGAAGTAGAGTGAACGACAACAAAGCCCAACTGCGGTTAGTGTATACGCGGATGACGGAAAGGTACACGTAAAAAAAACCACACAGGTGACGTGGTAGCGGGTGGCTCACGCGTTGCGTAATAAAAGAGGGTGAGGTAGCTGGTGAATGTTGAATTCCCGCACAAACGGTAAATTGGGCAACCGTTATGTTTTACCAGTTAGTTGGTGTATTGTTGTCCTCTTATAGACCGCAGACTGTAAGAAGGCCACGGAAGGCAGCTTTTCAAGTCAGTAAAGCAACAAAATTCAGAGAAATCCAGGATTTAATTTAGTCGTCCAACCTCGTGCAGTTTTTGCAAGATAAAGGACTGCTGGCTTCACAGGTAATGTTTCAATGCCGGGTGTTATTTGTGGTGTCCTTAGAAAATGACTAAACACACTTGAGGTCATCGGCATAAATAAAAGTTTGCGAATTTCCGAGTTCAGTCGAAATATCATTGATGTACAGAAGGAAGAGTAGCGGACCCAGAACCGTGCTTTGAAGTGCGCCACTCGTGATCGATTTGGGTGTCGAGTAGCTATTACCGACCATGACTTTCCCATATCGGCTGGACAGATAGGACCTGATGAAGTCTTGTAGAGGCGGGCGGATGCCGAGAACTTCCAATTTTACTAAAAGACGTCTATGGGGCACCTTGTCAAAGGCTTTGCTAAGATCAAAGTAAATAACTACCACTGACTGTCGCTCATTACGAAGAGAAGTGATTAGATTAAGAAAAGCTAAGTGACATGTTTCGCAGGATCGTTCAGGTAAAAATCCATGCTGACTAGAGCTCAGAGGCCGATTAGCTAGACAGAAGTTGAGAATTTCATTGAAAATAATCCTTTCAAGAAGTTTTGCCATAGACGGTGTTTTTTGCACACCCCAATAGTTATTAACATAGACCGAGATCCAGACTTGAAAACTGCAATGATAATTGATGTATTCCATGTTTGAGGAAAAAATCCTTTTGAAATATTGACCGAGAATGAATTGCTAAGCAATATGGGAAGGTCGTATGCTTGTTTAATAATCGAATTCGGAATGCCGTCCGTTCCTGAGCAGTGTGAGTATTTCAAACGACTTATGTGTTTCTTAATGAGATCTGAGGAGACATCGATTGTACTCATTGTCCTATCTGAAAGTGAGCTCAGTTTTAAGGTGTTTTGCGAAGAAAGCACTAAACAACTCCGCCTTATCAGTGTCATCGATGAGGAAGACTTTGTTAGCATTTAGCAGGGTTGGAAGTTCGTGACCACACCTAGAGGAAGACCGATGACGGAAGATGTTCAGTTCAGTTTATTGAGGGAAACAGGCATAAGCCTTTGAGTACCCTATTTGCAACGTAAAAAATGTGTGGTATACAGATAAATGTTCTGGGTTGAAACAGTTCAAACACGCCCATAATGATAGGACAAAATGAGAACGAGTTACAGGGGGTGAGCTCTACTTCTCATCGTTCTTGGTCATTTCGGAACATTAATATGTCAAGGTTCTATTTAAGGCTTCATATCGGTGGTGACATCACAACGTCTGCGGGGAGGACATTCCATGGTTTTACCACTCGAACAGAGAAGGAGAACTTCCGCACATCCAGCCTTGCCTGCTGAATGCGCAGTTTTAACGGGTGACCTCGGAGGTTGGTCATGGTAGCAAATTCAAAAAAGTCCTTGAAGGCCAGACTGCAATCTAATCCCTTTACAATGCGGAAGGCTTGCAACAGATCCCCGCGAAGTTGCCTGTAACTTAAAGGAAAGAGGTTCAGATTTATTAGGCGGGTTGCATAAGGAAAGGAGCTTTGACCCCTAACCATCTTCGTGGCTCTCCTCTGGACTCTTTCGAGGCAGTTTTGATCCACAACAGCCCACGGCGTCCAGGCTTGTATGCCGTACTCTAAATGCGGCTGGACGAATGTTCGAATGTCTTTGAGAAAGCATCTTCGTCAAAGTCCATAGACGCACGCTTGATGGCGTGCAGTACGCATATTGCGGTTTTTGCCACTCTCGAACACTGGGCGGATGGCTTTAGGGAACTCGTTGTCGGCACACAGAGGTTCTTTTGGGCTTCGACCTCTTGTAGGGTCGCACCGCCCAGAAAGTAGTCTCTTGTGCTGGCGGATCTAGCTGTGTTGCCTAGGCGAAGTATGCCACATTTGCCAACGTTGAGCCGCAGGAGCAAACGGTTTAGCCACTCTCCAACCGATTCAGGTTCATTTGCTGTCTGTCTTCGTCGGCAGGACCCCGAATTACATTCCATATGTTCATGTCATCGGCAAACATTGCTACTTCGCAGTCTAAAGATCTTGCGCCATCGTCCACGTAGATAAAGAACAAAATGGCTCCCAGCACTGAACCCTGGGGGACACCAATCTCGACCATAGCATGATCTGATTTTCACCGACTGATAGACACAAGCTGCTGTCGATCCAAAAGGAAGTTTTCGATCCACTTAAGGAAGTTGCCGCCGATCCCAATTTTTAAAGTTTATGTAAGAGCCTCTGGTGTGGCACAGTGTCAAACGCCTGCTGGAAGTCGATGAAGGCTATGTGGACCGCGTGCTTGTCGTCGAGAGCTCGGGTCCAGATCTGGAGAGATTGCAGCAAGTTCGTCGTGCAGGACCTTCCTTTCCGGAACCCGTGTCGACACTTCGATAGCAGGCCGTGAACTTCCAGAAATTGCATCAGTTCAGTCTTGGCTACCTCGATAGAAAAGAAGTCGTCCATAAGATCCCATGCGATGCCTGTGATGCCGTATATTGTGGCCAACCGAAAAAATTTGCCTCTACACGCATCCACGAACATCAACTTGCAGTTAAGAAGCGAGACCACTTGTCTCAAATGGCCATGCACACTCTTGATACTGGGCACACTTTCGCATGGAACAAAACTCGCATCGTCGGAGTTTGCCCGTCTAAAAAAGGCCGAGAGTTTATTGAAGCCATGCACTCCGATGAGTCATGCATCAACATGCATATCGAGTTAGAAGCCACGTACAAAAATCTCAGAGAAAAGTGGAAGAGACGAAAGCCGATCAATACGGACTGACACATACGACGGCAGCTTACTAGCTGAGACACCAAATAAGCATTGATTTTGTAGCATGTTTGAAATTTTAATTGTTTTCTGCACAATTACTCTAGTCTGACAACGACACGGGGAACCGACGTCGAAAATTTACTCAATAAACTTTTCTCTCTTTCCCAAAGAACGTATTTGATTTTATCATCAGGATTGTCATCTCGGGATTGGCTGACTCAGTTTGAATCTGTCCTTAACGATTTTGTATGCGGCATCTAACTCGATATGCCGGTTGATGCATGCCTCATCTGAGTGCATTGCTTCCAGGAATTCGCGGCCTTTTCTTGTTTGGCAGGCGCCAACAATGCGAGTGTTCTCCCATGCGAATTTATGCCCAGTGTCTAGTGTGTGCATGGCCACCTGGGATAGATGGTCGCGTCTCTTCACCGCTTACTGATGCTCATGTATACGGGTTGAGACAGATTTCCCAGTTTGGCCACAATAAACGGCATCACAACTAGAACACGGGATTTTGTAGACCACACCTTTTCTTTCGAGGTAGCCGACCCTGTCCTTAGGGTGCACAAGCTGTGTGCGTACGATAGTTGCCGGCTGGTGTGCTACATGTATCTGGTACTTTTTCAATTGTCTTTCGACAAGTTCAGATACATTTTTAACGTATGGGAGAGTTCGCCATGTGGTTTGTTTTGGTGTCTGAGTGGCCGTAGCAGTGGAAATACCTTTTCCCTTGAGTTGCTGGTGCCTCATGCATTGACGTATGAAGTCATGCGGGTACCCATTTTGGGAGAACAGTTTGTAGAGGTATTTCATTTCTGCTCGATAACTTGTTTCGTCAGAGCAGTGGGTTTTGGCTCGATTCAGAAGGCTGTAGACTGTACTCCGTTTGTGAGTGACAGAGTGGTTACTCTCAAAGTGTAGGATGACCTCTGAATATGCCTCTTTGCGATAAACTGATGTCTGGAGTGATCTATCGGTTTTTCGACGTACAAGGACAACCAAGAATGGGAGTTGTCCATCGACCTCTGTTTCCAAAGTAAATGTTATTCCTGAAAATATGGAGATAATATTGGTATGGAGCAGATTCAACTGATCTTTCTTGACGATGACAAAAGTGTCATCTACGTATCGCAGCCAAAGTTTTGGATTGACTGTGGGAAGGGCTATGCTCTCTAATTTCTGCAGTAATGCTTCTGCCAGGAAACCGGATATTGGTGAACCTATGGGAGCACCTTTTAATTGCCGGTAGCATTGATTTGAGAAGGAAAAATTTGTCTCCAGACAGAGATCAAGGAGTTGAAGTAAAGCCTCTGGAGGCACCTCAGAAGTATATGTTTGAAGGAGTTCTTCGGTGTAGCTTTTTGCTAAATCTAGCGGAATCGAAGTGAAGAGCGAGACCTCATCGAATGACACCATAATCTTGTCACATGTAATGTTGACACCGCTTAATTTGTCTAGAAACTCTTTTGAATCCTGAATGGAGTTCTGGGAGTTCTTCGTTAGTGGATGTAGTTGGCGAAATAGCCATTTCGAGATCTTATAGTTGGGTGCACCGATTAGGGAGACCATCGGTCGCAGCGGAATATCAGTTTCATGAATTTTGGGAAGACCATATATCTTGGCAATTATTGATTCATCCTGTTTTAAAGACTTGGCAAGAACTCCTGTGATTAATTTCCTACCCGAAAGGCGTTTCAGTGTTTTTTCAATATGTGGGTTTTGCGATTTGGTGGGGTCGGCAGCTAGAGGTTCGTATGTTGAATCATCTTTTAAGAGTGACATCATTTTGTCTGTGTAGTCTGTTTTGTTCAAAACAGTGTTGGCACCTGCTTTTTCGGCAGGCAGAATGATGATGTCTTCGTCTTGTTTTAGAGCTTTAAGGGCTTTCGCTTCATCGTAAGTTAGTGTTGAGATCTTTTTTCGGTTCTTCAATGCCTGTACAGTGCTGCTGCGAATGGACTACCTTGCCAACCTCGAATCAATCATATCATCAACCAGTCTTACCGAAGAAGAACAATTCACCATTCCGTTGTGCCTTAAGGGCTCTCTCTCGAGCCCAACCAGCAGCCGCACAGCGGCGCATGATACATAGGCAGAATGGCATTACCGGCAAAGACAATGGCCAGAAATGGCCATTCCATTCTCCCTTGTCTTTGTCGGTAATGCTATTCTGCCTATGTATCATGCGCCGCTGTGGGGCTGCTGGTTGGGCTCGAGAGAGATTCCATAAGGCACAACGGAACGAGTGAGTTCCGTATGAACGATCGGTGAGCGCCCCCTACCACTGTATATTCCCGATCGAAAACCGACAGGGCAACGGGCTCGTGGCCCGGTGGGTAGAGGCGTGGACATCTAAACCAACAGGTCGCGAGTTCGAGGCTCGAGGGTTCCACACTTCGGGCTTGGGTATGGCTGGCTGACGACGGCTAATAAGCCAGAAATGGCCATTCCAGTCTTCCTTGTCTTTGTTGGTAATATCATTCTGCCTATATATATATATATAGTGGTAGGGGGCGCTCACCGATCGTTCATACGGAAATCACTCGTTCCGTTGTGCCTTAAGAGTCTCCCTTGTCTTTGTCGGTAATACTATTCTGCCTATATATATATATATATATATATATATATATATATATAATAGTCCATAATTGTTCCACCTCCCCCCTCGTTCAGAGACCTACCATGACTTTGTGATCATCCCTCTCATTGGCCGATAGTCTGTCTGCCCTGTCGCGCTAACTAGTCCAGTGTGACAAACAAACTTTCTCCCCTATTTTCATTTCGTCTGACGACGGGTTGGTGTCACCAGCTCGAAAATTCACGAGTAAAACTCGATTTTTCCGAAGAACCTCTTCCTGTTTTCATTATATCGACTCGGAATGCATAACATCTCTGATCTACATATATATATATGTATATATATATATATATATCAGAGGTGAAATGACAGACTCTGGGGGTAGATTGATACAGCATTGGTTCGGGCTTGTTAGTAAACAACCAAATTGTAAAAAAATAGCGTTCCTTCTTGTGGAATCGTCCGGTGACGTTGACGGTAACAGCACCGGCGGTCGGCTCTGACAAACTTCAGTAAATTCACAATCGACTAGTGGACATGGTACGCCATGTGAAATACGCAGTAATTACTATCAGTCAAAAGCACCAGCAAACAATTTCCAGAGATCGAAACAGCCGAATAACATAAAAATGGTGTACATAAATGTGCAGAGTTTATTCAACAAATTGGATGAAATAAAACTCACTGTGGCCCATTTCCAACCCGACTTGATAGCTTTAACAGAATCATGGTTAAATGCGCAAAAAGAAGATGCGGAAGTTATGCTAGGTGGTTTCCAGATTCTGCGAATGGACAGAAACGAACGAAGGGTTGGGGGGATTGCGATAATTATACGAGATGGCATCGACTACGTCAGGGTTGAGTCTTCCCCATTTCGGCATATTGATTGTGAAATACTCAGTTGTTACTTGAAGGTGCCAAACCATCCTAGCCTCCATATGGCCCTGGTTTACAGACCGCCAAGCCAGCGAACGGATGAGGACGATGCACTTATCACCGAGATAAAAGAAATTTGTCGAAACAAACACATAATGCTACTTGATGACTTCAACTGTCCAGACATAGAATGGGATTTAGTGTATTACAAGCGATCAGAAAACTCCTTCGAACAGAAATTTATGCAACTGATCACAACCGAGTTCCCTACCCAACATGTTAAAGTGGACACTCGATTCAGAGATGGACAGCAGTCTAGTTGTTTGGACCTCATCATCACCAGGGATGATAGTTGCATTCTCGGATTTAAAACGCACCCGCCCCTTGGCCGAAGTGACCACTGCGTTCTTGTTTGGGAGTATAGTCATTTTTCAGTACCCGAATTTGGAGCTGCTGAGGGAAGAGACGTATGGAAAGGGGATTATACCCGAATGAAAAACCTGCTACAGAAGGTGCACTGGAATGCAGCACAAGGACCTGACCGAGAAGGCGATTGGCTCTTCTTCAAGAACACAATGCAGCACCTGGTAGAGAGCTGTTGCCCACTGAAAAGGAAGCCGCGCACATCCCGACCAGAGTGAGTGACGACAGAAATAAAGAAGAACCTTAAATTGAAAAAGAGACTTTGGAAAAGTACGCCAGTTGTCAGCAACCAGAGCATTTCGCTGACTTCAAAAAACAGAGGAATGTATGTCGGAATCTGTTGAGGAGGCAACGGGCACAATTTGAGTCAAAACTATTAAAAATATTCCGCAAAATTCAAAAAAATTCTTTGGATACGTGAATTAGGCAAAACGCAACCGGGACTGCATTCCCTGCCTAAAATATCGCCAGGGAAATACGTTGTCTGACAACTCAGATAAGGCGAATCTGTTATCCGACTTCTTCACGTCTGTGTATACTGAGGAGCCGGCTTTTGATGAAAGAGTTTACCCCCCATTTGTCAAATCAAACCATACAATTAGCACGATGGACTTCACAACAGACACGGTAAGGAAAACTTTGAGGCAAATACAGCCCACTAAATCCCCTGGTCCGGACGGCGTGTTCGCAAAAGTCCTGAATGATCTCTCAGACCAACTGACCTCTCCGTTATCCAAGATCTTCAAAACTTCGATGGAGACCGGGGCTTTGACTACCGATTGGAAGAAAGCAAACATAAGCCCCATTTATAAAGGTGGCGGGAGAACAGCCCCCAATAGTTTCAGACCAGTGAGTCTCACTAGCATCTGTTGCAATTTGATGGAAAGAGTAATAAAAACGGAGCTGATGCGGCACCTCGAAGGAAACAACTTGCTCAGTCTACATCAGCATGGATTTCGAAGCGGTCGATCCTGTCTCACCAACCTCCTAGTATCCATGGAGAGCTGGACGAAATAAATTGACATGGGCTTATCAGTCGACGCCGTATACATCGACTTCAAAAAGGCTTTTGACAGTGTTCCACACAGACGACTTATATGTAAACTACGTCAAGTGGGTGTGAATGGAAATCTTCTGAAATGGCTAGCCGATTTTCTTACGGGCAGATCTCAGCGTGTGTGTATCGGAAACGCTAAATCGGAATTTGCACCCGTGCACAGCGGCGTTCTGCAGGGAAGCGTCCTGGGTCCAATTCTGTTCCTAATATATGTGAACGACCGCCTGGACTGTCTGAACTGCGAGCGGGTAATGTTTGCCGACGATCTCAAATTGTGGCAATCAATAGAGAAGCCGGAAGATTCTGTACAATTACAAGACAATTTAAATCGCTTGCAAAAATGGTGTGATGAGTGGTGTCTAAGCCTCAATCGTAACAAATGCCAAATTATCCGATTCCGTTCGAGCAACAGGAGGCCGTTGAGATTTGAATCTCAGTACTTTATAGGAGGTCACCAACTCGAATCAGTCAACGAGTTAAGAGACCTCGGTGTGTGGATGACGTCAACTCTCAAACCACCGTCTCACTGCGCCAAGGTACCAAAGAAAGCCATGGGTATTCTGGGCGCGATTAGAAGATCCTTCGTCAATTTTGATGAAGAACTTTTCGGCCGAGTATTTGGCGCATACGTTCGACCAATGTTGGAATATTATGTCCAGGCATGGTGTCCCTGGGCGAAACAAGATTACACCCTGCTGGAGAACGTACAACGTAGAGCGACCAGGCTAGTCGGCGGATTATGTGGTTTACCTTACGAGAGACGGCTGGAAAAGCTAAAAATATTTCCTCTCTCTTATAGACAGTACAGAGGGGACATGATCACGGCCTTCAGGATCGTCCGAGGGCTAGACTGTGCTCTTCAGTTTGACGACTTCTTCGAACTGGCGCGGACGACAAATCTCCGAGGGCGCCCATACAAATTGAAGACGAAACCTGCCAGACTCGATTTGCGGTCCAAATTCTTCTCTCACCGGCTGGTGGAGGGATGGAACAAATTGCCGAACTCCGTTGTCTTAGCGGAAAACTTCGAGACATTCAAAAGAAGACTAGATAAACTTATGCTTGATGGTCAAACATTTACATGATATCAATGACTGGCATAACTGCTATGTAAATATCTGCATGTTTTTTTATACGTCTATCTATCAATAGGGTTTTCCAAGGCTCTGCCTCTATTCATCATATATACTGAATTATACTGAATTAATTCAGCCAATCATAACCCTGACCACCAGCTCAGACCGAAAACACAAACATGCACACGGACACTCCTGTAATGTCGTGTACTGTGGCCAAACTGAGAAATCTGCCTCTACCCGCATACATGAGCATCAGTTAGTGGTGAGGAGACGAGATCATCTATCCCAGGTGGCTTTGCACACACTGGACACAATTTTGCATGGGAGAAGACTTGCATTGTTGGCGCCTGCCCCATAAGGAAAGGCCGCGTCTTCCTGGAGGCAATACATTCAGGTGAGGCATGCATCAATCGGCATATCGATTTAGACGCCACATACAAATTTCTCAAGGACAAATGGAAACGAGCGCCGCCAATGCCGTGCAGATGACGAAAATCAATAATGCGCATTAGCGCAGACTTCGACCAACCATAGATTCACTTGTTTGACACGAGGTATATTGGGGAATTTTCAGGTCTGTTACACGAAGCCGTCTTCAGACGAGATGAAAATTGTGACAGAGATAATCGCACAAAGGACCTGGGAGGACATCGAAGTTACATTGACAAAACAGACGTCTATGTGTGGGGGTGAAGAACGTGTTTGGATAGGTGACGGACGTTAGGGGAAGTGCTGAACGTTTCAAACATGGTTAACTCTGTGGGGGCGGTGCTAAATGCCTGATATTCTACATGACCGAACATGGATTAGCAGCTGGTGTCTTCGGGTGAGCGCCAGCCGGCGAAACGTGATCTCAAACCTTCGTAGTGAGCGTCCAAGTCGTCATGGCGGTTGATGCGCACGCCCTTGATTATGATCATCGCTTCAACTGGGAGCTGACTGAAGTGATCATTAGTGCCCATACCAAACAGGCGCTAGAGTTTCTAGAAGCTTGACACTTTAATAACAATAGCATCAACCGCCACGTCGAATTGGACGCTCAATACGAAGGTTTGCGATCACGGTTCGCCGGATTGCGTCAACCCTAAGACAACAGCATCTAATCCATTTTCGGCCAGGTTGAATATTCCCGATCGAAACCGACAGGACTACGGGCTCGTGGGCCAGTGGTTAGAGGCGTGGACTTCTAACAAACAGGTCGTGAGTTCGAGCCTCGTGTGTTCCACACTTCGGGGATAGGTATGACTGGTCGACGACGGCTAATAAGCCAGAAATGGCCATTCCAATCTCCCTTGTCTTTGTCGGTAATGCCATTCTGCCTATATCCTGCGCCGCTGTGCGGCTGCTGATTGGGCTCGAGAGATAGCCCGTAAGGCACAAGGGAACGAGTGAGTTCCGCAAGAACGATCGGTGAGCGTCCCCTACCATTATGTATATGCATCGGTTATTTGGTAAAGTAAGAGTGTCAGAAGGTGCGCATTTAAATATATCTCAAAAAACTGGACTAGACCAACCAAAAGTTTCGCTCATCTGGCTTTTCGGCAGCAAAAGTATTGTTTCTTTGACCTGCTTGCTTCCTCTAACCTAATACTCGCAATGATAGTCATTGTTAACTGGCTCAAATGATTTACACATTTTTATGTCCTCGCAGATCCCTTTAGAGAGTGGGCTTATTCGTAGTTTACGGGTTTGACAGTGAATTATTACTTACGTGTGCATTTACCTTAATGATCTACCAACAACCTGCGTGCAGGGACCTCTTTGTTAGTGCTTTGCGTTTCAGTCTTTGTGGGTTTTTGGGATGAAGTTCACATTTTATTCAGCTAAGGAAATGTCTTCGGTTTCTTCTCTTTGAATGGCTGGAGTGAACCAGTGAGTGAAACCCTTTCTTCATTTTGTCCTTGAATCGTCTAACGCTAGACGAACTGAACCTACCACAACGACATTGAGGTCGCGCGCACAATACGAATTTTCCTAATGTCGGATACCTTGGATACTGTGGTCTGTAGGCGTCGCCCGACCGAGTGTACCTCAGAGGCCGACAAATATGTTGATGAACATTCGGATTCTAAGGCTGCCGATGACTCCAAACTTCCCAGGCTGACTCTTATGGAGGAGATCCTTCTGCTAGGTTATAAGGACCGCGAGGGATATACCTCTTTCTGGAATGACAATATCAGCGTTGGTCTTCGCGGGTGTTTCTTAATCGAGTTAGCATTCCGCGGAAGAATAGCTTTGGAGCCTCCATCAGCAAGGCGGCGTTTTATTCTAAACAGGAACGTCGTTGTGGTAAAGGACGTGCCGACCGGTGATATGCTACTGGACGAGGCACTCCGCACGATTCATAGTAATGAGCCAACCGATGTTAAGTCATGGATTGAATACCTCAGTGGTAAGCCGTTTCTTCTTTCTCAATGGTTGTAGGCGAAACCTGGAACCCATTTAAAATTACCCTACAAATGCGAAATGTTAGGGAAAGGATTGCAAAAAATCTGGTTGAAAAAGGAATTTGTTCTACTGAAAAACAAAATTTTGTCATATTCGATATGACGACTCATCCCCTTGTAAATACTCCCACTAAACAATACGTTATGCAACGGCTAAGGGACTCCATCCTGTCAAATTGGTCCGAGGACATACAAAGAATGGATAAGAGGTTATTGTCCCTGATTGTCGTTGCACACCGCTCGGACGTCCTTGAAAATGCCCTAACATCCCTCTCCAACGATCAGTATAATTTTGCAATGAAACATGTGCGCACCCTACTGGACTTAAATTATAATGAACTTGGCTCCACGGGGTCGTCGGCGGATGTTATGTGGGCCGTATTCGCTGCTCTGAGTCCGTAGACGTGCGCTCTGGTTAGTTTCCGGTTTTTGGTGCGTATTATCATGAAATATCACTAAACGAACTATTTTACACAGTGCTTTCTTGACGGGTATTTTGCCTCATCTTGTTATCTAAAAACTGAATTTCCTTTGCCGTGTGCACTTTGTCACTCATTATTTTGTCACTTTCCCTTATGTCCATCTAATTCCTGTACAGAGGTCAGCTTTACTTTACTCGATTTTCAATTAAATTTTGGTAAGAGACTGTTTGTATCGTGCTGAATATGAGTTTTCTTGTTAGTAGAGTTATTGTGGGATAGTAGCCTTTAGTGTCCGAAATTCGGTTAGCCCATTGTCATTTCGTCCGTAGATTGAGTTTTGCAATGTCCAGGTCGGTTTATTTCTGATATTTAAGGTTGCCGATGTTGTTGGAAACGCTGTGGTCTCGATTTCGTACTCGTCAAGTCTAGTTGAACGCTTATACCAATGGGTTCTACGTGATATTTGTTCCTTGCATATCGTTATTGCACGTAGTCTTGTTTCCTCATAAGCATTGAAGGCTGGATGTCTTCGTCTTTCCTCCCCCTAATATCCCTCCTGGGAATGTAGTAATTTGTGCTAGGAACCGGCCTACTCCGGCCACTTATCCCAGGCGTTTAGCGGACACATATAGTCGAGCATCTAACTTCTGGCCTGTGTCTTTTACGATCTTTTAAATCCAAGAAGTTCGTGCTTTAGTTTTCTGGTACTCACTTTCCAAGAAATGCCGTTTTTCCAACGGTCGCCTGCTACGGGCGTATGCGCACCACTTCATCATTTCTTGGAACGCATAGTCAGCAAGGCTCAGGAGCAGGCGTGTTTCAAATTCTCAGCGTGACCTTCCTGCCGCTCAATCTCCAGGCAAACTCAACTTTCCGCTGTTGTTTTACATCAATAAGTGACCACATCTTGTGAACTTCTTCAGTCCTCTAGACCTCCGGCGGTCGAGGAAATCCTTAACGCTTAATACTGAAGCCGTTATTTCCGTCGACTAGGAATCTCCCAGCCGGAACTCCCGAAATCTTAAATATGGACATGTATTGCTCTTTAAAAGCGTGTAGTTGCGAAGTCGGCACATTATTTGGCATACATTCCTGTGCTTCTTCCAGTTTGGGCGACATTTTGTTTAGTTGACCTCGCTGATACCGCTGATAGGGCTCCTCCACGAGCGATGATCCACAGCGGCGGGCCTAGTGAGGTCGGCCGACTTTCTTCAGGGACGAAGGCCAAATGCTGGGGGTCCTCTTCCTCACGTTGACAACCATTTATTGTGAGGGATGCCTTCTTGAAGTCGGATATGCAATTCAGAGACACGTTTTCAGCGTTTATTGCTACTCTGACAGATTTGGTGACGTCTTTTTCCGAAAAACCACATCCTTTACACCATCAGTTTCAACCAACAATGTCGTCAGCACAAGGGAGGCCTGTCTATCAGCTTAATGCTGCAAAATCGACGTAGTCAAGACCTTAACGACTTGAGGACCTTTCAGGCTATCAAACCAATGATGTGACTAGTGGGGACATTTGCTGGCAGTTTGGACACCAAACAGCATTAATCAGATTCTATAGTTGCGCGCCTGTGTGCCTTAATTTTATTTCTGCTTGCCTGTAACTGGCGTCCACGCGACATCATTGTTTGCATCAAAATCGTTTCAGGCGAGTGCTGAAATATTAAGGTTAACCAGCCTATTTTTAGCGTTCCCACCGCTTAAAGTAACGTGCATCCATAAGCTCATCACTCGCCGTCAGATCAGCCAAGTTGGCGCGCGCCGTGTCAGCCACGACTGCGCTCCGGTCGTGGCACCTACTTTTTAACATGACCGACCTTTGCATTATGCATGCTAAAGTATACCCACCATCCTAGACGTTACTTTCCGTGGTGATAATTCTCAAACCCCGGGAATTACGCATCTTAAACTAGCATGTAGCGGTCAGATCACACTACTGGGAGTAACTAGAGGTCATTGTTACATGATTGCTGGCCGTTCAACGGTTGTTCGTCAAATAGTCCAATGACGGTTGGTTCTGACCCCAGCGACGATTTACTCTTAATATCGGTACAGGCCAACTTTCGGAGGTTGAAGTCCTAGTTGATTACTGAGCCACGGAAGTGTCGGCAGGTACCTCTACACAACTGGAGAGCCTGTAAGATCCGGGGAAACAACTTTGTCCGAAATCTGCACGCCAACCGTAGTGGAAGGACAAATCCAACTCGTCAAAAACATGTACTTACGAAAGTCATACTTTCTTCCATGGTCATGGTGGATTGGTACGCAAAGGACTGTGGCTAACCAAACGGTCAACCAAAGTGAGGCAAGTCTTAGTTACGACAATGCCTTCTGGACCCAATTAGGCACAAGGGAAGTTTTTTTCGGCTTCAGCCAACCACCGTTGTCAGCGGTAACAATCATCCTGTATGCAGTTTCAGGTGGAGAACCCGCCCCGGGTTGGGTCCATACGGCGGCGGAACCCGTTGAATGTGATTATAATTCATGGGTAGATGGGTTGTGCGCCCGAAAGGCTGGAAAGATTGGTCCCAACAGGAATTAATTCGGCCCGTATACGTAGGTGCGTCATTAAATTCTCGAATCCCGATACTCGACCTCCGTTTTAAAAAGCGCCTGAACTCATGTCCACCGTCATCGCCTTTGCTTTGTAATCTCTTAGAATTATCACAACAAGAAATTCTAGAGGGGCGGATTAAGTCTAGGGAACAAATGTTTCTTAGGGAGAAGGAGCATTCTGCTGTTGACTCTAGTACTGCCTGGCGACTCGTCAGTGCCATTCGACTGACGCCTGCGGTTTTCCTGGAAAAAAGCACCTTATAGTCAGTAACCCAGGACATATTTTAGCTGCTTTTGCAAAAGCCTGCCTACCAAGAGTGATGTCGCCACTTAGAAGACGATATTCAGACTGTTGTCTTCCGCATTTGCTGTAATATGCGGCGCCACCGAGTCAGGTCGTAGAAAACGTGCACAAACAGCGTGTTACTATCGCAGTAGAGTACTTCAACTGTGATAAACTGATGTGGGATTATCCATCGCCATCACTGTCCCTAGCTTAGGTGAAGTATGTGTGCCCTTGCCTATTTACCCACACCACACACGCCAAGCCAATGCAAGAGGGATTGTAGTGCTCATAAAACGCCGAAAATACAGTCGTTAGTTTCCTCTTAGGGGACAACTGGAACTGGGGAGTTGGTCCAAGTAGCCAACATGACACTTAGTTTATGAGTGTTAATGTTGTTCGACCCCACTGCGGTGGTACGCAGCTAAATCAGGAGTCAGGGAGACACAGTAGACTCCACAGCCATTGTGGAGCCAGAACGCACAAGCGGCTGATAGCGAATGCTGGCAGGGGCGTGTGTGTGACTAGCGCCTGCTATAAGCTCCTGAGGGTCATTTTATTGCTCGGCTTTGGCGACCCCGCACGAAGTAATTCTTTTGTGGTGGAGTTTAGAGAAGCGGTGAACGCGTGTAGGCGGGTCGATACCCGTTTGCAATGACGGGGCGCTCGAGGTCTTCATGAAAGTGCATTATCACCAAGTGTCCGATAATTCTGGTTTGCTGGCCGCAAGCTGGCTACAGACCTGGGTGCTAACTACCTGCTTTTGAGGACTGTAGGATGGGTCAAGGGGGCCAGAAGGACAAATAGCTGTCAACTAAGTGATGGCAAATGCTGAAAGCGTTAGCCTATCCTGACTTGGGCTTGAGATATTGAAGACGACTGTTAACACTGGAGTCCTCGCTTTCTTGATGCAGGTCTCCCAGTTTTTAAGTCGAGGACGGTGAAAAGCAGCATTTTGCTTTGGTGTTCTTCATGAATTGGAAGAAGTGTGCTGGCGTCTGGTATAACTTTGCGCTCATGAGAAGCGGTAAGCGGAGGCTGGAAGCCACACCGACCACAGCGCCCAACTTTGTTACCAGTCCGCTGCCAGACTTGAACAGAAAATTAGTGCATGGAAGATGAAATGAGGTTGGTCCAGATCAGGATATACAACAAAATGCACGGCCAATCGTACATACCTTTGAAGGTTGACAGCTGATTGGGTAACTCGGTTCTGCCCAGGACTGAGGGTCAACCTACAATAGATCTTCCCTGATGTGGCCTTTATGGTAGTCGTGCTTACGGTAGACCCTAGATTCTGCCTTCTAAACGGAGCCTGATACGTGTGTATCACACATAGGCGAGATGTTTAGTCATATCCGTCTCCGCGCCTACGTATAAGCTCGGTCCTGTCGAGTTTGACATGCCAGCTCAGCACCGTATGTGTGAATATATATATTTTTAGCGGAGCATGTCTGCAAAACATCTACCCCACTCTCTCTTCTCACACATACCGTGCTGAGCTGGCATGTCAAAGTCGATAGGACTGGGCTTATAAGTAGACGCAGAGACGGATATGACTAAACATCACATCTATGTGTGATACACTCGTATCAGGCTCCGTTCAGAAGGCAGGATCTAGGGTCTCCCGTAAGTTCGAGTACCATAAAGGCCAAATCAGGGAAGGTCTATTGTAGGAATATATATATATATCCCAGTTTCTCCCGCCTCTCGTTACGGCTCAAGTTGAACTTTTGAAACGCAGTTGGGCGTCTTAAGCGTCCTTCAGTTACTTTAGGTTTATGCCTTCTGAGTCTCAATAGTCAAATGCTGGACACGAGCCTTACTAACCCGCCATTCAACCAGTAATCAGGAACACCAAAGCATATTCTCGAAGCAAACTGGTGAATTTTTACTGGCGACAAGGTCACTATAGTCGGAACTGACAAGCAGACAGTGCAGGGTGTCTAAAAATGACGACGATCCGATAAAATAAAAACGGATGGCTCTGCCGTTAAACCAGCAGAAAAAAATAATTCATTGATCCGGTATTCCATCGTTGTGAGCTACTAGCTTTGGTGCGTCATATGTCGTGACAACCTCAGTTATAAACGATAGCACAGCCAAGCAGGACCGATCATGTGATAACAGGTGCATCTTCCCCACTATACAGTGGATTCTGTTCATGCTGGACACTGGCCCACCGGGTCATCTGCGTATTTAGGGGCAACGATAGGGTGTAGGACCCCCAATTAACTTGAGTTAGCCTGTGGACCGTGTCATACGTTGAATGGTGACAGAGGGGCTTTTACGGGTGGGGAAACGCACAAGACGGAGAGCAAGAAGACAGAGAAAACAGATAAATTTCTGATCAGAAGAAGAAGCGATCACTGGAACAGGGACTTCATTCGCCTGACGTTTCGGATTATCACTTGAATACATCATCAGAGACAGTAGCAGAAAAGGGTCCTTTTCAGATAAATTTCTGCCAAAAGTCTTGTCGTACGCTGTTATTTGGCAAAGAAAGTGAGCGCGACAATCGAAAAATAAACAAAAAGCAATTGCCAAAAATAACGGACTTTAAATAAAGCGCCGCTGGTAAGTTTACATTTAGTCAGGAAGGAAAGGAAATTCCAAACAGTAGGGACGGTGAATAGTAAGCGACGTTGGCAGCCACACTGAATTTTAGGGTCTATTTTTGGAGTTGCCATTTGCTTGGAGGTCCCACACCCTATCGTTACCTATTTAGGTCAAGTCTTGGCGAACAGAAGTGCGTCGTATGGGTTACTGTGAGCTTATTCAGCTTATTTGGGCCGCTGCCCCGCTCACTTGGACGGTGCCTGTTTCCAGTCAGAACTCAGAGCTACGCGGCTGAGAGGATAGTCTGCGTCTTGGGCAGGCAAGGAATGGCCTGGTGCTTGAAAGTTCAGTCAATTCGTCTGCATAAATCTGCAGCCAGTATGCGAGCGCGCAAGCTGAGAAGGCCAGTGAAGTGTTGAGGATGATGGCGCGATCCTTCACTAGGAAGGACGTTGTTGTTGCTGCTGCTGTTGTTGTTGCTGCTGCTGCTGCTGCTGCTGCTGACGATGACGATGATGATGATGATGATGATGATGATGGCGATGATGCAAACCTTAATAATGAGCTACGTCCTGGCTGCGAAGGGCGGTTAAAGCAAAGGTTAATGGGACCAGGAGGACTAGAGTAGCAGTTTAGATGCTTATCGATTCCTCGGTGTTTGTTGACTAGCACAAAATGACATCAAACAGTCTGGTTGTGCATTCGCGCCATTCGTTTCTTCACAACCGGGGTTCCAAGGAAAGGTCTTGCATTGGCTAGCAAAATAATCCCAAAAACAGAAGGAAGATGAGTCTAAATGTTGAAGATGCTCCTTTTAGTTTTCCCACAGTAGGTCTGGATACCTGGACCAGCCGCCTAGTCGGCCTGAAACGTTTTGGCACAATGTGAGTTGATTTACTTGAGTTAGCTCTGGTGTAGACCCAAGCAGGGTTGGGGGACTTAGTGAAATTTTGATTTCTGGTGGTTAAATACTTTCTCCTGAGCGTGTCGCCGTTGGTCATTATCAGCGGCGAGCCCAGTTGAGTCAAAATCAGTAAGTTTTCCTCGCATCAAGGTGGGCTTATGGCCAGTGACGGGAGACAATTATGATTTATTGAATGATAGTTGAGATGGTAGAATTCGTAATGAGAGAGCCAATTCTGTTTACGAACCTTTTGTGAAGGCAATTAAAAGGCCAATCTTTGGTCTCCACCCCCAGCCCTTCCTCCTAAGGACATTCCAAGTCGGGTGAAGATCAGTCCCTTGCTAAGCTACATGGTCATTCCGGTTGGCCGTGTCCAGATGTTCTCCAGGCACAGAGTTACGCAAGTGCTTTCAGTCGTTGAACTGGATTCGGGAGTTATGAAGGCCTAGCTCGTGTTCTGTGGTCCCACCTTATGCTTCGACTCAACAGGATCTGGTTACCTGGCCCGACTACAGTCATTATCGTCTTTCGATTCAAGTCTGTACTCGCTCGTGTGTGATCATGAGAAGTTTTCCGGGGAAGATCCTCCCGCCTGTACCAAAGACTAGCCTGAAAATGAGTTTACCGTTTGCCTTGTCTTCAGTCAGACTTCTGATTTTCGTCGGTCAGCTCCTGGTGATGCCGGGGACCCCACCAGCGGCCCTCACCAATCAAGCTACAGATTCTCCGCATACTGTGTCTCTGTTGTCGTGTAAAGGAAATACTGCCAGGATTGGTTAAGCTTCAGACTCCCATTCGGCCCCTTCATTCACTCAGATAGTCTTATCCGATTCGTTGCCGCCAGTCGGCCTATTCTTTGCCTGTTTTCTTTTCCGTCCCTTATTCTTACCTCCAGAGAATGGGCATTCAAGGCTCCGAAAAGCTGGGCTTGAAGTGCGAATGCGGGTTTGTGAGGGCAGAGGTCGCTGAGGAAGCTTTTTACGCCGTCGTGATATTTACCTCGACCAACCAATATTATTGCGCTCCATTTACCTGTTGGCAGTACCTGTAATGTCTTTATCCTACCCTCGCCTTCCAACCACTTCCAATTATATTGGCAGATAATTCTTCCCTTGGAAGCCTGTAAGTTGGCATTGAAGACCATCAACGGCAAAGGTAAAGAAAGCGGTGGTGAAAATTTGCTTACTTTCATGCATTACGTCGCTGCTAATCAACATCGAAAGTAGAATAGTCGGATGTTTTGCGCCATTCAGTTAGTGAGCAATAGGTTGTTCTTTCGGATTGGATCTATAATGAAAAAGGGGGCCGAGAGGTAAAGTGTACCAGCCCCGCTGAATCATAAGTGAAGCTTAACCTCGACATGAAAAAAGGCCTTCACGTGTAATTCGAAAGCACTCGAGGACCAGCATCTACAGTGTCACTGGGGCGCCGAGTGTCGAGGTCTGGCTCTATAAAGAACAACGAAACACCGTGATCTGACGACCCTGGATCGCCGCTCAAAAACTCCGCTTGTCACGTCTGTCTTGCTATTAAGGTCCGCCGATCCAAAGCGCTTGTGAGGCAACTTCGAACAGACAAGCCAGACTGTTGAGAGGCGAGGGCCGTTGTAAGGTTCGATTACGTTGTCCTGGTCCCAAGTGTAAGCGTAATGTGGGTAATGGAAGGTAAGTAATCCGAAGGGGGATGCTGAAATCGTTAGTGGGGAAAGTAAACGAGGCTAAAACGGAAAAGGACAACCTTATGTAGGACAAATCCGCCTGGAATCTCCTCAAAAGACCTGACTTAGAGGACACGCGGAACAGCAATACCCCAAACCTAACGGTAAACCTAACCGTCACCTCAAAAGTAAACTTAATCCTCAACCTGATTACAAACCTAGCGCTAACCCTAAACCCACCGCAAACTCTAGCGCTAAGCCTAACCTTAACCCTGACCCAAATTCTAACCTTAATCCTAACTCAAACCCTGGCCCTAATCTTAACCGTGACTCTACACTAACCCCAACCTTAAAACTAAATGCTAATCTAAACCGTAATCCAAGCCCTAGCTCTAACCGGAACCCTTAAGCTCAACACAAACCCTAACTTTAAACTCAGTTCTCAGCCTGACATTAATCCAAACCCAAAAACTAACCGCACCTCTGAACCGAAACATCAGGCTGCCCTTTCCCAGTTTAGCTTTGGCTACGTTCCCACTAACGAGTTCAGCTTCCTTCTTCTGCTAACTTTACTTACAATGCCCACAATTTGCTTATATTTGGGACGGGGACGGCGTAACCGACCCCTACCGTCGTCTCTGTCAACAAGTATTAAGTAACTTCATGAAATGAGTGTCTGGTATTCCGTCATGATGCGGAAGTCCGCGGCAACAGTGACTCTGCCTGAGAGTGCAGACAGGTATTGGGTAGGGAGCAAGTCTTAGCCGAGGACGGTGGGACTCCTCATACAGAATGATGGGGTGCTAAAATTCGCCAACTATGGAATCAAAAGTCTGACGACGACAGTCTCCGAAAGCGACCGTTTACTGTTGGCGGCATCACAATCGTCGCAAAAATCTGTATGCACAGAAATTCTGTCAGCCCAGCTGTTGTCGACGGCTTTAGATTCTAGGCAGTACCTCGAAAAGAAACCGCGGGGTTCCCACTGTAGCTATCAGAGGGCGATTCTCTGAGTGAAGTTTACCAAGTCAGACGCAAGGGTTCAACAGTTGGTAGAATAGTCTATCCTCTGGCGGGATGCATACAGGCAGCTTGGAGGCTAGTAGCAACAACTGCACAACCAATCGCAAAACCAAGAAATGTCAAAGTACCGTCACCTTGTCGCCACGTCGGGGTGCGGGCAGACCCTAGACTGGCAGGATATGTGAACTGAACTAAGGGGCTACATAAGTAGGAAGAGACACACACGACTACGAGGATGGACTGCCACAGTGCCCCCTTCGTTACTGTAGACCATCAAACCTGACAGGTCCATGCGAAGAAGCACTCGCGATTACGAAGGCAGACTGTCACAAAGTACATGAACTTTGTCTGCAATCGAGGAGCCTACTCGATGTGACGGCACCGAGAGGACGTCTCAGACTGTCAAAGAAAGACTGCTAATGTGATTTAGGCTCACCCTTTTAATTTTCTTGTTGCTTCTGTAAACGCAACCCCATCGCCGCACTGGATGCTGCGAAGAAGCGTTCAGCTGAAAACTTTGTATCACACAGTTCTTCTAGATAGTGGGGCCGTTCTTTGACTTCAGATATTAAATCTTCATCGGTAAAGGGGAAAATGGGTTTTGTTCGTTAAGTTCGTTGCAACAAACTGTTTTTCATGTAGAGACGCTATATGCAACATCGATGAGGTCGGATTGATCAGGCATGAACACAGCCGGACCACTTACAATACAGACACCGAAACGGATGCTACCGAGATTGAATCTCTAATAATAAGAACGCGGTACACAATCCATCAACTAAGTAGCAAGCGGAGAAAGAAATTGACTGAATTTGAGGGGTTGTAATCAACAAAATTTAAGTTAATGAGCAAAGTGTCGGGAGGTACTTTTTCTTAAGAAAATGGTAACAGTGTTGTCAATGACATGTGTGAATAAAAGTTGCCAGACTGTACATAATTGCGGAAGTAATTGTTGTGTCGTATAGTTGCTTCGAAGTTGAATAATCGCAGAGTGGGCACAGGATATGCGTCAATACCCGGGAGACGAATCGCCCTTCCGATGATAGTGATGATGACTCTGTATGGTATTCTGGAAAGCCGAGTAGGAGGCATCATTTTAGTCTAAGACAATCAGGAGCACTGGTTTTTTCAAGGCCTAGATTTTTCATTGTTTCCACAGGAGTAGAAACACGATTATTACTCGCACATTTCGGAAACCCACCCTCCTTAAATCTCGGAATAATGATGATGTGCGGAATGCAACTTTTCACTCTGCGTCATCGAGTCCTGACGTACGTTTAGCAAAAATGTTAGTTAATATTCGTTCCGCTGGAATTAGATTCCCTAACACGCATTTAGAATACCGGGACCCTTTTTCGAGAAGCCATAATTTTTATCGAGAATTACGGTTTCATGTCTGCAGGAAAACTAGGAAATATCTCGAAAAAATAAACAACAAACCATTGACGGCTATCTTCCTTTCATCCTACTTTGGGGGTGGCTACTCCGGATAAATCACACACACATACGCGTTTTAAAACTTCACAACGAAGAACAGGACGTTTGGGGGATCCTTCGTCCCAAACCAACCATATAGTCGTCTACGACTAATAATATCAACTTCACCCGTACCGATTGGCCTCGCGGAAGCCAGAACGTGCCAAATACCGAAACTATGCACCGACACCAGTCGATGTCAACTCACACGAACAAGGTGGTTTTCCGATTGGTCGAACACAAGCCACTGCCATGGTGTTTACTTCTGAAGTGATGACACTTGTGGACAACAGGATGCTGCACGAGCGTGTCCCGGTGCAGCCAACAGTCGCTGTGTCAAGAGGCACAACGTCACCTATAAGTTGCATCGGGGTAATAAAAACCAAGAAAATGTGCTTTATCTAACACTTTTTAAGTTTTCGATTTTTAGGGCTATATCTCGTAAAGTTAGGAGCCAGAAGGTGCACGTCAATGGAGCAAGTTAGCGTTTTGAACAGTTATTGTCCTAACGAGAAGTTAATCGATTTGGCGCAGAGATCTTATCGTTGATACTCCGCAGCGTGAATTGCACTGACTGCCTTTTACCTTGTTTATTTGCATTGTTTTGGCAACAGAGATGCGTGGCAGACCAGGCTCATGTGGGTTGACCGTGAACAAACAGCTGTAATGAGAGTGAAGAACTTTCAGGGACCGGTTTGACAGAAGATCCGCAATGTCCATCAGGAGACACCTCACTCAACTTACAAACAAAAATCGTCACAGTGAAGAACGTCGGCAGTTAGCCTACATGGTTCGACGAGCTCACCAACTTATGCACATCTTGGACATTTAAAAGATGACGCGACTGTCGGTGCAGTCAAACAGCGCGTCAAGACGTCAACAACTGACACTTTTTTCCGACGATGACAGGCACACTGGGCCCACCATTTCTAGGACATTTGTCATCTTCAGCACGGGAATATGGACTTCCCGTTTCACGGGTGGTTTTGCGATGAATTCCAGGAGTTGGCGGGGTTAGTGCTAGGGTTGGAGTTATGAGGGTTAAGACTAGGGTTAGAGTTAAGACACGGAAATATGTGCCTTCCTGGAATTTGGCGGAAGGTCACCTATAGTACTGGGGGGTTCTTATTCCCGTATGTTCAACCGAGATTTTAACTCGAGTAAGTTTATCGTGGGGCATTGCTCTCACCGCTGCACTAACAGGCTCGCGTCATGTCAGCTGAGATCGGTACAAGTCACTGTCATGTGACTAAGATCCCTCGAATTCCAGGAAAGTAGCAGGATTTATCCGACATCCTGAACTCGCGCTAGATTTCACCACCAAAAAGCCGTGATTCGCTAACCAGAGTGTAGGATCAGAGGCCTTTATTGCGACACGATGAGCAATTATCACAAGTCGCTCGTCACGTGATTCGTTTCAACCATCAGTTTCATCTCGTTGGCGAGTAGATAATTGCCGGAGGGGTCGGAAGATGAATTAATCCTGGCATTCTGGTGACGACTCGAAGCTACTGATGGACTTACCTCTCCTCTCGTATTAGACACCGTGTAGACACCCGCATTGGAGACGGTCCCTGGATTTCTGACACACACACACACACACACACACACACACACACGCACAACAGCTTCGGAATAAAGAAGCGGTTTTTAATGTGGTAGAGGGCGTTCACCGATAGCGATACGTGATCTACTCGTCCCGCCGTGTCATGCTGCTCGATCCAGGGCCCCGCAGGCAGTCACAGAGCGACTATCGAGACATGCGGAGTGGGATTACCGACAAAGACAACGGAGACTGGAATGACCATTTTTGGCCTACTAGCCGTTGTCAGCCAGCCATACCCGAGCCCAGGTTTGCAAAACTTGGAGTTAGAAATCGTGCTCTATGGATTAGAAGTTCAACGCCTG
>CACRXP010000195.1:152960-163566 GCA_902702965.1 Spirometra erinaceieuropaei | reverse complement strand
CACTTTCCTCGGGCATAAAATATGAAGTCAATGTGATTTCCTGTTAAATGAGCAAAAAAGCATATTTTTGTGCATGTTCTCTATAAAATATATTTTAATTTATAAGACCATCGAAAATCAATAGAAAAATGCATGAGAAGAAAAGCCGGATACTGTTGGACAACTTTGGCAAAACAACATATTCGTCGCTTCCCCTCCCCATCCCCAGTAGATAAGACCGCCCCTATCGTGGCACCTCGGTGCACAAACTCCATGTACGACTGGAGATCCGCTCTCTCTGTCGCATTTTAACATACATTAAAACAATCGACACCTGTAAAAATTATGCCAACCAACTGCGGTCTAGAACGGAGACCGTTGACGCAAAACACTTCCTGCCTTACCGGGTGCTTTAGTACTCAGTGACCGCCTTATGACACGTTGTAATTGTCAGTCGCAAGGTTATAACACACCCGTCTGGTAATTTTTTATTCTCGCAAGCCGGAGGTTGGTCATATGTGGTTATGTAGCCCCACCTGAAGTAAAAAAACCCGAGCCACCTGTAATACAGGACCGGTGGTAATGGGGGTTTCTACAGGTGGGGCCGGGTAACGCACAGGCGACGAGGTCAAGTAGTTGTATGCAGAAGAAAAGCTATTGCGAATGCGCGGTTGCGCTTTGAGTGGTTGAGAAATAGTTGTCCCACCCCTTAACTTTACTCCTAACCGCAACCCCAACAGCATTGTGTCCATCAGGAGGGGCTACATAACCACATCTTCCGCAGAGGTTTAAACAAGGCTTAGGGATGGGCAATAGCCGTTTGAGTTTTAAAATTATCATCGCCGATTTCTTTTCTCTACGTTTTGTCTACTTTTCATTACCACAACGAAGGGCTTTAAAGGTCATCCCTAAGCCAAATTGAAAAACCCCATATTGAAGTCCTCGCAGTGTATAGTGGCAGAAGAAAAGCGTATCAAGATGGCGTCTAGCATTAAGTTCTAGAATGGGACAGACCCAATTCCTGGAACAGTTGTTACATTCCCCTGACATTTTGAATTCACAACTCTGAGAGTTCGACCGTTGCGAGCGACGACGGCCACTGTGTGTCAAATGGAGCGGGCGCAATATTGGTGGCTTGCGCGTGAACTGCCTTATAGCCGCAGCTGCCTTGCAAAACACTTACCGCTCTCTCTCCTCCCTCATGCACGAGGCTCCTGTGGCAGGACGAGGGGATCCAAGTCAGGCTCGGGGGAAGTGATTGATCTAGCTAAAAAGCCCGTCTACGCGGACCACACGCGACCCGGTCCTTTTATGAGGGATCGAGTTTTCACAGAGTTAGGGACTGGGAGCTCATGCGCGTGAAAGTGCCATAGAGGCCCTATTAAGAAACAGCGAGTAAGCCTAACTCTCATTCCTCGAGCCAATCCTCCCACATGGTCACATAGCACTGCTTACGAGGCCCGAGTTATGTCGTCACTTGGCAACCTTCAAAGACATGACATACAGAAGACCGCAGTAATTTCACGGTACGTCAGACTTATTCTAATGAGGAAAGCATTAATGCAGCGTGGGGATAGCGTTCCCTATGTCGACCTCACTCTCTTTTCCCTCTCCCGTGTGCCAGTCGATAGTCCGAGCCTCTCAGTCACCGGGTGCTGTGATTGCGGGCACTGGCTGACAAAGCTGCGACGGTCCGTCTACGTGTCTCACACGCGACCTGGTTAGGCACCAGGTTGAGTCAAAGAACATGGTTCTCAATGACAGGAACGGTGTATGCTCTGTCCGGGCATTGGATGTTGTAAGAGGGGTTCGTCTGTGGCGTGTGGGCTAGAGAAAGGGGAGAGGTCTGCGTTTTTTACCGCAGGTTTTCATGAAAACACACATGGCCAAATAGCCTTATGCAGTGGGGGAATATCCTTGGTCAGTGTGTGTGTGCACGTGAAGTGGGTGCGACTGGCATATAATGGGGCTCCTGACACTGATACATTAGTCTGCGTATAATGATCTCGCAAGTGAACGACCGGGACTATGCGCGATGAGGAAGTGCGGTTACAAAGGTGGCAGGTCCAAAGTGAGTACGTACTGCTAGTGGTAGAGGGTAGTGGCGGTAACATTTTGCAGGTCAGTAGGGGGACCCTCATTGATGTTGCTAGTCGTGACATACTGTTTACCCATAAGACGGACCACGCGTTAGATGTGCCGGACAAACACAGAGCCCAGATCAGAGCCGGGCAGACGTTCTCAGGAAAGCACAGGAATAACAAATGTCAGCACTGGGATGTGGTGACACGTCCACATGCCGGTTGTATGCCTAGGTGCGAGTTCTGACCGTGCCGGCCACCTGAGTCCTCTCCCACCTCTGGTCTCCTTGACTCTGTCTTGACACCGGATCTAGGCGTGGAGAGATTGTGGATGCTTCGAAAGTCACTTTAAACTAATTCGCGCGCAAATTACCACCTCCACTCTCATCCTGCTGTGGAGCTCCCGGTGAACATCGTCGCCAACGGCGGACGAACTCTCAGTGATGTGTCGTGAGATGAGAGTTGTGTTGGTCGTGTTTATATTCCATCGAGTCCGCAAATGTCCAACAAAGCCGATCCATGCCCGAAACGCCCGTTGACAGCGTGGACACGATGGCATAGAGTGTGTCATTAGTCCATAGCACATGATTCCTCTGGGTCCCACTCTTTGAATTTACAGGGCTAGTCGGCTGGCCTCGAAGAGGACTAACGCAGTTATTGTGTCAATGCGCCATACCAGTCCATTTCGAGTGAGGTTCTCCCAGGTCTCCAAGTTGACTTGTAGGGGCTTGAATGAGACCTCCAAGATGTCCTTCTGACGACGTTTTGTTCTTCTTGTTTGCGACCACCCGAAGCTGTGTCGCCGTAAAGTAGCCGCTTGGGTAGGCGCTGGTCTCCCATCTTCAGGAAGTGACCGCTTCATTGCAGTCATTGTATCTGTCTCAGCATGCCGCGCACACTGAGGACGCCGCTTCGATCGGAATCTCAATGTCCAAGATCATTTCCTGCCATTCTACCTTAAGTATTCTCTAGTGGCAGCTGGGCTGAAATGCTTGCTTGGTCTTCAAAACAACAACGCTGCCAAGACAGCATCCGCCAAGTTTTTCACAACCGTGCCAAATGGGTTATTCAAGCCTGCCAAAAACATCACAGGGTCCCCGGTTTCCTCCCTGCTTGTCGAGATTCTGGGGACTTGTCCTTACACTACATCTCCTGGAACGATGCAAATTTTTAAATCAGTCTTTGTTCTACTTTTGTCATTCGGAGGGCTGGGAGTGCTACGGGCCCTGGTACTTTCCCGCTGGATATTTGGTGTAGGGCTAGGATTGTTTCCGG
The DNA here is from genome assembly GCA_902702965.1 of Spirometra erinaceieuropaei. NCBI lineage: Eukaryota > Metazoa > Platyhelminthes > Cestoda > Diphyllobothriidea > Diphyllobothriidae > Spirometra > Spirometra erinaceieuropaei. The sequence goes on along the minus strand of CACRXP010000195.1, from coordinate 160,231 downwards.
AAGCAAAGGCTGACTGTTCGTGTCGACATTGGTCGTCGCAAGGGAGCCGGTCGATGGCGGCGTCAGAGATCGTGGATGGGAGTTTGAGGACCGTTGTGAAGTGCTCAACCCAGCGCTTCAAGATCTGCGATTTCTCTGTTGAAAGTGCTCTTCTGTCCGAGCTGAGCAGCGATGCGCTTTCTTTAGTGTGGGGACAATAGACCTCTTTGATGGAGGCGAATAAACTGCTCATGCCATCGTGGTCCGCGTATGTTTGGACTTCCTACACCTCGAGTTTCATCCACGCATTTAGTATCTGCCACAGCCGTTGCTGCACCTGAAGAAGAAGAAGAAGAAGAAAGCCACTTTGTTTGCGTCGGTAGGGCGGTCGATGTAGGCCTTGTGCAGTCTATTCTTTTCGGCGGGTAGGTTGTTAATTTCTGCGTTATTGACATAAAACCAGTTCTGGTATCAACGACGCCGGCGAGTGAGGACTTCCAGGGCCAATCTTAGCATCAGTTAATTAATCTGCACGAGCTGGGCTGCACTGGCGCCGGGGAGAGGGAAGTCGACTATAAGGACCCCGTAACCACGGCACTCAGGGCATATCTGTCACTATAAATAATACGACGGCCTTCTAAACTATCACGGTGCGCCGAGGACCGTGGCCTCGAAGGCTGCCAGTCGATGGGATGACTCAGCTACCCTCTCAGGGAAGGGATTCAGGCTACAATGGTTCCTTCTTAATGTGGTCTCTATGGCACTCCTATTCAACTGGGACTTGAGCGGCCCTTCTTCTTGTTTCTGTGACACCCTGGCCCATCGCGTGTGCGGTACGCAGAGACGGGTTGCTTGACTTTGTCAGCCATTGCGCCCGATCCTGCCTCCGGTCGTTCTAACGCTGCCTTGACGCCGGGTTTGGAGGGTTGAAGGAAAACAGAGTGAGGCAGATGCTGCGCAGGTCACTGTCCCGTGTGCGCCATGCTGTGGGGCACGCGGTGGACGACGGCCGAACTGTCATGCTTCAAAGCCACGACTTCCAAATTTATATCATTGGCTACACTTCCTTTTCCTTAGTTCACGTGTGAACGGCAGCCCTGCATCGATCTCACAAGTCCTTCCTATTCTCGCGATGTTCCAACTGGAAAGCTAAGTCAAAAGACTAGCACATGACATTGGAGGTACTAAATCAACATGCGACTGGCCCATTCAATCCGTGCTACAACGTTTCGTGGATCCCCTCCTCACCCACGCCAGACATCACGTCAGTGGGTTCACTAGTCACCTGTGCCCCCCCCCTTCACCTTTGGTCTTCTAGACTCTGTCTTGACAGCGGCTCTAGGTGGGGAATGGGAAGGGAGAGAGAGTGCGGCAGATGCTGCGCAAGTCTGCCGCCATGTAAAACTAATTCACGCGCCAGTCACCGTGCCTGCTCCGCCTTGTTGTGAAGCACCGGTGGACATCGTTGGCAACGACGGTTGAACTGTGTATGTATGAAAGTATAGTGCCCAGGTCAAACTGTCAGATGTACTCACAGCAGGCTCTGAGGAGTTTCACCTTTAGCTTTCACAAAGTCCGCAAACCCTGGTTTTACTACAACGAAATCTTTCCATCCATATTATAGTAGGGAGAAGTTATTAAACCAGACGATAAGCTTTTTACGTGTAGTGTTGATATTTCTGGTTATAGTGTGCGGACGATAATAACGAGATATTCACCGCTTTTTTAGCTCGTGACCCTGTATTTGAGCAAAATGCAACACCCTTCACAGCCATTGTCTCATAATCTTGAATGGTTTATCTTCCGGGGAAACTTTTTAATTCCAGACAATTTTGAATAATCAGACGTCATTTCATTATTAACAATTCACAGGGTCCCTTAACTTAAAAGGCCATGAGGGATTTTTAGTCACAAGTTTTAATTGACTCTATTACCGTGTGAGCACACAAGCTCGATGAGAGTTGATCGAAAGAAAACGTCTGTTAACCGAAGCGTCTTCTGTATCCTTCTGCGGGGGTTTCTGCAACTTTAAAATGAATGCTTTCCTTATATAGCTGCCTTAAGAAACACTGACATTTCGGGGAGCAGAAGCTGATGCAAGGCAGTAATCTCTACTCCCGCGATGGCTGCAGTGTACAAGAGGACAAAAGCGTGTACCTTTTAGGAGTTTATGTAATTATAGGCAGACTGGTTTAAGGAGACACACTTTTCTCGTCACAGGATTGTGCGCGTTAACAGAATTTTGATTTTCAGGCCTCAGTAGTCGCGTTTTTGCTGTAAATACCTATCTCTCGCTGCCAAAACTCAGTGCGCCTTCTCCAGAACAACACCCACGCTCCGCGGGTCCACAGAGCACCAGTGCAACCAAGGTAGCCGACTGTCTACACACGATTTTCACCTCTCCTCACCGCAGACAAACTCTATTAATAGCTAAGACAGTCTGCATTGCTCCACCTGAACCGTCGATGGACTCATAAGAGGAGAGTGAATAAGCCACGTGCTGCAATCACTCTCTTCGAAAAAATAGCCCCGCCTCCCTTGAGATTTGCGGTAACCTGCCCTGTAGTAAATAGACCTAGAAAAAAGGTTGACTAACTTTTCTCAGAGGCACCGTTTCTGTTTGCTGGTTTTTTTCCTACACTCCAGCTAATGTAGCTTTCGGCTTAAAATGGACTTTCATATTGTACAGTACGTGACCTATCTCATGATATCCGATAACGGAAGTTGATGCCAGAATTTCTGGACGTCCTTAACGTTGCGCATTTCGTTCGCTCATCCACATCCTTCAATGAAATTTCCTTTTCTTGTGCAGAAATTGTGTTTGCGTAATTATATCAAGTAAAATATCAGTAAATTTTAGCGAAAATGGACGTTGATCGAAGTCATATTCGTTGCTGACTTTCGTTTTGGACAGCCATTTTTCTCGAAAATGAAGTTGAATGTTTGAATGAGTCTTCACATGTGACCCATACGACCATCTTCATGAAAAGGAGCACCCGAACACTCGCTAATTCGGCAAACGCTTTTAAGAATAATCTTATATTTAAGTTCTCAACAGACAGATAATTCGAAATCTGTCTTTATGGACGATCGGGTGAAAATACTGAAAATCATGAAGTATTCAGCAACATTTCGAGGCCGATCTTAAACTCAACGTAATCCAAAACAAGGGAAATGTGTAAATAAATTTTACGGAATAAAAGTTATCCCTATAAACACAAAATGGTGGGTTTATGATCACGCACCAACTGGCCTCATGGCATGTCACCTAAAACTTGTTTCTACGACATCCCCATCGGTGAAATCAAGCGAACTCCAGTTTCTCTTGTTGAATTTCATCTCATTTAACTGAAAAGACTCAATGATCACACAAAACGCTGGAAAACTGTTTTGGAATCTACACTCGGAATGTAGGCAGTTGACAAACCGTCATATATGGAATCACACTAATTATTAAACGATATTTAGAGATAAACCTCACAAAAACACTATTATTATACGTTATTGTATTTCTACTTTTATATTTACTACGTTTTTGGTATGAGAATACATTCTATGCAGCTTAAAACGAAGTCTACTAAATTAGAGCCATTTCTGACGTTTTCGGAATATTGCGCTTTTCTAAAGAAATCGGCATTTCTAAACAACGCAACACCGCCTTTTAATATTATTTTATGCTTTTAGTTCTTTTAAACTTGTCCTTAATTAAAGTAGACATTGGACTCCTAAAATGGTATCGGTTTTTGAGTGATTGGCAATCATTCGTAAATTTCGACACATTTCATGACTTAGGTCACTAACTGTAAGCGATCGGGTTTTATTCGAGAAAAAATCATAGCGCGTTTTTCAATTCAAAAAAATTAAAACTTTCAGACCTCATAACACTAAGGGGAGAAGAAGAGCTGCATTATTCGGTACTCATTCGTTCACACAGCTGGTGGTAAATTCAAAACACTTTGACTTCAAATTAATCTGATGTTATTACTTTACTACTTGGAATCAGCCTACCTACACTCCTCTGTCGGTTTTGAGGTTAACAAGTGCTTGAACGAAGGCAAGAGGGGCGAAAGTACGTTTTCGTAAGATCATTTTCGAACTCTTACGGTTGAGTATATAGGTGAGATAATTTGGGGTAGGTTAGTACTCAAAAGTAAGCTACATTTTCATTCTGCTACTCAGTTCTGGCAAGGGGAAAAGAAATAACATGATGTCTTGGATGGTCGAGCACTAGAATGGAGTTTGAAGTAGGGGGGGGGGGAGTTAAACAAATTTTGGGAGTAAGAACCGAAAGGAGTCTGCACCCCGGTTTGCTGTCCACAGAGAAGCGAGCTCCATACGTGCATTTTCAATGTCACTCCACTGGCTAGGATACACCGTCCCAGTAATGGTGTGGATTTCCCTGAAAGTCGAAGGAACGGAGCAAAATACTCCGAGCCCGATCCCGAACATGCGACCCAAAGTTCGCTTTTTATTGGCTTTATTACAAAGCAAAACTCAGTACCTACAGCTTATACTATTTTAGCATTTGTGCTGTGGATGACATGTCCTCGTATCCAGATCCAATTAGATTCCCACAATGTACCCCCGAAACGCCGTCAGTAATCAACCATACTGCATCCGTTTGGTTATAAAGTCTAGTGCATAACAAGTTTAGTCACAGGCCCGCGTATTGTCAGCGACGACTGTGACCATTCTCTGCGTCCCTTGTTATCTGGTTAACACCCACGGCTTCTTGACTGCTCGTCAATAATACTGTCATCTTTGAGGACTTAAGATTGCAGTTCGTAGACAAAGTCGAACATCAATTTTCTGTTCGGCTGTCATGATGGATTGAAGTAAGCCACTCCGAGGGACATTGAGCTGTCCCCTTGCGGACAACGGAGCTGAGATCGCGGTTTAACTAGGAGAGCGTTAGGCTGGACAATCTGAATAATCTGGGGGTCGAACTATACACTTTACGTCTCGGGGTTTGGAAGAAGATTAGTCCGAAATGACCATTCCAGTCGCCCTCGACCGTGTTGGCAAGACTTGTTGTTCAGAGTTGAGACTGATCCTATTGACAGAGACACTGAAATCTACGTGACATCTGCTAACGTATTTGGATAAATGCACGTCAGGTTCACATATTTTCACATTCCGTGTTAAGAACAGTGGAACTCCACTGTGGCAAAAAATCTGTCTTAGACGATCAGAAACCTACCACCTTCTTACCATCGATAACAGAAGGTGAAAGTGATATATATGTACATATATTGCTCATAGAAGAGAAGATGCGCGTCCGTGGAAAGTAAAACAGGGAAGACGATGGTTTCGAGGCAGGATTGTGTTATGCATGCAAAACAGAAGGTTATTTGTAGACAGGACGCGTACTGGGTAAGGGAGACAACGCAAGTGGGGAGTCTTGTAGAAACGGAGGGGTGTGTGGAAGGGAGGGGAATGTCATAGGCTGAAGGGTGGCCAATCAGCACCAAGGTTGTCAGAACGGGCATGTGGCGCAATGTCTAGATAGTCCAGGCAGAATGCTCTGAAGACTGAATATGGGGAAAAAGACCCCTCGCACTACAGGTGACCTTGCGTGGAATTCCATACCGCACCTATTTCCCTGTCCTAACTTTAACCGTAACCCAAGCCAGACGCCTGGTCTTAACTCTTCTAACCCTGGCCCTAACACTAACGCCAACCCAAATTAAGCCCGTCTGAAGGTTGGGAGGGTAGGATGGTAGTTGGTAGCCCTGCCCACTGATTCTACAGTTGTACTTACTGGCTCGATTTCAAGCTTTGTGATTACGTTCTCATTATGTTTGGGAGTGCACGCGCAGAAGCCCTGTCAGGATGACTTTCTTCGTCACTTTAACCGCCCCGAGAACGAGGCGCTGCAAAAATGCTTATATAGATTCGTTGTATTGCACCCCTACACGGAAATCTTTAGTAAAGGGCGAAAGATTTATCCTAGGCGGATTATGATTCAGCATGCTTCTCATTATGCTTCTAATAGCATGTGCGCACTGTGTTACCTGTATCTGATTCATTTTAGAGGTACTATCCTAGGCTGCATACAACAGTACCCAGATGTTACCTGAAGGCATAACCATCCGTGTGCTGTCGCAGTATTTGTAAGGGCATGACCTTTCGACATCTACATAAGACCCTACAGGTCAGTCGTCCTTTCTGCTGGAGATACTGCACTAGATAGGACGACTGGACTATTTCCAGGATCCGCATATAATCTGTCGGCCTATCCACTTGCGGTCCGGCTTTCCTTCGCCTTCTAAGAGACTGGGCTCTGTAAGCAGAACAAAGTGTAACTTCATATACAGAGTGTTAATTCCTCTTTACATTGTATAGTACACCATTCACGTATAGCGAACAACTACTGCCATATTTTTAATCCCAAATGTGGCCACAGTGACAATACACTATTATTTGTAGATTTTATCTTTCGCCCAAACATATTTTTTCGCATTGAAGTCTTACCCAGCTTGCGTTATGCCGTCCTGCGTGTCGCTGCTTGACTCTCGTGTTCTCATGTCCATTCTTTCGGTTAGAGTACTATCGCACATACTGCGGAATGACCCTAAGACACACTGCCTTCTTCCTATTGGTTGTTCGCCTTCACTTGTTATTCTTTCCAGTCTGTGGCAAGGATGCATTTATTCCGCATACCGTACTAATTATCCATGCTTATTTCTACACACTCCTTGCATTTTTCACTTGATTTAAATTAGGCTTCCACTTTGCCAGGAGCGTCAATTCCAGGCATACACTACAAGCGCCATTTACGCCTCCACTCATTTGCCCAACCCGTATAGCCCCTATTACCACCGGTCCCGTAAGACAGGTAGTTGGGAGTTTTCGGCACCGGGAGGGCTACCAACTACCATCTAACCGTTGGGAGAAAGTCGTCTGTCTACATTCCCGTGCCCTACCCAAAGCGGTTACAGCAGAGTAGCCAAACAAGAAGGCACATGTGGCCACCCGCCCCCCTCCCCCCCAAATTCCAAGGCTGCTAGAGTTAGTGCTAATGTTAGGTTCAGTCTAGGAGTAGGGTTCTGATTAGTGTTAGGTTTATGAGTGTTAATGCTAGGGATGGGGTAAGGCGGGTTAGGATTGAGGTTAGGACTGGGGGATAGGAGCCTCCCTGGAATTTAGCGCGAGCCCACCTCTAGCACTGGGGAGATGCATTTTTTCGTGACCGACCGAACGCAAAAGCCTTATTTTCTTGGCATAAAAGTGTTCTGTGCCACTTCAGCCCGTGCAACTCTTCATGCTGGTCGCGTTTTTGAATAACAGCA
>CACRXP010000195.1:123122-150738 GCA_902702965.1 Spirometra erinaceieuropaei | reverse complement strand
TGACGCATATCGTGAACGTTAAAAGCAACATTAGTAAATGCAGAGACATGCTGTTTTATGAACGGCCATTTCACAGTATTAAAAAATCTCTCAATTAAGATCTTTTTAAAACCAAATTATGCCCTTCTATCGAGTATAAAATTGAAAGAAGACGTAATTTCCTGTCGAATGAGTAGAAGGATGAATATTTTTATATATGTTTTTCATGAAATATAATTGACTTTCTAAGGGCATCGGAAATCGATGAAAAAAAATTCATGCTACACATAGTCATTTTTCACAGAATCTAGTTCCTGCATGAAGCCGGAAAGAAAATCGTTGGAAAGCCGGCATCCTGAGGTAACTGAATTATAATAAAATTATGCTGCACAATCATCGATTTTCCAACCCTACTTAATTGATCTTTTCGAAACGAACCGCATTTCTGAATTTTGGTTGACATTTCATGAGTTAGCCCATCTACTGTATGTTCAACAGCCGCCGTCGCAGGCTGGACTTGAGACCGGAGCAGAGCAGGGTGTCTTTCCGGTTGGAAATCTTCAATGACCAAACTGATAGCGCGTGATGACCGTTTCTAACGTTTCAGTTAATCATAGAGCAAAAATATTTTAGATTGTTATGAAGGAGAATACCCCGAATCTTCCAGTCTTATTGCCGGCCGGTGATGAATTTTTGTGGAGGGTTTGCGTGACCTGAGTCTTCTCTCCTAAAATGCATGATAAAAGCATGCAATAATAGGCAGGAGAACATTCAGACTGAGCGTGGTATGACTACCGTACGTCACTGGTCCTTGTTGTTCCCGTTCTAGTTATGTGTAACAGCGATGTGATGTAAACGCTTTGCATGAGACATTACGTCAGTTGAAGACGAGAATAAAGCCTTAACCTCATGTGTCCGCACCCCCGGCTTTCGTCGAAAGTAACCAAAAAAGGAGCACATACTTTTGTTAATACCTAATAGGCTGCTCTTCTTCCAAGGATTACATCTGGGGCTGTTTATATGAAGCATATAGTGTTCGTTCGAAAACTTCAAAATACAACTTCCTTGTATTTTTAAAGCCGGAATTCGCACTTCCTTCGAGTATAAAATGTGAAGTCGGCATGGTGTACTATTACATAAGCAGAAGGATGCGTATTTTTGTTCGCGTTTTCTATAAGCTATAATCAAATTTTTAAGGCCATCTTAAATCGATGTAAGTAACCATTTTTTTAGAGTGAGGTCTTTACAGGGGTTGCAATGAAGTGCTTTCAAAAGCCAACATCATATTGAGTCTCAAGCATCATAGGATTATATCCCACGATAATCAAACTCACAACCCCACCTAAGTTATCCTTCCTAATAGAAAACGCATTTCATATTTTCGGTTAACATTTTATGAGATCGGTACTTGCAACCAGTAATATGTGAAAGGGCTTTAGGAAAGATTAAAAGACGATGAGTTTGGAGTAGAGAAAAGTAGTGGAATGGCTTGTAAATAGGCCTAGATTTACATCTCCAGACATCAGCATAGTCCATTAACATTTAAGACCTCGACTTCTCCTATCGTGGTTTCTATCTCGCGTTTTAGTCGGGTCCCGCATGAACTAAAGTGAACTATAGAGGTCAGTGTAAACTAACGAAAAATCACTTCATGAGTTACGTCGCGTACTGTGAACCCTCGCCGGTCTTCTATTGGCGTCTTATGTTCGGGCTACGAAGCTCCTGCGCTCACTGATCCCTTTGGCACTTTTCGTGGTCTCATTAAATGAATTAGAAGACAAGTTCGTGAGCGTAGGAACTTTTCAAATAACTTTTAATTAATGTCCCCCATTTATGCGGATTTCTGAGAAACTTTCGTCCTTATCCGTATGCCCTGTCATACTCAGGTTTGTTGGCGGTGCTCGCAAAAGACCCCCCTGTGATTCAGGTCTATTGCAATATCTCGGTGAAACATTGGAGTGGAAACCCGCTCAATGCAGGCGATCTTCTGCAACATTCCAGGAAGAGTACATATTCCCTTGGTTTAACCCTAATCAAGCCTTCACTCTAAACCTAAATCCAATCCGCACCTTAATCCTAACCCTAGTCTCCCTGGAATGCAGCGCAAGGTCGCCTGCATTATACGAGGAAAGGGGTGCTCTTATTTCTGTGTCCTACATAATACTTGGCCCTCATTCTATGGACGTTTGACGTTCTGTGACTCTGCTTTATGGAAAATATGCAACATGCTGTTTAAAGCCGTAGGCACCAGCGGAGAAGCATCTTTTTTTCTAAACAAAGGAGCATGCATATTCCTGAGCCAAAATAGTCTCTTTCTTTCAGTTTAGAAGTTGAAAAAGACGCAACCTTTCATAAAATTGAAAAAAAGAAGGCGACTAATGGGCTTCTTCTCGGTAAACTATGGGTCGGATGTGGTTATGTAGCCCCAGCTGAAGTAAACAAACCCCAGCCACCTGCAATTAGGGACCGATGGTAATAGGAGTTTTTGCAGTTGAGTGAGGGGAACGCGCAGGCGTCGAGGTCAAGTATTTGTGTGCAAAAGAAAAGCTATTTGAATGCGCGGTTGCACTTTGAGTGGTTGAGAAATAGTTGCCCTAACCCTAAACCCTAACATTAACTCTCTAACCCCAACCCCTAACTATCGCCCCTCATCCCAACCCCAACAGCTTTGTGGCCACCAAGTAGGGTTACATAACCACATATTACAAAAATACAATCCAATTTATACAGGCATTGCTAATGGGTATATGGAGTGCACGCTACTTAAGGTGCGGCTTTCCCGACCGGATTTTGCATAAACAAGTTAGAGTTGAGAAAATTATCACTGTAAACATTCAAAAGACGATTTGGCGAACATGCGTCTGCTGTTGATAAACTCTCTTTAGGATTGTGCATTTATATAGCTATTAAAATAATTAATAGGACGATGCGGGCAAGTAGATTATTATGCTGTGGCTCGGGTTTGGGGCAGGGGACGGGGAGATTAAAACAAATTCTAGTCAGCGTCAAGGGGATGAGGGCATCAGGTTAATCTACTTTTTGGTAAGGACAGCCCCAATATAAAACTGACGCTTTTGGCATTAAATCTTCCAGGCATCATGATTGAAAGACGATGTGAAAAAAGCCCATTCCAGATTGCCGCATCTGGCACTTAACGCGAAGTCTTTTGGCTCCTCTCAAGAGCAGACACATTGTTGTCACCTTGAATGCCATTTTTATCGAGAAAAATAATCAGACCGCCACAGTAATGAGGAAAGGTTGACACTTACAGTGCCCCGGTCTAACTCCTATGGTCTTTGTATTATCATGCCATCAGAGCCTGGTGGGTGGGGCAAGGGAGGGCGCCGTAGGAGCTGTGCAAGTCACCGACGCTGCACCCAATCCGTGGGACAGGCGGCGAACGCCGCCGCCGCCGCCGATTGAGACGGTCGAACTGTCGCTGCATCGGCCGATTGGCGGCGTGCTTCCAGTGAGTGACCGATCTCATGAAATGTTGGCCGAAGTTCTGAAATGCGTTTTCGATTAGGAAGGATTACTTGGTCGCGGTTTTAATACTGATTATCGTGCGGAATAATCTTATAACATTTCGGACTCGGCAAGATGTCAGCCTTTGAATACACAGTGCTTTTCAATCTGCTGTAGAAACCGTACTCAGTAAAAAGTGACTACTTAAGTAGCATGCTTTTCTCTCATTGATTTTCGATGGTCTTGCAAATTCAAATATACCTTACAGAAAACATTAACAAAAATATGTTTTCTTACGATCAATTAATAGAGAATCACGCCATCTTTATATTTATACTAGAAGAAGGAGTATGATTAGGTTTTAAAAAAGTTTTCTAATTGCCGAATAATTTGGAGCCAGATCATTCGTTGCACTAACGCTTTGTGATTTCAGTCTACAAGCTGTATGCGTTCCGCGTAAAGAAAAGCACATATTTTCCTATGCTATTAAGAAGATATCATACAGAGTCCATAAAATTTTGCAGTGGATGAGGAATATGTTGCACATTTCATGAGGAGCTGTGATAAACGGCCAGATACGATGCTATGTGAATGGACATTGCGCGGTCTTCAAAGATCTCATAATTAGAAACTTTTCCAAAACCTAATTATACTCCTTCCTTGGGTATAAAATATAAAGAAGACGTGATTCTCTATTAATTGACCGAAAGAGAACATATTTTTGTTTATGGTTTCCATAAGATATGTTTGAATTTGCAAGACCATCGAAAATCAATGGGAAAAATGCATGCCATTTAAGGAGTTATTTTTTAACGAATACGGTTTCTACAGTAGATTGAAAGCAATGCATTCAAAAGCTGACATCCTGCCGATTCCGAAATATTATAGGATTATGCCACAAGATAACCAGTATTACAACCGCGACCATGTAATCCTTCCCAATCGAAAACGCATTCCAGAATTTCAGCCAACATTTCATGAGATCGGTCACTCACTGTAAGTAGGCCGTGAGAGGCGGCCGTCTGAGTGAATGTACGCATGCGCGTATGCGCGCTCTGTAGTCCGTCGAGGCCGTGAGGAGGGCGAATGACCTTGACGCAGTGGGGAGTCGTAATTGTGGGCGTTAACAACACAACAACCCCGTCAGTAATAGCTTCCCTTAAAAGCATCTCAAAAGTGTCCCGTCGATGCTCCACAAATTGTGGCTCGTAGCACCTGTGCGACTTCTGCTTGGTATTTCAAATGGGTTGGGGCAGCAATGCGTGGTAAGTACGCAGGGTAGCTCGCACTCTGATGCCCTGTCGAACTTAAAAAGTCATGATTATATAGGGGCCATTCCCAAACCGGCGTCTTTTGGGCCTATAAATTCGGTTTGAGATAATGTGCTTGAAAAAATTGAAGTTACATCCACCATGAGCATACAGGCAGTGCGAAAGCAGATAAAAAATCCCTCCATTTCATTTCTGTACAAAGTAAGCGGTGGTAGGTTAATTTCGTTTTGAATTCGGAAAATGTGTTAAGACTGCGTTTGAGGCTACTGCGGTCACGGCAGATGCAACGACTTTCATCACAGTTCAGCAACAGCATTATGTACACCCGTCCCGACTGAAAGACTGAAGGGAATGTTTTGGACATAACATTTTAGTGTGCTGTTATGCTTTTGCTATAAGGCAAAGGACTCGGTCAATGGCCGTTTTCACATCCAGCCAGTGTTTACATTTTAAGCAATATTCACTTAATAGATTCATGAAATATATAATCTGGACGGGAGGTCCCCTAAGACAGTTGCCTTAGTTATGAACATGCTCAGGACTTCGAAGGCGCAACACGATTGGTGAACAGTTGTAGGATATTTTAGCTCAGTAGCTCACATTTGGCTTTTTTACTGCCATCGCCAGCTTGTCGGCTTGGGATAAGTATTTTCATTTATCCCACGGAGACTCGCTGGCAGGACACATTTTACCTATGGTAATTCGGAAAAAATGAATTTTTAGGCTTTTTTGGTACTTTTGCATGAAAATAACTAATTACTGCTGTCAGAAACCCTATATGAACAATTACCAGTGCCTTTCAGTGTCAGAGGGTATCAGTAATTTTAAATTTATGTGAAATATTTAAGAGGTGATGGTTAGCGTTTGAAAAAGCTTATTATTTCTACCTTGCCCTTGCATAAGGTAATTTGTATGAAACATGGGTCAGAAAAATGGAATTTTTAACCAGCCTTGCATTTGATCAGGATCTGACGGAAGAAATTTAACTTCTCGATGAGGGCAGATGTGCGATCTCATAAAATGTTATTAGACATTCTGAATGTGCTTTTGATTCGGAAGGATAACTTTAGCAGGCTTGAGATATTAATGATCATGCGGCAGAACCTCGAGATGTTTAAGCCATATCAAGATGCCGGCCTTCAAACAAGCGTCATTCCGGCTGTCCGCAACAGCTGTACTCTGTTCAACATGGCCGCTTAAGTAGGATGAATATTCCTCGTTGATTTTCAATGCCCCTATAGGTTCAAATATAATTTATTGAAAACAAGAAGTTTATAAAATTTTACGAACGGGTTCCGCCGTATTGAATACTTAACAAGCAACATTAGTAAATGTAGAAATGAGAGATTTTATGAAGAAGACGTAATTTGCAACTGAATAATTAAAAGAACGAACATTTCTGTGCATGTTCCCTATAAAGTATATTTGAATTTTTAAGGGCATAGACGATCAATGAAAATACATACTACGTAAGCAGCCATTTTTAAAGGGTGTAGTTTTTGCCGACGACCTGTAAGGAGCTCGATAAGAAGCCAGCATCCCAGAGTGAATGAAATATCTTAGAATTATGCCGCATGGCAATTAGTATCATAACCCCGTCTCAGTATTATTTTCGTGCCGAAAACGCAGTTTGGAATTTCGGCTGACATTCCATGAGATATCATACACACTGTAAGCAGAGTTAATACATTTTTCCGTCTCTTCCTTCTACCAATGCTGACAGAAGCACTTCTAAATTACCTCATTTGAATAGACTCTTAAGTTTGGAATCAATTATGTTCATCGATGGTGAAGACTTCGTCGGATATATTAGCTTTACCACAAGAGTACAGAATAAGATGTATTGACAGGAAGAAGGTAAAGGAACTTTAATTTAAATAGGGCTAGGGCGGAGCAGTCTATACCAGAGGTGGTGACCACTGAATTGTAGAGAACTTTCCCACAAACTACGCCTTGAAATTCAGTTTGGCTGCATAACATTGCGAAACCTGATCAGGAACAGAAAAATCTCCGTTCCAAAATAAAGAATGGTTGCTTCTAATTCCCTTCACGCCACTAGGCAAATGGACAGCTTTGGAATCTTACGATTGATACATCGCAAATGCCAAAGAGCATGAGATTACGACGTCAAATCTTAAAAAATATGCTCTTTTCAAACGAAGCAGTGATCACACAGAGAAACCTTTACTTCGCTTATTTCCTAACTGGTCTCAGAACAAGACTGCCGGATTGTCGGGCTAGTTTCTTCCAGGTTACATATTAAAACCTTCCGAGTAGGAGTCACTGTTGAAAGTAAGACGCATGAAGCACTTTGTTAAAAGCCACTATTTGACTCTTTTAATTAGAGCTGACAGTATTGGAAATCGAAGTTGATTTGAGTGATTTCTTGAGGCCATTACAATAGGGAGATAATTACGGATGCCTTGCACGACCTCCATCTCCGATAAACTATTACCAATGATTCAGCTTGAAGTATGAGCAGAAATAGGCTACCGACTGCACAATCCAGCTCCGGTCAGATGTGGTTATGTAGGTCCCGCTTGAAGTTAACAAACCCCAGTCGCCTGTAGTACGGGACTGGCGGTAATAGGGGTTTTTATAAGTGGGACCGGAGAACGCACAGGCGACGAGGTCAAGCAGTTTTATGCAAAAGAAAAGTTATTGGGAATGCGCGGTTGTACTCTGAGTGGTTGAGAAATAGTTGCTCTAACCCCTAACCCCAACCCCAACAGTATTGTGTCCATCAGGCGGGGCTACATTACCGCATCTCACTCCAGCTCCTTTTGGGAAAAGTTGTCGACGGACAGTAGTGTAGGGGACCAGGAAGGCTGCGTTCATGAGGCCGTATAGGCAGCCAGCAGGGCAGGTGAAACCGCTAAACGGGGATCACACGCAACGTCTTATGAGTTGACTGGATTTTGGGTGCAAGCGAGTCAGCTGACAGGGCAAGTTGGCAGCGCATCCCAGCAGCGTCTCCTTATGAAGATGGATGTGAAGTCTGCGAAGAGAGACCTCATTGTTGTGAACCTTCAACTTTTCCCTTCACAGGTAAACAGCCTAAGTTTCGCTGCTGCGGGAAAAACTTGTTTCACCAGTTCTTAAACTTGGCTTGATTGGCTTGTAGCCTGTCTGTGAATATCGGCTCAGGAGCACAGAAAGCCAGAACAACAAGCTCCCTCCCCCAATTTCCCCTCTTCATCGTGGATGTTGAATACGAGTAGCCAGAATTTTGGCAAAATAATCACCCCATGCTGCTCTTAGGAAACACAATAAGGGCTTTGTTGTGCAGTTCAGCACACTCAATAACTGACTCTTGCATCAAAATATAACTGATTTTTGTGCTCTTTTAGGGACACCGAAGAGGATTGCATATACAAGTCCAATAAGAAAATAAAGCTCATTGACTCCTCTAATATGGGAATGATTTTAGTACTAGTTTTATCAGTAGGACAGATTGGCGCGCAATTAACGGAATCCGAGGAAGACATTGAGAAAGCTCGAATATCTGCAATGTCTCTCTTTTATTACGTCAGCGAGGTATTGGAACAAACAGTGTAACGTAAAATATGCAAATTAGGGGCTCGTAGGCGGCCGGAAAACAAATTTACCAAGGTTATTGTCTAAGAGAGACCGGATTGGAGAGGGCCGCACGAGGCAGGCAATCAACCCTAACTTTAGCCCTAACCCCAAATCTAATGGTAGTCCCTTGTCCGGCCTTAACCTTAACCCCAAATGTGATCATTTCTTTAAGCTTGGCCAGAAATGTAACTGCGAAAAAGGAGGCACGATCGCTGGAACAGGAGCTTTGTTAGCCTGACGTTTCGGATTCTCACTCAAATCCATCATCATCAGAGAGAGAGAGAGAGTCAGATAAGGGTGCATTATACCTATCTGACTCAAGATCGGCATGTTGTAGCGATAAAAATCAGGGTTTGCAAATCCGACCGTCTCGGAAATATCTTGTTCGTAATTCGACTTCTTACAAAAGCCTAGTTGATGCTCAAGGTTGTTTGTAGCTTGCAGTAAGTAATACGGTTTTACTCAGACAAACAAGAGAAAACGAGGAATTCACGTCTGGCGAAGCATGTTTTTGGCTGCGCAGCTCTCACCTTTCATACAATTTTTCCCTAGTCGGAGTCTTCCCTTTTAAATACTCCCTTTGCGGCCCTGTATCCATACACGCTCTACTTCTGAAGTGCAGCATGATGTGCGTTGACCGACTTATGGGAAAAGACAAGGACAAAAAGTACATATTTTTAAATCATAAATTGCTTAAAATGTATCTTCAAGCAGAAACTGACATTTCCGACCCGACAACGCCGCAACTATGCCGACAAGTGTGATCTTATTAAAAGGCAACCGAGTGAACTTTTGAGGTGCTATAGGTTGTAATTGCACACCAGCTCAAAGCTAACATGCCCAGCAGGGTGATGAAAATCAAAGACCGCTTGGGGCAGATCGGGGGTGATGTATTGCATCCTGTGCCTAAACTGTCTTTGCAAATACACAGGCCATACTGAAGGCATGCTCGGGTCGCGCATACATGAACATAAAGTGGTTTTGCGACGGATTAACGAATCACCACAAACGGCAGCCCACAGATTTCCAAACTGGTCCTGAGTTCAACTTTTCAGCCACCAAGATAACCGCCTAAGCCGGAAACAAGACAAACCGAGAATTGATTAAAGCCTGGATCGCGGATGAGAACTCACTCAATCGATGCAACGATTTAATTTGGACACACAGAGCCCTGCTCAGCCATCTCCACGCTTGCATCATTGATCGCTTATTGGCAAACACCCCTTCCATCTGTCGCCCGTTCTGTTGCTGGTTCATTTCTGATGATGGACCCATGCAGGAGTTCGAAAGCTCAGCCAAATAAAAAAACTGTTTCTTCTTTCGTCTAAAAGTGTCTGACGCCATTGAACGGCCTGAAAAAGCAAGAAAAATAAAGCTGTACCGGATTAGAAGAGGACAGAGCACGAACCGTCATGGCGGATGAACGTGATTCTATTAACCTCGTGACCGACAAACATACAACGATGCGTACTTTAACGCGGTTAAGACGCTATGACAGTAGATGAACGTAGATAAAAGTGTGCGGATAAGTTACGCGCCATAATCACGCTATAGCGAGCAGATCGGTCTAGAGGTGCGACGGTATGTGAGACCGCGCATCATGAGCGAACTGAGTAGCAGGGATGTCCTGTATCTACCTCTGGACTCCAAGTCGTCGGTGCTGCGGATACTAGGAAATCTCGCTCACTGGGAACCCATAAAATGATCGCGAAACGAGTACAGAAGCATCACTAACAGCAGTCTTATTTGGAAGAAGAATATCAAAACAGTAGGGCCAAGGTGAAAACTTGGGGGAATTGCTTGCCCCCAAGTCAGCCCAAAAGCATTGCGACAGTCTTCGGGGAAAAGCATGATCTTTAATTAACAAACATGCGTTTTTTTGGTTTTCCTGGCTTCCAAGGTGTTCAGGGAATTGATTCGACCTCGTACATCCGCGAAGAGCTCGGGGAAGAGTGTTTCTATAGTCAGTCGTTGAAACAAAGCAAAACATCCCACTGTTTCATAGGCTTCCCAGTTCACTGCGAAAGTTCTTGCCAGCGCTGGTTTTAGTTCAACAGGCACTTTTTATTTCTGACACACTCTCTCTCCCCAACATGACTTGAAATATCAGCACTTGCCCGCACTTCCACAGCGGCCACTGCTGCCTGATACGGGATTTAATGTTTTTGTGAGAACAAATTGCCCGTTTTAATTTCTTCCGTCTCCTCTTACAACCATATTCAGACGAAAAGATGAAAGCAATGTCAACCTGTTTGTAGTGGCAACTTTGACTCGTCGATCTCATTGCCGTGGGGTAACCGTTCGATCACAGCACCCCTAAGAGATATTGCGGTCGAAATACCTTGTCTTCTGGTTCACTGCAGTGGGACTCAACATGGCTTAATAGCACCACCGCGCGACTATATTGTTTGCTGATTGGATGGTTACTGTTGAAGAGCAGTACTTGCGTCATAGTCGTCGTTTTCCTGGATACCTTCGTTTTAAGACCACCACAATCTTTGCGACAGACGAGAGCACCAAGTAAGGCCAGCTGGTTGTTTTCTCTCTCCTCCATCGTCATTTGTGCATTCGGGAAGGCAGGTGATTGTACAGCATGAAGGACTTAACACCTCGGAGTGGTAGGTCGACTATAAGGCGGAGCGGAGTCGCGAGTTCGTATGTGTAGTCGCTAAATAAATCTTATTCTATGGGTTGGCTTTCCGCTGAGTAAGAATAGCCTACGTTTGTAAAAATGTAAAACGATTTCCTCAGAAAGGCTACACTCAGGTTAAAAACCTACCTGGGAAGCATCAGTCCCATGTTTCTTGCAAATGCGCCCTAGTGGAGAAGTTAGAGCGGGAAAAATGCGGCTGTCGTCAGTGAGGAATGAGGATACGATATTACCGATCGATCGGCACATTACGAGGGTTACGGTCACAGAGAGGACGGCTAAAACCCGTTGCAGTGAAACCGAGCTAAGGCTATCCGAGTCTGCCTACCATGTGAGGACAACTGTCCAGTCCGTTCGTAAGGGAGTGTAGACACTTCTGCCTAGCTGGTTGCTCCCTAAGAACGATCGGTGAGCACTCCCTACCACCGTGTATTCCCCATCGAAAACCGACAGGGTGACGGGCTTGTGGCCCAGTGGTTAGAGGCGTGGACTTCTAACTAACAGGCCGCGAGTTCGAGCCTCAGGGGTGCCACACTTCGGGTTTGGGTATGACTGGCTGACGACGGCTAATAAGCCAGAAATAACCATTCCAGTCTCCCTTGTCTTTGTCGACAACAACATACTGCCTGTTTTCTTTCTTCCCCATCATCATTTGTGCATTCGGGAAGGCAGGCGTTTGTACAGCATGAAGGACTTTACGCCTCGGAGTGCTAAGTCGACTATAAGGCGGAGCGGAGTCGCGAGTTTGTATGTGTAGTCATTAAATGAATCTTCTAATAATTTATTTCAGGGTTTGGGTTTCCGCCGAGTAAAAGCAGCCTCCGTTAGTAAAAATTTAAAACGATTTTCTCAAGGAGGCTACACTCGAGTTAAAAACTAACCGGAGAACCGTCAGTTCCATGTCTCTTGCAAATCCGCCCTAGAGGAGAAGTTGAGGTGTGAAAAAAATGCGGTTGTTGTCAGTGGGGAATACAGACACAGTTTTACCGATCGATCAGCATATTGTGAGAGTTACGGTCACAGAGAGGACGGTTAGAACCCTTTGCAGCGAAATCCAGCTAGGGTTATCTGAGTCTGTCTACCATGTGTTGACAACTGTTCAATCTGTTCGCAAAAGAGTAAGTGCAAACCGTCCTGTCTAGCCATCTAGAACAGACAGACTGCGAAAAGAGTCGCAGGGATACCAAGCAGGCGACAAGCTGAATAGCTGATGCCAGCATAGGCAGACCAACGAACAGGAGAGAGAGGGAGAGAGATTCAGATGCCTGCTGCTCGTGGTTTATTCATGTTGCATTCGATCAACCAGCCGCCCGGCCAGCGCCTGTGACCGGTAGCAAATGAGCCCTATCCCAATGCACACAATGCCCATGTAGGACTTCTGGGCGATGGAGTAGCAGCACCTGTAGACCGGAGCTCGTTCGTTCATTCTGTACGTGAATAAAAACTTGGATTAATTAGGGACGATTCGATAGGACTGACTTATATGTCTCTCCTCCCCAACAGGACAGTAGAAAAGGAACCGCCTGCAACACGAGTAGCTGTGAGTCAACTTTAGTGACATTATAGTTGGATTAAGGATTAAGTTTAAGGCTAGACTAAAAGTTGAAGGTAAGGTAGGGCAAGATCAAGTTTAGGGGTTAGTGTTGACGACAGAGTTAAGGCTTAGGGCTAAGATTAGGGCAACCGTTTAGTTTTATGCAGGGTTTATTGTTGGGCTTATGACAAGGGAATATTTTGCTCTTTCCTGAATGACACGCAGGTCCTCCTTTACTACTTAAGCAGGACGTTCCTATTACATTTTTCTTGCTTAGGGGGCCATATAAGTCATCCTACCGACGAATCTTATGTAGGCCTCATGGGCGCAGTGCAGGCTCGTGGTTTGGATGCTATGAGACGTCTGCTGGACCCAAATGAGCGTAAATGTTGACAAAAAAGTAAGAGTAGCAAGCTGTGTTTGCATGGGTTCCTCAAAATCTGGACACCGTCGCCAGTTCGTCAACATATTTCCTGGAGAAAATTAGGAGGAGAAGTCTCCAGTCCAAGGAGATCATGGTCTTTGATTATGTCAGGTTCTTGCTTACATCTGTCCTCCCAGTAAAAGGACGCACAGTACAAGTGAATCATCCCTGGAGTGCAACTATTATTGAGCAGATGGGAGCCTCGGACGCAGCTAAATCTTCCAGTTTCTAAGATTCTGTCCTGAAACCTATTTTAAGTTTGGTGAACAGTCTGCGATCACGAACGGATTATGGGAAATGCTCGCCCTGTGGTGCATTGGGGCTCAGCGTTGGTCTTGGCAGGCAATCACACTTCCAACAGAAACTAACATTCCCCAAAACAACCGATAGTACAACGAGCCTGTGACTGAGTCGGAAGAGCCCTGGACTCAATAGCGCTTGATGACCAAAAGACGCAGGTTCAAGGCTCAGGCCAGACGGAGCCTGGGTGTGGGTGAGACTGAAAGTGACGGGTAATGAATCAGAAATGATCCTCCCTGTCTCTTTTGTCATTTTTGGAACTGCTTTTAGAATGGGATTCTAGTCGCTACCTGATTGCCTGCGAGGGCTGTGCACTGGGTCTCAAGGCAGGGGGGAGGACTAGTCTGCTCTGTAACTCGATCGTGAACGGACTTCCAACATTAGTCAATATTCGCGGTAGCAACCGACAGGACAACGGGTCCATGGCACTGGCTTAAATAACGCTCAATGGCCAAGCACGCGAGTTGTAGGCTCAGGTGCAGGAAAGCTTATGCTGGGGTAAAGCTACCTGACGACGATCAACAGGCCAGGAATGTCTATTTTTTGTATTCCTTGGCTTTATCGTGACTGTTTACAGTTTACGATCACGCGCAAGACACGTTAATGGGATTATCTGACTCTCGGCTCATATGCAAAGTGGTTATTGCAACGACTGGAGTCACTAGTCTTCTACAACCATCGACCGAAGTTGTGGACCCGGTGTCTGGATGCCACCTTCGTCGTTTTCGAAGGGGATTAGGTGCTGGCATTCAAAGGCATCACGATGACTCTCGGTAGGTGGGTGTTATCTTCGTCGTCATTGAATGAGAAGGAGGTACTGGCACTCAATGAGAAATTCGACGACGTCTTCACGGACATACAATACACGATTAAAGAATGGGAAAATGACCACATGACCTTCCCTGATCTCCTTGTCCGCCAGAAAGATTATAATTTCCAAAAAGTGTTTAGGTAATCGTCCAATACGATGTGATTATTGAGTTTAAACAGAAACCACCCACTGACTAACACTTGTAATTGCATAAGGTTGCTTTATTTGCGTTTTGAAACCTTATAAATTGACAGGGAAACCAAGTTTGTTAAATTATAGCCCCGTTGATGAGTCAAGAGACCAACCAGCATTGACCTCAAACATTGACGAGCGTTCCCGTACCTTAAGGACGACTCGGAAGACGCCTGCCGCTTTCTCACACAACTCGCGATTGGGGCTGCATACAGACGGGAGGTAACCATTAGGTACCAAGTGATGAGGGCCAAACGCCCGATACCACAGTCGGAAATCCCTGGAGTGGTTAATCGGACTTGGTGCGGTCTCAGGCAAAGCAACTGTACCAGAGAAACGAGACAATTACTCCGGACGTGAATGGCCGAACACATATCGGCAATGGGTGGACTGAGTCGCAGTTCACTCAGTGCGACTCGGCAACACCGTCAATTGTAACGAAATCGAAATCCCCATGGAGGGCACCAACCGCGTGATTCGCGATCTGCTGGCTATGCTTCTCCAGCGCGCAGTAAATCAACAAGTGCAATCATCCCCCCCGACTCCCCTTCCGTTGCTTGGCTTTTATACATGCAGAACAATTAGTCATGCGGAGAGCATACAGGTAAACTCTACTTCCAGTGGCGGTGACGATGCGTGCCGATCAGAAATCCTGGTGGTAGAATCGCGGCCAGTAACGACTCAGATGCGGGCGACCAAGCGATTAACTACAATAGATGCGGGCGCCATTAGGCTGAGCAAGCGCCGTGTGGTGTAAACATAGCATCTAATAAATACTGCATTTGTTTTGCACCAGTTCCTTTATTCCGTTATCGCAGCTGGCGAAGGGCAGAAGATGGGACTCGGAAAGGCAGGCGAAAGGATAGACAGTCAGCGGGAGGCAGCAGAAATACTGGGCAGGCGGCGATCTACCAGACAAGTAATCAAGCGAAAACAAGGACAGACAGAGGGAGAGAAAGAGAGAGGAGGAAGTGCCAGACAACTGTTTATCGGCAGTAGATATCAGATGGGCAATGACGTAGCTGTTAACTGTCCTCGTATCACATTGCCCTTGCAAGTGGCGACTCGTTTAACCAATAGGACTCGCAGATGAAAGAGAAAATACACGTAAAGGAGGCTGTGGAGACAACCTGCTATAACATCTATGTCAAGGAATTAGGTCGACGGGGAATTTCGCTGCTGCCTCAGCGGCGATAAGTTGAGAAATGAGGTCTATCTCGTCTCCCTGGAGAGACAGTCTCATAGAGAGAGAGTCTTCAACAAGGGCTAAGTATATGCGCGGGGTAAGAAAATGCCAACCGTTGTTTTACAAATTCCTCAGCGTTTTAACACTCCTGCTTTGCTGGCAGACGTATGCATTCCATCTAACAATAGTTCGAGTACTTTTTACTACCTGACTGTTTTCCGTTTCGAACGTTTTTTTTTTAAATGAGCTTTCCTCTTACTAAAGAATTACGTGAGGGGTAGGCAGAACAGCAGCACTGACTCCTCGGGACAGAAGATGTTGGTGAATGTCATCCTACCGACGAAGAGTCGACCAAAAATCCTGCCGAAAACACCTGCATTTAGAAATATTGTAGACAGTTCTCCTTAGTTTATCCTTACCCCGCGCATATACTTAACCCTTGCTGAGTCTTCTATTCTTTTTTCATTCCTCGGTAGCGGATGAGTCTTTGTCTAAGTCCTCTCAAAGGCATTGGTCATAGTAGTCGTTTTCACGCAGGATCGATGTTGAGAGACATCTGACATTTACATCGCTTCTGTTACACGTCAAGTAGATTTGCTTTTGGGACCAAACTGCATGAAACTGTTTAGTTTTATGTACTGCAAAGATAGGGTTTCCATCCTATAGACACTTATTCAAAGTAAGTTATTCCAAATCTGCAAAAGCACTTACTTATCAGAAATCAGTTCAGTGTGTGTTTAGACTGTGAGTCTCTCCCATTCCTGAATCATTTGACATTCTCTTTTGGTATTAGTCTGTTCTCGAACCTCGAATTTTCGCTTCGAGTGGAAATCCTTTTTACTAAAAGTTACAAATATGTTTATTACATTCGACGTATACGTTCCTATCATACACCCTCAGCCCCTAATTTGATGATTTAGTGATTGCTGCATTCTTTCTCTCGAACTTCATCGTTTTTCCTTTATTTCCCAGTAATCTTCGAATAGAAATGCTTACTTCGAAACGTGCACTCTGAATGCTCTCTTTTGAAGATGCCACACAAATCGAACACACTGCAAGACCGGTGTATTGGAAAACCCAGGGAACACACTTGTCTATTCTGGCCCTAACTTGCCACCACCCAAATAAGCAGCATATTTGATATGATCCGATTACTTAGAAACGACCAGGATATAGTTCGATAGAGTAGGTTAAATTTGCCGTTTATTCACCTGAGAGTTAGTTGATGAAGGACCACCCACAAAACGGGATCAGAAGTAGTCAGAAAAGATAATAATATAGATACTTATGAGACAGAGGTCTTATGTAATAAACAGGCTTTAAAGACCGACGGCACAGCATGATTCGTCAAAAGTGACTTGTATTCTTGGAAAGTACGAAATTAACTATCAGGATGCAGTGGGCAAGGTAGTATAAGGAATAATACTTGAACTATGTGGTTAGTTAGACCAGATGATCCGTCTGGCACAGTCAGTGAGCGTATTACTTACATCTCTCTCTCAACCTCCATCTTTCTTACGACTGAATAGTGTTCACTGCTGCCTAGGTTCCAGTCAGGCTTGACGATGTTTCGCTTTAGTCAAATCTTGCTCACTACTACTACTACTACTACTACTACTACTACTACTACTACTACTACTACTACTACCACTACTACTACTACCACTGCTCCCACCCATATTTCGCACCAGGCAAAACCGTATGTCTGATCAAAATCCCCGACCGTAGGCCTGGCAACTCTAGTTGACCATTTTAGTCTGTTTTCTTCTCAAACCTCGAGCCGTGGTGGCCCAGAGTTGACGAAAAGGTCCGAAAGTTAACGTTGTCATCAATTTCTTCATGATTCATCACTTTCGCCTTGTTCAACTAACTAAACCGCTTGAGAAGTTTACCCAAATATTGACGTTAACTAGTGTCTGCATATAGCGTGAATCGGGGGCAATCATCCTATCATTCAGGCTGGAAGACAATTTCCGCACCCATTGACTGAATAAGTAAGTTGCCTTATTATTCATTAAAATTACCCCTAACTGACCGTCTTTTCCAAAATAACATATTCCTTAGCAAGACCTATTGATGAATATCCCACTGAACGCTCCGAAGTTCATTTAGCACTCCGATTTTCGATCAAACTACGCGTTCACCATCTGTTTCTCCTTGGTTACAGTTCTAATCTGGCGAGCGTCAAGTGCGTCCTGGAAAAGAGCCGTCCGGACTTGAATGTCTAACTCAAACTCGTCTCTACTACTTGACGTATTCGAAAGTGGCAATGACGTGACGCTACCGCGGACTCGATCATTGATAACGATCCCCATTTCAAGGCACTTACACTATCTTGTGAATGCTGTACAAAAAGCCTCAGTTTAGTCGATCGGCAAGCAATCTTTAGTTGACCTAAATCAAAAATTTGTCCAAATACTCTGACCATGTACCCGTCAGACAAACCTCCTTCCGATACCAGTAGGGAAATTTCTGGCTACTTAGATGTCATTTTAAATCATTGCATTTAAGTGAATGTTCCTCTGCAAGATTTAGCTTCTCTTTGAACGAAAACTGCACACTCGCATTCACGCACTCTACAATGAGAAGAGAGCGGGCGGAATTTGCCGCAGTCCTATTTCGCAAGTCAACATCGCGTTCCGGTCGGAGGCCCTGAGTGCTCCTTGAGCTAGTGCATAGCACGGAAGATTTGTATTCGCACTGTTCCCCGACAATGGATTCCACCCATATTCAATCTCTCTGTGCCCAGTAAGGCATGAGTTAGCGCCTTTCTCGAGATAAACACACACGCTTGCTTTTTGGCGACGCCCACTGCTCCGACAGGGATTGGTGGGCAGTGCGTTCAAGTGGTTGAGGTGATTGATCATGGACATGCCTTAACTACCCAATGTGCGTGGTGAGACAGTGAGGGTGCATTTGGAAGCGGTCACGTGGACTAAGGTCGATCGGTCAACGCGGTGAAGCGCCCCGAAATGATTATCCGGTTCTTCGTCAGCATGCCTCATGAATTACACCACCTAGTGTATGCATCCGCTTTACAAGTAATCTTCTCAGCATGAAACCAGCATGCTGCGTCTTCCAAATTTATTTTCAACGCTTCTGTAGTCTTTTAAGTGGCAAGCTTATTTGTTCGTGAGTTTCCGCACATGTTGCATTCCACTATTGCCGTAATAATCATGAGTGGAGTTGCTTTGAATATTTGCAATTGCACATGCCTGACTTTTTGAATTTGAACAGCTTTCTAGTCACTTTGGCCTGCTAGCCCGACAAAGTTTAGTTGGAAGCGTAAGCATCTAGATATCTTCTTTTTCAAATGAGCAAGATAATATTTCCCATTAGCTCTGCCGCCGACAAAATCAACACGTGAGCCTCCCAGGTCATACGGGACTGTTGTTATTTTGTCCTTATCGCGTGAGATTCAAACATTCTTCTCTCATATTGACCCAGATATGAAAAACTCGGTGCATACGTGGGATTCGAACCCTCGCAGTAAGGGGAAGGCTTTAGTTGAGCCAACGCTCTAACCACTTGAGTTACGAGGCCCCGCCGGATGACGCGAGTTTACTCACATCTTTTCTCAGCAGCCAACATTTCCCATTATCCCTTCAAGGTTATCCATTTTGCAGTGATTGTGTGCGCGTCAAAGTTCTGCCTGCACTTACTGTATGCTGTTGCGGGCTGTGCGATGCCAGCCGTTTGGAACGACTTGAAACTGAACGCACATGGTTGACCCCTGATGAAAAGTCCACTGAAGTTGCCTGTCCTTAATAACGATTCGTTGGTGTACGTTGATGCACCCATCCCTAGCAGCTGGACTGTAATCATGGTGATCGACGCTTTGTAAACAAAGCGTTCACACGCTTTCCAAACCAGTATTTTGCCTGATCGAAAGAAAAGACGCGTTTAGATTTGAAGGATGGTCGGCCGTGCGATGACAATAATGATCACAGTCTAAGCTTCATGCTTACAGGGTTTCCAGCATTGAGCACTCTCGAACTTGCTGCAATCCTATGGGAAAATTAGAAGTCATCGCGACAGAACTGGAAGATATCTGGATTTGCTTTGTCCGCGCAGTCAACTGATGCAAGACATCTGGAGGCGAGGCGTGAGTGGACTCAGTTTGAGATATTGATCTTCTACTGACAATCTGGACTAGTCGACATGACGAGTCGTCATTTGGATGACAGAACGAACATTGGCAGTGAGGTGTTCCCTTGCCGACAAACTTGAACAAAAGTGCTGATAAACCTGTCAAATAGAGCGCATCGAAGGCGGAGAACTGTTCATTTTGCGATGCCGGTCTTTAACGGTTCATTTGATCCAGTCGGGCAAGAACACCTTACATGAATAAGTCTTACCTTTATGTCATCATGGCCGATCGCAGAATAAAGAAGTTCGACGAGAAGTCCACACTTAACTGTGAATGTGCCAGTGTGGACAAATAACGATCAGGCCCTGAACAATCAAGGACAAACCAAACGATTGAGGAACGCAAATTGCAACCGGTCCTCGGAGTTAAGGATATACCGTTTGCCTCATTTCATAAACATGGCTTACTAGTGCATTCAAAAGTAGACATGGGTATTGCCAGGTCAGACTGGGATATCGATAGACTATGATTGAGCTACCCATTCTTTGTATACATGAAATAAAATTTAGATGAAATAACCGGTAATATCGCTAGTCAGCCTACATAATTTTGCTACATCTGACCGGATACAAATGTGCTTATGGAGGACCGAGAGTGAAACCAACTCCGATTCCGCACAGTCTGTTTCGTTACCTATGCAACAGAGACAATAGACGCCTGGTTATGACAACATGACACCCAACACTCTGACCCCCGTTTTTTGTCCGTTGACTCTCAGAATTGAAACAAATGCATGTGCGTTTTTTGCAAACAATCCTGTGCGGAGTGAATCGGAGTCTCAGGAAAATACGAGTTGACAAGTTCTGCCAGCAGAGACTGTGTTAGGCCAAAATCACGGCTCAAACCACAACTAAATAGGTCCCTGCAAACGCTGTCATGATAGCAGGTGTTTGATCAAAAATTGTACACCAATTTTTATTGAACCTTGACTGTTTTCGCAGAGAACCGTCTTCCTAACTGAGGCTGAAATATGGACTCAAGTGGTCGAACGTGTCCGCAGTCACCCAGAAAATGCGCTTTCTGGAAGGAATCACTCCTAGGCTATTTTCTGTTTTAATGCATGTGCAGATTCCAAACCACTTTCTGGAAGGCGTCTCCGAAAGATGTCAACTCTTATGACGTTACTTACGAATCTGCAATTTATTGGCATTTGAGGATTGAACAAAAGAATCTTTCTGTGTAGAATCAAATTATCTGCTTTCCCTAGAGAGCTCAAGGTTTTCAAGCCATGTATATTGAAACACATGGGAATTTGACCTATGTGCCAAACGTAAAATCAAATGCATCCGTTATTCAAATATAATTATGTATAAGTTGGTTTTTGAATGTGAGCATGCTGGAGTTCAAATAAGCTCATTTTACCCACCGGCCTAGAATGCACTCTGAATTACAGTTCACTAAGATTTCCGTTAGATTTAGATGCCTGCGTAAGCTAGACAATACCTCTTAAAAGTGAATCATGACCGAATTTCCGCGATGATCGTTGTATGCGGGGTTATGATTGTTTCCACTTTTTCACCTGTCGTAATGTAGTGTATGATCCCTAGAAAGGTTCACGAACTTCCGCATGTTGTTAAAACAGGCACATATTAAACTTTGCACCACTGAATGAGTGTGCTGCGCTGTCCTTACTACCATCGCCTATGCGCTGCACGGGGGTGGGGTATCCTCCATGATCCACAGCTGACATGCTGATGACACGATTCGAGTCAGCACTGCTGTTGCTCACTCCGTGGGAATTACCTGCCTAGAATCGTGACGTTATGGCCGTCTGGAAACCATGCCGCCGTCTGACAGTTCGACTGTCGTTGCCGACTATGTCCACCATGTGCTCCACAGCAAGGGCAAAGCAGACACGGTGACCTGCGTGTGGATTAGTTTACAGTGATAACAGACTTTCAAAGCATCTACCTCACCATTACTCCTGCCCGCCTGAGCCCGGCATCAAGACATAGCCGAGAAGGCTGAAGGCGGGAGAGGGCGCGGGTGGCTGACACTGTCGGACCCGCATCTAGGCGTACCACAACACATCCTGATCTGCAACAAACACTTGGCCAAGATTTTAACCAACAACAACAACAACAAATGACGGGTCAGAAAGAGGAGGATGATGATGATTGGACAGCCATGCTCATGATCCGTATACCCAGCGGGAGCGCGAACGCATCCACTGGCAGGGGGAAATCAGGCGCCAAAGAACCGCCAGCGCACACGAGACTGCGAGGCGTGGCATGACACATGCACACAGTCATTCAGGCCCAAAAGGGTGAGACGCAGCCGTGTACTTAGTCTAAGCTATCGTCCTTCAAGGCCAGCTAACCAATCAGTCAGCGACTTCGAGGCACTACCCATGTACGCACACACATTCCTCACGCATGCGTGAGAGTGCCAGAGGTCACGTTAAAAAGGGGCCATTGCAGTTTGACTTTCAGTCCACCAGTCCGCCACTCCACACAAACATACACAACTGGACTGACTGTGTGGACTCATTTGAAGCGTCAGTCGACACCCTTCCCAGCCACGGGGCTTGGCGCGCACAGTGATTGTTCTAGGCCTGAACCAAACAAGCAGCAGAAGAACCACGTGTAGAAGGAGCCGAAATGCACATTTCCCACTTAAGTGAGAGGTGGCAATTGAGCGTTTGTTTTATGTGATAATGAGTGAGGTTAATGTGTGTTGCAGGTGTTTGTGGGTGAAGGCGAGGTGGTTTAGTTTAACCGGCGATAGTCTGTTGCAGGTTTTTATGAGAGCGCATGTGACCCAATAGGCCTATGCGGTGGCTGAATACGCGTGGACAGTACGGACAGTGAAGGCGGATGCAGCGAGTGCATGTGGGTGCTCCAGGCACTGGTTCGCCATCCTCTGTGCAATGGATTCGCAGGTGACCGACTAGGCCGATGTGTGAGATGACTGTGCGACCGAAATGAGGATAGGTTTGAACCGAGTCCACATCGCTCTAGACGAGGGTGCTGGTGGTGACGGTGGCAGATGATGAGACGTCGGATGTCGTCCTATCGGCGTAGGGAGGACATGATGTCGGGATTTTAGCAGAGCTGATCGCTGTGGTCGACGCAAGTGTTTGGAGCAGGTTGGATGATGTCGATGATTTATGACGGCGAGTAGTTTGGCAATCAGTGATGGGGATGGTCATCGTCACGGGGTTCGAGGCAAAGGCAATAGTGGGAGGGAAAGTTGACGTTGTCGGTTTGTTGATGCATTGCGTTCGAAGGCTTCCTACGAGGCCGATTGGCGCGCAGAATGTGCGTTGGCAGCACGGGCTGACTGTTCACAGTGAGAAGTCGAGGCAATTGTGACTTACGAGCCTTCCCTTTGGCTTTAGCGGCGGCGATTAAATTTGCTTCGTAAGTGTCTGCGCGGAACCCTCACTCCTCTTCTCCATGCCGACTTGTTCTAGGCGAGGTAATCCCAGGTCTCCGATTTGGTCCGCAGTCATTATAGAGAGTTCATAAAAGTGTCCTTGTAGCGGCTTTTTTACTTTCTTGTGGACTTGTACCCGTGGGAACATCACCATAGAAGAGTTGGTTCAGTAGACGTGAATCTTCCATCCTCACGAGGTGGCCACTGCAACACAGCTATTGCCTCACTATGGCGTGAATGCTGGGGATTCCAGTTAGTTCTATGATTTCCGTGTCGGGAACTTTGCCATGTCCACGAAGGTAACCGAAATGGAAGTGATTGAGCTTCCTGGAATGGCTGGAGTATAGAAGTTTCGTCAGGACACGGCCTTGTACATCTTCAGTTGAATGTCGTGGCGATTCCACAAGGGGTTCTCCAGCCGGCCAAAGGCTTTGCAGACTTCATAGATCCGGTGGCTCATTTCGTCGTCGATTCTGATGCAGAGTGACGTTGTTCTGCCTAGGTAGTTGAAGTTATCCACGGTCTTCAGTTTCATGCCGTTGACGTGGATGCGAGGGACACTGTGTTAAGCGGTCGCTGGCTGCTGATGCATTATCATCATCTTATCCGTTTTGATGGTCAGACCGAGGTGAGCGCAACCGGAGGCAAGGAGGTCCATGCTCTGTTACATGTTTTCTTCGGTCGTACCGCTGAAAGCGCCGTAATCTGCAAAGAGCAGTAGTTGTGGAGAGACTCGACGTTGCCCGCGATCGCCACCTGTTAAGAAGGCGCCCGTCGGTCCTGTAGTCACTGCGGGTCCTGGGGCGCTCATTACGGCATGCACCCACCAGCATGGCAGAAAACATGAGGCTGAATAGTGTGGCAGCGAGTAAGCAGTCCTGTCATCACGTGCACCATCATCTCGTCGTGGAGCTGGCGTAACATTTGTGTGAGTCGCTAGGGACAGTGGAACTTTTGCATGTTTTTTCCCAGTCTTTAGCGATTCACTGTTTTGAAGGCTTTCGTTGGGTCCACGAAGGTGGGAGGCAAACACCCTGTTAGTGGTGCCCCGATGTTGTCGGAATTCACATCGACTTTCCGACAGAAGTCCTTGCTCTAGGTGGTCGTTGAGCGGGCAAAGATCTTCTCGTAGATGTTGAGTACCGGATTGCTCTGCGATTGTCACAGATTTGCCAGTTACCTTTCCGTTTTTAGAGGTGAATGATGGTTGCGTTCTTGAAATCCTGAGGAACTTGTCCACAGCACCACATCTCCTGAAATAGCGTCGTGAGTTGGTCCATCAGGCGTTGACCGCCGTGCTTGTAGATTACGGCTAGGATTGCGTCGGAGCCTGATGCTTCCCTTTGGAGAGTTCTTGCAAGGCACGAATGGTTTCTGGAAGAGAGGGCGGAAGGTCCACGTCGACGTCGACTTCCGCTTTGGGGAGCCAGCCGATGTCGGCTTCGGCGGATGTTTCTGAAGTGCTCGGCCCAGCGCTTCAGAATCTGCGATTTATCCGTCTAGAGGGTTGATCCATCGGAGCTGAGAACCGCTGTAGTCCTTTTGGTCGAGGAGGGGATGTAGATTCCCTAAAATCGCAGTGAAGAAATTCTTCGATTCGTTGCGGTCGACATACCTCTGGATCTCCTCAGCCTTGTGAGCCATTCAGGCGTCCTATACTTCTTGCAACCATTGCTGCGCAGGGCGGCGGCACCTTGTTAACATCGGCAGGAGGGTCGAGGTATGCTTTGTGCAGCCTGTATTTCTCGGTTAGCAGGTTGCCGATGACTGCGTCGTTGTCGTCGAACCAGTCCTGGAGCTGGCGGCGTACGCGGCCGAGGACATCCCGGGCGGTCGATTGAACGCCGTCACATATTTGGCATTATCGAGTCTCCACAGAGGCGTTTTCATCTGCTGCTGACAGGTCTTCCAGCTGCTGAGCCAGTTGACTGCTGAAATGCAAACGGTGGACAGGCAAAAACGACAAGGCGGTATTCAGTTTGACTGGTTGTCACGTACTTCGTGGCCTCCTGCGAGGTTGCAGACGGATCCTCATCTTGGAGATGAAAAGGCGATGGTCAGTCCAGCCATCCACTCGCTGATCGTCCTGATCACGTCCGGATGAGAACATAATCCAGCAGCCGCCAGCTCAGCGATCGAGGGTCCATCCATGTGGCCTTCTTTTGCATCGGCAGACGAAAGAAGGTGTTGGTCAACAAGACGCAGTGTTCAGCGCAGATTCGCAGGAGAAGGAAACCACTGTCGTTGGGGTCGCCGATACTGTGAGGACCCAGCACTCCCCTCCGGGCAGCGCAGTTTGTCCCAACACGGACATTAAAGTCACCAAGAACCATTAGCTTGTTCTTATTCGGCACAGACGTCAGGAGGGTGTGCAGGTCTTCGTAAAACTTTGTCTTCGCCCCGTCAGGGCCGTTCATTGGTGGGCGTGTGCGCCGATGATGGTGGTGGCAAAATGGGATCTCCGAAGAGCCAGGCATAGGCTCATCAGTCGGTCTTTGATGCCCCGCGGCAGACAGGGCAGTCGTCCCACGATGTCGTTCCGGATGGTAAAGGCGACGCCGGAGTCTCGTCGTACCGTCCTAGGGCGGTCTTTCCAGAAGAAGGCGTAGCCGGCACCCACCTCCTCCAATTGGCCTTGTTTGGGAAAGCAGGTCTCGTTGCGTGCAATAATATTCACCTTAGAACCGTTCTCCGTTTCGGTCAGTCGCCCCATGGATTGTCTGAAAGGGAGCAAACATTTCAGACTGTCAGAGCGAGCGGACCCACTCTAGCAACCTGTAGTGTGGGGCGGAGGGGAGGAGAAGGGAGGAGGGAGAGATTGTTTTTTCTTGTTTGATCGTTTCGACTACTCGTATTGTCGTCTGCGAGCCATGCTCTGCGCGCAGATGTTGCGAACCAGTGCCCTTTAGAGCCCCCTCCCCTTTGCCGGGTGTAAGGACGCCCGCAACACCGGATACCCCCAACTTGGTTTGGCCGCTCGGTAGAGGCAGTTATCGCGGTGTGTCCGCTGGTCGGAGCCTAGCTTCGAGGAGCCACAGTTGAGTGTTTGATGCCAATTAATGGACTTT
Organism: Spirometra erinaceieuropaei; assembly: GCA_902702965.1. NCBI lineage: Eukaryota > Metazoa > Platyhelminthes > Cestoda > Diphyllobothriidea > Diphyllobothriidae > Spirometra > Spirometra erinaceieuropaei. Next base: position 124,751 of record CACRXP010000195.1, on the reverse strand, counting down.
AGACGAATTAAACACCTGCAAGCAAGTGAGCGGCCTACGACGGCCATCATGGAGACCCACAACCGGATACCTCTAAGTCCAATGCCACCGTCTAACACGTGCAACACATTTGCTCGTATCTGAGACGTGAGTGGGGATTGGGTACGACCAGTGTTAGTGAGAACTCATTGCAACTCGTGGCGCTATATCCGCAGGAGTGAGGGGAATTAAGATGGCGCGCTTTAGAACTAGGACGCTTCACACTTCTTGATAGTATGGGGTACGGGAATTAATTTTCATCGTTTTTTAATGAAAAGATACCAACGGTTATTTTAAAGTAACAACATATTATAATTTACTCAGAGTATTGTCCACGAGTAGCTACAAATTTCTCCCATATTTTGAGTACCTGTAAATTCGGTGGTAGGAACACTGCCAACATTCCAATGAAATCCGTTCATTGAGTCAACTTTTTGACTCCTTCTTGGGGACTGGAGTAGTGCTCAGTGAAGCCATTTTGCATTGATTGAAACAAGGGATAATCTGATGGGGAATATGTCGGATGGGGGAGGGCTGGGGCTTCCCGATGAAGTGACTGCAAAGTTTCATTCACTTGTTGTGCAATATGTGGCTCCCGTTGTCATGTTGCGAAATCATCCTACCAGGGATTTAGTCATATTCTCGCCTTGTGTGGAATGCTTAACTCAAGCCGGTTAATTCTTGTTGACATCGCTCAGCAGTAACAGTTTCAGTTGGCTCCTTTTTTGGTCCCACCCGATACACAGCATTACTTTGCATCCAGGGATACTCTGTTTTGGCTTTGATTTTGATGGTTATCCAGGCGTCGTCCAGGGATTATGCTTTAAAATATATCGTGACAGATCCACTTAATGTCATCACTTATCGTCGACACAGAGAAGAGTGCTTGAAAACACTATCTCACATATGGTTTTACACTCCTCTTGTTGTCTTTCACTTACCGAAATCCCTTGTATTTGTATCATTCCCAATGCAGGTCAGTGTTTGCAAACCGTGGATATATGAACTTCTAATAATTGGAGTGGATCGTGATCGATTGACGCTTCCAGTTCTCCATAGTCGAATTTTTCCGGCTGTACTAGACGTTCATTATCTCCTTTGTTAGGATCACCAATGTTAAGGACTTCTAACCTACTTCTGCATGTTCTTTCATAGAGCTTCTTCAGGCAAACGATGACTTGCACTAGCACTTTTTGAGATTAAAGCAAAAATAACAATGCCTCTTGAACATTTTTCTTCTATGGCACAGCACTTTCCAACTTTCCCACAATAAAAGCACCAATGTTAACGCTTGAACCACATGTCAGATGTGACCCTGCGGCCGCATCTGAAATGGCTAAACCCTGACTGCCTATAATATGGGAATGGCGATGAAGGGGGTTTTATGGGTGGGGCAAGCGGACACACTGTGAAATTGCAAAGGAAAAAATGGGCATGTTAACTGTTATGGAGAGTACAAGCAGCGTAGGGCCACGGCCTAAGGCGCTGAACAGGGGACCAAGCCGGCGACATGAGACACGCGTGAAGTTAGACGGTCGACCGGCATGCACTGCAGCGCCGAGCACGTGTGGTGGCTTTGCACGTGCGCGGCTCAATCGATCGCTGGTTGAA
>CACRXP010000195.1:77496-102965 GCA_902702965.1 Spirometra erinaceieuropaei | reverse complement strand
ATATTTTTTCTCTGTGACAATGCTACTCAAATGAATCAAGTACTATGTATATAGAGAACATTTTCATTGTTACTGTACAGTTATTTCTAACGAGTTGACATGTTATCAATAGGGTTTTCAAAGGCTTTGCCTATCATCCTTACCAAATAAACTGAAATAAACTGAAACTGAATACTTCTCCAGAGAGTGATCTGGCTGATGTTGAAAGTATTAACTAACGGCTCACGCTGCAGTATTTCGGATGACAATTTTTATATCTGCTCAAAATCAACTTCCGACAGGAGGTGCTATACTAATTCATTCACTGGTGGGAAAATTAATGAGAACTGCTACAAATTGAGGCTACACTACTTTAGGTAAATACGTGGACGAAAATCACAATCACACAAGAATGTGCACCAGGGGATTTGATGCTGAATGCATCTAAATGCATCTAAATTCAATAGAAAAGGTTAAAACTACTCAATGACCTATTTTACAGAGTACCGGTTGCACATGTGGGTTAGTGTGCTAGTCCAAGTGGCAGCGTGCTGTTGTAAAGAAATTAATCTGATATTGCACTCCACATCACACCAGTAGCTCATTTTAAATTTGAAAGAGGAGCAAAATCTTCATGCTTTTCAGCGCATGCAGCTTTAAAACCTAGAGTGCTGCATGAATCAACCTATGTTTAATAAAATTCAGCAACAATCAGGCTATCTGAAATAGGAAAATTCTTCCATTCGATAATCATACGCCAATAAGATGCAAGTTAGTAAATAAGGCCTTGATAATAAAGTGTTTACGGTACTCCTTCCAAAAGGTTTGACTAAATCTACACATGGATCGGAAAGAAATGGGAAGGTAGGTAATACCTCTGTAGTTGTCTCTTCAGACTGCGGCATTTTTAATCTGGATACCAGCGCCCCACTCTGCACTAGTTTTCATTGGGTAGTAGTACATTTGAGTCATATTCCAGTCCAATTTAGGAACCTGAGTTACGAAGGTAATTCTTTGCAAAGACCGCCAACTTGCCATGACAACAAGAATTGGTGTGCACTTTTTGATCTAACACCTGTCATCATGACAAAGTTTGCCGGGATCTGTTTAGTTTTGGCATGAGCCATGATTTTAGCCTAACACAGTCTCTGCTGGCAGAACTTATCAAGTTGGATTTTCCTGAGACTCCATTTCACCCCACACGAGATTGTTTGCAAAAAACGCACATGCATTTGTGTCAATTCTGATAGTCAACGGACACAAAACGAGTGTCAGAGTGTTGGGTGTCATGTTGTCATAACTAGGCGTCTATTGTCTCTGTTACATAGGTAACGAAACAGGCTGTGCGGAATCGGAGTTGGTTTCACTCTCGGTCCTCCATAAGCACATTTGTATCCGGTCGGCTGTTGCAAAATTATGTGGGTGGACTAGCGATATAACCGGTTATTTCATCTAAGTTTTATTTCATGCATACGAAGAATGGGTAGCTCAATCATAGTCTATCGATATCCCAGTCTGCGCTGGCAATACCCATGTCTACTTTTGAACGCCTTAGTAATCCATGTTTATGAAATGAGACAAACGGTATATCCTTAACTCCGAGGACCTGTCGCACTTTGAGTTACTCCATCGTCTGGTTCGTCTTTGAGTGTTCAAGGGCTGATTGTTATTTGTCCACACTGGCACATTGACAGTTAAGTGCGGACTTCTTATCGAACTTCTCTATTTTGCGATTGGCCATGATGACATGAAGATAAGACTTATTCAGGTAAGATGTTCTTTCGCGACTGGGTCAAATGAACCGTTAAAGACCGGCATCGTGAAATAAACAGTTCTCCGCCTTCGATGCGCTCTATTTGACAGGTTTATCGGCACTTTTGCTCAGGTATGCGGCACGGCCGATGCTCGTTCTGCCATCCGAATGTAGGCTAGCCTAAATCGACGGCTGAAGATCAAAATCTCATACCAAGCCTGCCCATGTCTCACTTCTATATGTCTTCCACTCGGTTTCCTGCGTGGACAATGTAGGTCAAGACTTTTTCCGCTTCTGTACCAATGACTTCCAGTTTTCCTTCATGACTGCGGCAAGTTCGAGAATGCGCAATGCTGGAAACCCTGTGAGCATGAACTTCCAACTGCGATCATCATTGTCATCGCACGGACGACCAGCCTTCAAACCTAGACACACCTTTTCTCTCGATCAGGCTGGTTTGGGAAGCGTGTGAACGCTTTGTTTACAAAGCGTTTACAGTCCAGATGCTGGGAGTGGGTGCATCAATGTACTCAAATGAATCATCATTAAGAACCGGCAACTTCAGTGGACTTTTCATCAGGGGTCAAGTGTGTGTGTGCTCAGTTTTAAGTCGTTCCAAGCTGCTGGCATCGCACAGCCCGCAACAGCGTGCACTAAGTGCAGGCAGAACTTTGACGCGCACATACAATCACTGCAAAACGCATGACCTTGAAGAGGTAGTGGGGGATGTTGACTACTAAGAGAAAAACGTTAGAATCTCACGCGATTATGGCAAAATAACAAAGGTCCCCTATGACCTGGGAGGCTCAGTGATGACTTTATCGGCGGTAGGATTAAGGGGAGATAGTACGTTTCTCTTTTGAAGATCGAGATAGAATACTTGAGCTTTTGACTATCCGCTTTTGAGCCAGTAAGCCTCGGCGACTAGAATAGTTCAGAAGTGTCAAACACGTGCTCTGTCCGCCGTGGATTATTAGCTGAACACCAGAATGCAGAAAATCACGAGTCAACAAGTTAACTACTCAAAAGACTCCTCAGCATAGTATGATTAAGTTTGGAAGACACAGCATGCTGGTTTCATACTGAGAAGATTACTTGTAAAGCGGATTCATGCACTGGGCGGTTTAATTCATGGAAGCCCTCCAACGGAAATCCGTACGAGCATTTTGGGGTGCTTTTCCGCATTGACGGAGGGACATTAGTTCACGTGACTGCCCCCACCTGCATGCACACCGTCTCACCTCGCGTGCTGGGTAGTTACGGCATTTCTATGACCAGTCCGCTCGACCTCTTGAACGCACTGCCCACCAATCACTGTCAGAGTAGTAGGCGTTGCTTAACAGCAAGCATGTGTGTTTATCTCAGGAAAGGTGTTAAGGCGTGCCTTACTGGACATAGACAGAGAGGGAGAGTGGGTATGGGTGTAATCCATTGATTTTCAAAATAGGACCGAGACAAATTGCACCCGATCTCTTCTCATTGAGGAGTGCGTGAATGCGAGTGTGCGGTTTTCGTCCAAAGAAAACCTAAATCTTGCAGAGGAACACTCACTTAAATGCGATGTTGTGAAATGACATCTAAGTAGCCAGAAATTTCCCCTAGTGGTATCGGAGGGAGGTTGGTCTGACGGGTATTTGGTTAGAATATTCGAACAAAATTTTTGATTTAGTTCGGCGAAAGATGGCTCGCCGACCGACTTAACTGAGGCCTGCTGTACAGCATTCACAAAACAGTGTAAGTGCCTTGAAATGGCGATCGTTATCAACGATCAAGTCCGCGGTAGCGTCACGTCATTGCTACTTTCTAATACGTCAAGTAGCGGAGGCCAGTGTAAGTCAGATAACCAAGTCCTGACGGCTCTTTTCCCAGACACAGCTGAAGATCGCCAGACTAGAAGTGGAACCAGGAAGAGACAAATGGTGAACACATATTTTGGTCGGAAATCGGAGTGCTAAATGGATTTCGGAGCGTTCAGTGGGATATCCATCAGAAGTTTTACTGAGGATTGACGTTGTTTAGGAAGAGACCGTGAGGAAAGGTAATTTAAACAAAAAGGCAACTAACTTAGTCAACCAGTTGGTGTGTATTTGGTAGGTTCTTTACCCATATGTTATGCGAAAATTGTCTTTCAGCATGACTTATAGGATAATTGCGTCTGATTCACGCTATGTACAGACATGGGTTATCGTCAATAATTGTGTCAACTTCTCAAGTGGTTTAGTAGCTTAAACAAGGCGAAAGTCACGAATCATGAAGTATTTAATGACAAGGTTAATTTTTGGACCTTATCCTCAACTCTGGGCCACAACTGCACATTAATAAAGCCTGAGGTTTGGTAGGAAAACTTACCGGGACAGCCAAACAGAGTTATTAAGCTTACAGATGGGGATTTTGACCAGACAGATGGTTTGGCCTGGTGCAAAGGATGGAAGGTGTGTAGAAGTAGTAGTAGTGGACGAGTTTTGACTACAGCAAAACCTCGTCAAGCCTGATTGGAGCCTACACAGCCTGGAACATTAGGCAGTCGTAAGAAGCATAGAGGAGGCGAGATAGGGAATGGGATAATTCGCTCATTGACTATTTCCACAGTGTTCCATTTTTTAACGTTTTTGTTCACTTCCGTTTTATTAGAAGAAAGTGCAGTGGGCGCCTTTGAATTTCCATTGTTAACAAAAATGTCGAAGAAAACGCCGATGCATAAAGAACATTCTATAGGGTATGGCTGGCATAATTACGTGAGGTAAGGAATAGCAGCCAGTAGACGTAAAAAATAGGAACATCAGCTGGTGCTTGTCGTTGTTACATGTCGATCCTACCTGGACCTGCCAAACATGTTAATGTTTTAGGGTCTTGGTACACAAGACGGTTATATGATCGGTGTAGGCTCACTATCCAGAACTGCCTACTATATTTACATAAGTAGGTGTTGTTTGGTACGGTTTGCCATCTGATTAACCTAGGCGTACCACCACACCCTTGGTCAACAACACTGACCGGGACTTTAACCAAACACTATAGCACCACAACGGATCAGAAGGATGACGATGACTGGACAGCCAATCTCACGACCCTAGCGGAAGCGCGAGCGCATCTACCGACAGGGAACCAGGTGTCAGAGAACTGCAAACGCACACCAGGCTGCGAGGGCCTTGGTTTGCTGAATCGTGGTATAACAGACGCTGGCAATCATTGAGACCCCGCATTTTGACCGTCGTTGCCGACGATGTCCACCGTATGCTCCACAGCAAGGTGGGGCAGTGACGGTAATTTGTGTGTTAATTATTTTATAGTGAATGCAGACTTGCTCGGCATCTACCACACTCTCTCCTCATTCCCCACCTGCAGCCGGGGTTAAGACATAGTCAAGAAGACGGGAGGTGGGGGAAGACGCAGGTGGATGGCACAGTCGAGCCCGCACCTTGGCGATCCACTCCACGCCCTTTGGCCCGCATAGCAGATGACCAGTTTTTTAACCAACAACAACAGTGGAGGGGGGAGGCAGGGGTCCCAGTGTGCGCGACGTCTGCCGAAAATCGGGTCTAGCACAGCATCCCGAAATGTAAACATTTGTTATTGTGCGCAGATCTGATAACGCCTGTCAGAACCCGATATGGCTCCCGTGTTGGATCAGCGCATCTACCACGTGGTCAGTCTGGTAGGGGGGACAATTGAAACTCAAACACACACACGCATACACACTGTCACCGTTGCCACTCTACCGGTTTATTTAAGGACGCAGCAAGGTTAACAAAGCCGTCTCAATATGTTCTTAGGCTGCGGAACATTCAAAGAATTACAGTAAATGTAGTCTCATATAGCGTAAATTAGAACCTTTGGCCAATAGAGTCCAGTTGTTACAACAAATAAAGCACTAAGCTGCATTATTCCACTGCTTGAATTAAAACCGTTAGATGAACATTATAGATCGCAGTTGATTGGCTACTAGCTATTAGATCTTATTTTGTTATAAGCAGTAAAACTCGATGTTTCTGGTTATAGTAAATCGAGTTTTAGCATTAGACTCGGGAACACCCTCAGAAATTAATGTCTCAAGCCAACTAGTGAGCCAATATGGAAATAAGACCTGAGCCCATCCACGTGAATCAGCGTAAGTTCATAAGTTCTTACAGTGAGTGACAGATCTCATGAAATGTTGGCCGAAATTCTGAAATGCGTTTTCGATTAGGAAGAATTACTTGGTCGCGGTTGTAATACTGACTATCTTGTGGCATACTCTTATAACATTTCGGACTCGGCAGGATGTCGGCTTTTAAATGCACTTCTTTTAGGACTCCCGTAGAAACCGAACTCGGTAAAAATGACTACTTATGTAGCATGCGTTTTCCCATTTATTTTAAATGGCCTTTCAAATTCAAATATATTTTATAGAAACTCCAAACACAAATAGGCTTTCTTTTAGTCAATCAATAGAGAATCACGTCTTCTTTATATTTATACTTAAAGAAGGAGTATAATTAGGTTTTTAAAAAGTCTCTAATTATGAGACTTTTTAAGACCGAAAAATGTTCATTCACATAGCATCGTACCTGGTCGTTTACCACTGCTTCTCATTAAACGTACAAAATCGTCCTCATCCATTACAAAATTTTATGGACTCTGTATGATATCTTTTTAATGGCATAGAAAAATAGGTGATTTTCTTTACGCATAACGCATGCACCTTGTAGACTGAAATCACTAAGCGCTAATGCAACGAATGATCAGGCTCCAAATTATTCGGCAATTAGAAAACTTTATAAAACCTAATTATACTCCTTCTTTAAGTATAAATATAAAGAAGACGTGATTCTCTATTGATTGACTAAAAGAAAGCCTATTTGTGTTTGGAGTTTCTATAAAATATATTTGAATTTGAAAGGCCATTTAAAATTAATGGGAAAACGCATGCTACATAAGTAGTCATTTTTACCGAGTTCGGTTTCTACGGGAGTCCTAAAAGAAGTGCATTTAAAAGCCGACATCCTGCCGAGTCCGAAATGTTATAAGAGTATGCCGCAAGATAATCAGCATTACAACCGCGACCAAGTAATCCTTCCTAATCGAAAACGCATTTCAGAGGATGTAAAAGTTTGAAGCCTTCCTCTAATAAAATTGTCGTTTAGTCAACCCACCGCCTGCGGTCTTTCAGTGCGCATCATCCTAATTTGTAATTGTCTCGTTAATTCTAAAGCATTTGAGGTCAATGTGAAACTTCATAAAATAGGATGAATGCAATATAGACGATACTGTCTGTGAGTTTGTTGAAGTATCCCTAAATTTCACAATGTCCTTAGTCTGCGGACTTTTACCACGGTCAAGAAAAATAAGCCAATTAACTTCTTTTAAGCTTTTTTCGAGCCGAATGTAGACGATGGTTTGCGTAGCAATCTACCCAGTCGGACCAAATGAGTCAAGCAAAAATACATCTTATTCAAATTATGATACTGGACCCAATATCAGTGAAATAAATTCATAGACAGGTTCCTCTGCACTAGAATAAACCCTGATAATTATTTTGCCTCTTAGATGCAAGTAAGGCACACAGAACAATTTGCCTGCGAATGGGACGGCTCGCACATACTCGCACGGAAACCAAATTTCGACCATAATTTTGCATTACATTTTGGCAATGGCAGTCCCTGGCAAAAAATCTATCGCAAGCGCATCTAATGAACTTTTTAAGGACTAGTATAAGTAAGTAAAAATCTGAATCCGGATAAACACAAAACTCATACAACAACATGGAAGTCATTTTATTAGCACAAGGATTTTGGAAAAAAAATCTCAGGTGAATTTTCCCGCTGGCAGGCAATTATTTGCGCGCTTTTTCTTATACAGGAAAGGTGCTGTCTATATGAAATTTGGCTGAAATTTTTAAATATGTTTTCGTTTCAGAAAGGTTGTATAATTGGGGTTGCAATATTAATTAAAATGCATCACGGTCCCAAGATGTTTCAGTCAAGCTGGAGTGCTGGTTTTTGAGTGAGCATCTTTTCAGCTTATGTAAATAAAATGACTAATAAAGTAGTGCGAACTTTTCCAGTCGATTTTCAACGCCCTATACATTCAAATATGTTATTTGGAAGTCATGCACAAAAACATCCTCTCTTTTACTAATTTAGTTGTAAATCAGGTCTTTTTTAAACATATTACTTGAAGAGAGAGTTGCTTTCCATTTTTAAAAAATTCAATCATCGAATAACTTTTTGCTTCACCTGTGACTACACTGAATTCAGGATTTCCAAACTACATGCTTTATACAATCCTTCAAAGGAATGTTATACATTCCCCTACGCTGTCAAGAAGATGCCATATAGGACTCATAAAATTGTGCATCTGATGTGAATCACGTTGTGTACTGTATAAGTAACATTAATAAACGTGTTGATGCACTACTGTATGAATGAACATTTAACGGTTTTAAAAAATTTCATGATAAGAAACATTTCAAAAACAGAAGACAATCTCTCTTCAAGTAGAAAGTTTGAGAAGGCGTGCTTTTCTATCAAATTGGTACGAGACAGAATATTTTTGCATATACTATCTATATAATAGATTTAAATTTTCAAAGGCACCGAAAATCGATGGGGAAATTCATCATGCCTAATTAAATATTTGCTACAGATTGTCTTTTTTTCAGACGGCTGAAAATAAGCTCATTCAAAATACAATATCCTAGTTTACTTAGATATCTCAGGATTATGTCGCGCGATAACTAACATTACAACCCCACTTAAGTAATCTTTTCGAATCAAAAACATGTTTCAGAATTTCAACTAACATTTCATGAGATCGCACATCTTCCGTAACTATCGGTCGTTGTAACCAGAATATCTGAAAACGACTGGAAAATGTGTATATTTTTAGTCTAATAAGAGAAACGTTGCCTTCTTATGAGGATTAAGCAGGAAACCCCACGGCAGGTCTAAAACTCATTCGAATCCCCAAAAAATTTGATTTCCTTTTGAAGTATCAAATAGTGAAGGTAACTTTGCAAGCCGATGGAAACGTTTTATAATCTGAATGACCCAAAGATTCATGTAACAATATTTTCACCGTTGTGGCCAACGTGGAGGGCTAGGGAAATTCTCAATTAAAGCTGAAACATTGACTTAAGATAAATGGCTGTTCTAATCCGTGGCAAATCGACATTAGGCCACACTATCTACCAGAAAGCATGAGTAAAGCTCTCAGTGCATATCGAACACTTTGAGACAGGTGACTAGGTACCTTTGAGCACTCCCTTCTCTCTACCACCCTCTTATTTTTTACAGTCGGTCAACACTATTTGGACTCACAGGAACTACTTTTACGAGGCTCGGGACGTCTATTGTAATGTGATAGCCGTTTTCTTTTATTCATTTATAGGTGCCGCCATGACGACCGCTCGTAACACGGCAATGCCTCTCCGGAAAGCCTTATCGGAGCCCAGATGGCGACTAACATCAGTGAGAGGTTCATGTCATTTGGTATTCTCCCATGTGGATGTACGATGCTCACCAGTCTAACCAACAGTGCTCGCTTCAGGGGAGTAGAGGGAAGAATGAGTAAAATAGCTGCGGTCTGCAATGACCGTTTGAGCAGCCTCATGCACTTCGACACATGTTTATCAGAGAAAGGTGGAAGGCTGACAGAAAAAAATGAATTTCGCTCACCTGATCTTTCATTGCATGCAGAGTACATTTTGGTGAAATTAGCCACAACCTCAAGTTTATGGTAGTTAATTCCCACGGAGCGGACAACAGTGTCGAAAGCTATCCGTGGTGGCCTGAGTCGTATCTCTAGTATACCGACTGTGGATCATGAAGGACGTCATGCGGCTGCGATACACGGGGAGCCCTAGTAATGGAATCACTTCTTTCTTCTTCTCAGAGAATACTCCTAGACAATCATCAGATACTCAAGTGTCACGGCATCTAATAGGGTTATCACGACTACCTGACGCGCTATGAGGAGTCTAAAATATAAAGAGAAGGTCAGGCGACATCTCCACACCTCAGCAACTCCCTGCAATAGTAAATGAGGTTCCATTCACACTAGCAGCCCCGATGATTCGTTCTATTTCGGGGAACCCAAGAATAACGGACCCGGTTCTCAGCATAAGGAGAGCTACAGGTGGCAAACTATCTCATTGAATGTCATTCAAAATTACGAAGTGCGTTTTTGACTAGAGAAGATTACTTGGGTGGGATTGTAATAATGATTATCGTGTGGCATAATCTCATGTCAGGAGGCCGTCTTTTGAATGTACTTCTTTTGGGCCTTTCAGTATGCCTTTTTTCGGCCAGCTGCACAAACCACACTCGGTAAAAAAAACGACTACTTATTTATCAAGAAACGTTTCCGTTGATTTTTAATGCCTCTATTGTCTCGAATATATTTCATTAAAAATATGCATGAAGAATATTATTTTTCGTACTCATTTGGTAGAAAATTGCGTCTTCTGAGTGCCTTATGCTCTAAAAACGGTATTTTCCGGCTTTAAAAAAACTTTCAATTCTCGAAAAATTTTGAAATCAAACTGCGGCTGAAATAGCGCATAGGGTTTTATAACGGCATATTGTACAGTTTCCGAGCAAGGACAATTATACACTACTCTACTCGGTAAGGATCGGGTGAAGGCCCCCAAGCATCTGTGGCCTACAAAGAATACCTACCATACTTATTTAAGTGGGTTTTAATCCGACACGATTATTTCGGTTTGGTGTCTCATCGCCCAAGATTGGGTCGTCTGTTGTAGACGGTCTGGTACATTATCTACAATGACCTCAACTCAGAGAGTTAAGAAGCGACATTTAGGAATGGCTGTGGATCGTCTTGAATACTTCATAAGTGGCACTATAAAGGTGCAGATGCGATGCTGAATAAATGGATATTTCACAGTCTTGAGAGTTGCATAATTCGGAATTTTATTAAAGTCAAAAGATACCCTTTCTTCGAGCATAAGAATTGCAGAAGACGTAATCCTCTGTCAAATGAGCACGGGGAAGATTATTTCTGTGGAAGTTTTTTACAAAATATGCTTGAGTTTATAGGGAAGTCGGAAATCGATGGAAAAATTTCATAATAAATTCGTAGATTTTTTATCGAGTATGGTTTACGAAGGTGGTCGGAAAGAAAATCATTGCAATGCCGGTATCCTAACGTGACTAAAATATCGTGGGATTATTTTACACGATATTCAATATTACAATCCCACCCCAGTAATCCTTTCTAGTAGAAAACTGTTCATAATTTCACTTGACGGTTCATGAGGTAGGGCGGCTGCTGTAAGTCGCTTTGCTTGAAATACGCGCTGGCCTGGTCGGAGAAAATGCTTCCATAAATTTGTTTCTTTTCAGGAAGACCAGAGACACGAAATGGGTTTCTGAATCTTTTGGTCCTAGTCCACAGTTCTCTGGACCTGTTAGCTAAGCAGCAAAGCAAATTTGTCAACTTTATCCCGTAAAACTGTTGTCGGACTGGCGATTAAAATGGTCATTAAATTCGAATGACATCTTGAGTATGCAAAGAGGTAGTTCTCTCAACATCTCCGTCGACATCTTGGTTTTAAATTAAATTGTCCGTGTTTAGTTTTGAATGCATTGGTTAGTTTCTTGCGCGTAAACCATGCTCTCAAGCAACGGGAAACAGTTTATGGGCCTTCGCGAGATTTCCGATGTCAATAAAGAGTAGTTCGTGGTTTCTTTGAAAACAGAATGGGACGTTAAATGCCGGCAGAGCGGATTGGATAGTCCTTAACTGTAGCGCAAACTTCTACCGTTTTTAGCGGCGATAACAGGGCTGTTCTCTGTGATCATTCCTCTTACGAATAAATACCAGAAAAGTGTGAAGTCGAGATGTCTCTGGCGCTGAATTTTCTCCCCATCACCAGCAGTAGGCCCTCACGATCATCAGATTGCAGCTGCTGCATTGTATCTTCTATTTGCAGCCTATAACTGTCAAATCTCCTGAATGGATTTTTCGATCCTGCAAGAAACATGACTTAGTCAACGTCGTCAAATCCTGTGGAAAAAGAGTCCAAAAACAGCACAGAAAACCCTCTTAAATGCAGAACACTGGTGCCAGTCATAAGTCGATAGTCTGTTACGGAAAATTTTACTTATACAAAACTTTGTCGGATGCCAGCATTTGCGTGGGGGTTCGTGGTTAATCCCCGTCCCTCCTTTCCCGAACCATCGTCCACTTACCCTTCGAGCACTCTATCGAATGATCGACTAGCATGCTAAGTCACCAACTAATGCATACTTGTAGGTTGAGAGATCATTTGAACAATGAGCATTCTCTGCCTTTGTACGAGCAATAACTTTTAAATGCTCTTTGACCACTGAAGCCAGATGGACGCCCATCCAGGGCCCAGATCACCCACCGATCGTCATATGTGACCATCGCTCTTCGTCGTCCCTCCGCTCCCACCAGCGACGTTGAGCCCTTTTGTTTCCTCGCTCAACCCCATATGACACGATGCACAGGCTACTGACAGCTAAGTGGGGTCCTTCTTCATACCATTGCCCTCTCTCCTATTCACCTTAACCGAATGAAAATTGAAATAGGGACATTTTTTGCGACAAAGCCGATCCGACGATGAGTTTACTGAAGACAAGCGTACTCAGGCCACCGTCCAAATCTTAATCTGGTCTACGAATTCCTTCCATTGAAGACGACGTTAGCAGACGCCTTGTCGGGAGACTGAAACTTTTAACCAATTCTATACTACATAACCGAGAATGTGCTTATCATTTGTCCATCAGTTATGGGTAACAAACGTGCCAAAGTTGCTTGATTGCCTTGATCGTCGTGTGCTAACGAACACACCCTGAGGTATTTTATGTGTAACTTTTGCATCGCCAGCGCACTTTGAAAGCCGACCCGCGTACAACCGGATATTCACGCGCAGACACGATGTTGAAAGTTCAACCGTCGTTACCAACGCTGTCCACCATTTTCTCCGCGACAGGGTTAGTGCAAGCACGGTACTTTGCGTGTCTGTTTGTTTGTAGGGATGGTAGGTTTGCGCCGGATCTGCTGCCCTTCCTCTTCCCTCTCCCTCCTGGGCCTGGTTTCAAGTAAAAATCAGGAGGACCGGAGACGGGATCGGGCGCAGGTAACTGACGAGGCATGAGCCAGCACAAAGACGTGTCACCAAATCCTCCCCATAAATTGCATTTGTTATGGCTGGGCACCACTCCCCCCCCCGGTCTAGTAACTCCTGATTTCCCTGACCTGGTCCCCGTGTTCGTCCACCGCAACTCCCATGTGACCTCTTTTATGGGGCACAATCAAACGCTCTCGTTCTACACGAGGTCGAAGGTTGAGTCACATTCTCCACATATTAGTATCTTTCTTACCCAAATCCATATCTGACCTTCATAGTTGTCAAAAGCATCTATTGAAATGCGACCTAAACGATCCCAGATAGCACAAATGACTCACGATCTGGCAGGGCGGTTCTCTAGACGCCGTATCTGGACGATCGTTTGCTGACATCTATGAGCAAACGCATCCCAACTGGCAAAAACTGATCGCTTCTATTGCCGATAGACACTGGTGGGGTGTCGAAAGTATCGACTCCCATCGTCTCTGGACAAAGTTTCTTTTTTTCGGGAAGCACAAAATTTATTCTAGCAAGCTCAAGGATTAAGGTTACGGCGTGTGAAATCATGCGCATGCTCCCGTTGATGTGTGGGATATATTCTTCGAAAAGTGGCGAAGTAAAAGTGAAATTCTTTTTAAACTCGAGGACCTGTAATAGTCATTGTTTGGTTCATAATTGAGTCATGCAGTAAACCAGCAGGCATGTGGCATGTTCACTGCAAAATTATTCACACTGATTCATTAATCAAACGGGCAAACAACACACTAAACTCGAACCCGGGTGTCTTGTCAATGAAACATGCAGTCGGACACTGTCATTAAGCCGCCAGCTCATTGCCCTGCAGATTGCAGTTAGAAATATCTTGGAAGTGACACTTTTTCACATCAGTCGACAGTGATGCAGATAGTTGGTCGCATGTATAGCATAGCGATTGCGTCCAATAAACCCTTATTCCTATAAAGGAAGTAGCAACCAGCAATTCGTCGAGGCAAACAGCGAGCTCTGCAGACAGAAGAATGACGGTTTGTTGGAAGTCCATATTAAACTCATTTAACAAGTAGGAATAGAGTACAGGTAGTGGCCTTGCAGCATGCAGACGAAATTACTCAAACTGTAGAGAAAAGGGGGAAATGGAATGCCAGGTGAGTTGAAGAGAAGTCTGTCAACTGGAGAAGAAACTTGGCGTGGTCGAATCCCGCAGAGGACATCGATGAGCGGAAAGAGTCTATTCGTGGGGGGTGCAGTAAGGTCTACCTCGAGGTTCGTCGTCTGTAGCGGCGCCAACCTATAATGGCAGATGTACCGTGTGAGGTCCAGGTCGGTGCTCCGGTGGAAGTTGGAATTCCGTCAATAATCCAAAGGGCCAGTACATGGGACTGATCAAGCCTGATAGCGGATGCTGCATAAGGTCGACAGAAATAAGACGGAATGGATGGATGAAGGAAGGCCGACTCTATGCACTTCCGGAGTATCATTTTTAACTTTTTCCTTCGGCGATCACTGTGACTGTGATTTGCCTGCACAGAAGCGTCGGCTCGCATCGTACGTTCAGATGGTTCCAATGGCCGTCCCATCGGAGGGGTCTCTGTTTGCACACCAGCGTCATGGTGGAGGGAGCCTTCACTTTCTGCATTCGAATTTGCGAAATTGGCGGTGGCTACAGTCCTTTCACGTCTTCGCCTGCGTCCAAGTTTAAAGAGAGGGTGGGATGGTCGCGAGTGCTTTTGCCCCATGCGTCAACAGCAGCAGTAGCAGACGGGCAGGCGGCAGGCAGGCTCAGAGTGAATTTAAACACAGCAGATCATCGATCGTTTCGCGAGCCATTGTCCATCGACCAACCCACCGCGTGTTATCACACCCCTGAGCGGAAATATTTAACGCACAGGAGTTGCGGCACTGCTGCATAGCCTCCTAACTCGAACTATGCAAGTATGGCGCGAACTATTTTAGGCTTCCTGGCCTGATTACGGATATTTAGCCACCAAATAGGCGATTTGAGCGCTTTATGCAAAAGCGTTCGTGTAGCGGGATAGAGCCGTTGGAAGTTTGCGTGTTGTATTTCTTCTAGTTAATTCAGGACGGTAAAAATAAAGTTGCATTTCCTGTAAATAAGTGATAAGTAAATTCAGGGTTCTGCTGACTCCTTTGGGGCTTTAAATATCGCCCCAGCCTTTCACAAACAGGGGTCACAGAGCTCAACATACCCTCACTTCTCACTTTTTTGGGTTTTACACTTAAATATTGGGGCGTACAGTTTGCAACCAGCGGACATTCTGCATTGCTATCGAAATCACGACTAAATCAGATGAAGGTAACCGGTGTGGCAACCTATTTGGTGAAACTAACGCAGATGCAAGACCTGGGAACCGCAGGTGTTTGAGACCGTTTCTAACGGAATTCTAAGTCTTCTGGGTCTTGGGGTTCACCAGAACCACTTTACTGTAAGCAGAAAATCTGGCACATTCGGGGGGACTTCCAGGGTTCCTTGGTCGTCGGTCCTTAACAGTGAATGCGAAATAGCCTTGAAAACTCTTTTTAGCTCCCTGCAGAACCGCCGTTCAGATAAAAATCCGCAGTGTAGACGCCCTTCAAATGCATTTACTTGATTTTCGCGGCCCCATACCCGCCAAAATACATATATACAGTAGATGTACGAACTCATGAAATGTTAGCCGAAATTCTGAAATGCGTTTTCGACTTCAAAAGCTCATTTAGGTAGGGTTATAATACTAATTACGGTGCGGCATAATCTCATGAGAATTTAATTCATTTAACATTTCAGCTTTTGAATGAACTCCTGTTCAACCGCTTGCAAAACTGCACTCTGCACCAATAACAACTTAGGTAGTATGAATTCTCCCCATTGATTTTCGATGCCATTATAAATTCCAATATATTTCATAGAAAATGGACATAGAAATGTTCACTCTTTTACTTATTTGATAGAAAATTACGTCTTTTTCAAAGTTTTACTTGAAGGAAGGGTATAATTCGGTTTTAAAAAGCTTTCCTGATTCCCGAACAATGTAACCCGACCTGCAGTTGCACTTGTATTCAGGATTTCCAAACTGCAAACTGTATACTTTCCATATTCATAAAATCATGCCTCTCTATGCGGTATTAAAAGCTGACCATATGGGGGTCATAAAATCTAACAGTAGATTTGAACCCTATTGCAAACTTTACATGAAACATTAAACGCAGAGACAGGATATTTATGAATGGGCATTTCACGGTCTTAAAAAATCTCACAATTGTAAACTTTTTTAAAATTGAATTATACCCTTCCTTCCTAAGAAATCTCATAATTAAAAACGTTTTTCTTCAGGTGGGGCTGCATAACCACATCTGACGTAATTTTCTGCCAAATGAGTAAAAGAGTGCGCATTTCTATGTCCATTTTCCATGAAATATATTTGGATTTATAATGGCATCGAAAATCAATGAGAAAAATGCATACTACCTTAGTAGTCATATTTACAGAAGGCAGGAGGCCGAAAAGGAGTTCGTTCAAAAGGTGACATCTAAAAGGAACTGAATTATCATGGGATTGTTCCGCGCCGTGATTAATATTACAACCCTATTTAAGTAACCATTTCGAGTTGAAAACACATTTCCGAATTTTTCTTAAAATTTCATGAGTTAGCACATCTACTGTAAGTGCAGGAACGATCCGTATACCTTCTTTGTAGGTCTCACAGCGGTCGCCGTGATATTTGGGCAGTAAGAATGATCTAGGCAGGCGGCCGGGTCACTGCACAAAGGCACAGGTTAGCAGCTTGCGGGAAAAATTTCAACCTTGAGAACCCTCAGGTCGGGAAGTTGTGAGAAGCATGGCATTTAATATAGCGTTTGGCCATTGGGAACAAACGTACAGTACTTCATCACTTTTTTGCATTCGGAGAACTCCAGACTCGCTGCCTTACAGTGTTCGCAAACTTTCACTGTACGATCCTTTGGTTTCCACCACTTGGATGGCCACAGCACGACGTTCCCTGCCCTGTCGTACTCCAAACATCTATAAGAGAAACTGCTAAAAACGCTGGCTCTGATGAAGAAACATAACCAGGGAGCGCCCTTTCCCAACCATCTTTCTGGGACCTAAATCAGGATCACCAACTTAAAAAATGTTCGAATTTGCCCAACACTGCTGGTCCGTTTATTTAAAATGCTAAGGAAATTACCCACAAAGACAAGGGAACCCGAGGTGGCCAGTTTCGGCTTCCTAGCCGCCGTCAACTAGCTGAGTATGGCGACACCTGGAGCTCCATCCTGCGACCTATCGGTTAGAAGTTCGGCGTCCTGATCACCGAGGCACGGGGTCGTTGTTCTGTCGGTTGCGATCGGGCACATACAATGGTGGAGGGTGCTCACCGATCGCGTTACGTTCGACGACGACTAACAAACCAGAGATGGCCATTCCAGTCTCCCTGATCTTTCACGGTAATGCTTTTCTGCCTATATTTCGTGCTGCTGTGCGGCTGTTGACGGGGCTAGAGAGGGTTTATTGGACAGCTCCGGTTTCGAAGTAGACGACTATATACGCCATATGTTTTTCTAAAATCTTCGGCATCATTCAACCTTGGATGCTGATTAACTTATCTGTTGGATAGTTGTCCACCAATACCCGTTGACTGTCCTTGGATATCGACACTAGTTTGGTCAGTTTTCCAGAGTCTGTAAGCTTAACCCAATCAAGGATTCATTTGCATTCGCAGAAGTGGCGCTTGTAGAATTCCCCTGCAAGCTTTCCTTAACGAATAACCGCCTCACACTTTGCCTTGAGCTTGGTAGGAAAAAAGGACTAGTAGACGGAAAGATCAGTCTTATTTCAGTTGCTTTGCTATTTACGTAGTTGTCAATGGTAACTACTCGAAGCCTTCATACTCTACCTCTTCGGCCTTTTGATACCGCGAAATATTGCTTGATTTTTGTGAAACCCCAACCTAATCAGTACATTCAAAATAATTTTCTTTAAGCCAGAATATCTCATTCGAATAGAACTTTTTCGTGCGAATCCACAGCCACAGCGGGGTTCCCTTATTTTTCTTGCTAACACCATTGTCTGTTTTAGTAGGTTGGGCACAAGTTCTGCAGCACCTGCAAAAAAACTAAATTTTGGGCAAAAATTTATTAGACAAATCCATACCTTGCTTTTGGCAACAAGAATCTATGACGACTCTGTTCGAAACAATGTCCATCATTCTCAACAATTTTCTGCCACCGATCTGCAAACATCCAGATCTAGTTAAATTCCCATTCATTGGGCTTTGATTCGAAATTTTTTGCATTTTTCTCTAACTTCCGCAAACAACACTAATTGACGACCTTCCAAGAAGTTCTGCATTGGTCAGCAGTTTGACATCAGTTTGACATTGGCGCAGTAGACTGGATGCGGAAAAATTTCGATCGCATCTGATTCTTTAAACTTGTTCTGCACAATTTTGTAGTATGAGTTTTGGCATTATTTTGTTGCAACAGAGTCCGTTTCCGACGAACTGGTACCGGGTACTTCTCCTTAAGCTTGCCGTATACTCGGCCTGTTTGTTGGCAGTAGAGATCGGAGTTGGCGACAAGGCCATTCGGAACAAATTCAAAGTGAAACACACCTTGGAGATTCCAGCAAACACAGATCAGCACTTTCTTGCCGAGCCGACCTTGACCTGGGACTGATAGAGTGCCTGACCTCTTTGAACCTATCTCTTTTGTCGGTTGGGATTGACCAGATAAACTTATTTCTCCTCAGATGCTACAATGTGCTTTCAGAATCTGTTGTTCAGGGGGTTTGCAACAACTGGCGGCAAATTCCAAATTCCAAATTCGTCAATTGGCTTGTGCTTCAGCCAGCTTGTGTGGATTTTGATGAGACTTCTTATGGACAAGTCAAGTTAATGCAAGTGCCTCAAGACCGTTTCGTGATTGACTCTAATTACTGCCCTCAAATAACGACTGCTCGATGAAGGTTCATCTTCAGGAGTAAAAACCAAGTTCTCATTGTCCAAATCTGATGGTCGACCGGAAAGAGGCTGGGTTAAAATTGATGCCGCCAGAGTTGAAACGCCTGTCCAACGAAAAGCAGTTGTGTCGTCGATGGCCTCTTCTCCTTCGGCATCACAGACCTNGACACTCGTTGTGCATAAACGTCCACAATGATGCCTGTTTTGCCCTGATCTGGGCCCCGTGTTCGTCCACCCCACTTCCTGTGTGACCCGTTTTAGGGGCACAAAACGACACACCCATACATCCTGACAGACTTGATGGAGGTCAAAGTTGTGCACACGTCGCTGAAATAGGATCTGGGAAGACGGATGATACCACAGTTGGAAGAATGAAGGTTTTCCCAAATTTCCATTTAAGCTCAAGCAAAGAACAGGAAACGAGTAAAGACATTGGTTGCGCGGCATGCAGATTAAATTATTCAAAGTGTAGAGGGAACTAGGAAAAGACCAAGCAGACAGAAGTCGTCAGAATTTCCGCCACTGAGTTCACCTTCTGTAACTGGCACAGAAACATCAGAAGTATGTGGAGTGGATTGGAGCAACGTGCAAGGCCCGTTCGCCAATGATTATGCTTACACGTGATCTAGTGGCAGAGAGGAAGATTGGAGAAGTCGGCACATTGGGAAGAGACCTGCCGTGATGGAATGCGCCAGGGTATAGCGATGAATG
The DNA here is from genome assembly GCA_902702965.1 of Spirometra erinaceieuropaei. Taxonomy (NCBI): domain Eukaryota; kingdom Metazoa; phylum Platyhelminthes; class Cestoda; order Diphyllobothriidea; family Diphyllobothriidae; genus Spirometra; species Spirometra erinaceieuropaei. Next base: position 83,470 of record CACRXP010000195.1, on the reverse strand, counting down.
AAAAGGCAGACGTTATTCGGAGAGCAAGTGCATCTACCCTGAGTTCCCCATTGCTTGAAAACAAGGCTAGAAGGAAAGCTGTATCGAAAACGAGAGAGGGCAAGACGGGAAATACATTCTAGATCGCTTTCAATAATAAAAGGAGCCAACACATGGGGCTGATCAAGTGCGATGAAGGATGCGGTGTGAAGGCGTCAGATATCCGACGGAATTAATGGAGGAGCGTATGCCAGTGGTTGTTGAATCGTTATCGTGGAGTTGCAGCCAGAGGCGGGCGGCTTTCCTGGATGTCGACATTCCAGTATCCGTAGCTTGCTCAGGACGCAGGTACACCAGCAATAACTTCTCACACTTTCACCTAAGGAAGTCCAGAAAATGGATGTGCACATTCAGAGTCATTGTGGATGATCTCAAAACACTCGAGGTGTGATTGGAGTAGAACTGGCGCAGCAAAAGCAGCGAGGGAGTTGACGCACCTGGAAATCGAACGCATCCAGACGGATTAGGAGGCGCAGTTTAGTCATAAAGAGGAGGACCTAGTGCAGATGGTTACCAGGACAACAAACATACCAGCAAAACGACGAAAAGGAAAACGCGCTTTCCACTGAGGCTTGGTGGATACACCCAAATTACGAAATGTGACCAGTAAGATTCATTCCCAAACTCCGATTCGGATAGACACAGTTACAATTCTTATGAAGGATGAGGATGCGGTGAATCATAAGCCCTCAAGCCTACATGCATACGAAATTTCATCTTCGAGTCGTGGAAATCAACAACGGATTTTATACAGATATTTGCTTCAAAATCTTGATATCGACCACGCAAACAGTATTAGCCACTGACTCTTAGGACCTTAACATGTCAAAGCTAGTAGCTATGGTCAACCGCGAGACGGGATAGAGTGTTCTGATTCCCAGAGGTCTTACAGGTCTTGCAAACCTTGTCTCAGCCTCCTCCTCCTCCTTCCACATCACCACAGCCACCGACAAATCTATCCCAAAATACGCCACCTCCATCTGATCTGCCTACAACCCTCACCCTGATCCGGTCGAGAACAATTCGTAGTTAGCCAAATCAAACGAAGACAGTTCTATATTGGTCGATTCTTCAAATGTTACTGTTGCAGTGGTCATCCAACGATTTCACACATACTGGAAGCTGCCTTGACCTCCTTCTCCAGGAAACTCCTCTCGACCAAACCATACGTCAGCATCTTCAGAAGGAAAATCCTTTCTACCTATTCTGCTGTGAAACACTTCCGTAGCATCCTAAAAATTGGAGAGTTCTCGACATTTACTGATCACAAACTGCCCATATTCGCCTTTGGTACGAACACAGAAAAAAACAACTGTCGGGAAATATACCATCCGGACTTAATTTCCCGGGATACCTCTGACATCCGTCACGTTGGCGCAACAAGAAATGGAATGGCTAACGTATTTGCCGGCCCACATCTCACACCTCCATCCTCGCCCACCTCCAAGTCATGGCCCAGTCCGTGCAGACGTGGCTGCCGGGCCAGGCCGAGCCAAATCCCAAACTGCCTCCCAAACTGCAGGCACCATGTCCTGCAGTGCTTTTGTTTCCTTCCACTGGTGATGATCACGGGTTTCTTGCTCGAAGACAGCATTGCCAGCCTAAATTGAGCAGTTTAACACGACCAGTAAATTAACTTCAGTTCAACCGGAGGACACAGGAAATGTGGATATTAAGTTCCTCAGAAATTATAATAGTAACTCAGACTATTTGGAACTGGTGGTCCCTGAATAAAAATTTGATGTGATTATTTGGGCTGACGTCCGAATTTCGCGGCGAAATAGCCGAGTAATATTCATAAATTTCAAACATAAGACCGTAATATATGCATGGGTCGCACGATATACCGCGTCTGAGAGCGCAGCTACCATCTAAAATTCCAAGCCAATATTCTACTGCTTCAGATGTGCCAGCTGCGGCACGCGATTCTGTTCGCTTTGTCAGAGTTAGTCGGAAGCGAGCGTGAAGCGTCAGACACATCTATATGATGTTGGGCAGTATGTCGGATCACCCTCCCCTAAACCATATTCAGCGCACGTGTCTGATCAGCAAACTGGCAAACTGCACGATGGACTGGCACATTTGCCCTTTGCCTATGAAGCGGGGTCAAACATCCTTTCATTGAGCCCTGGTCTCAATGCTCTACCGGAAGCGTTCTGGAATGCTACTTCTGCTGGTAGTGAAGGTGTACCCGCCCGGGGAAGACTAGTGAGCCAGAATTAACCTCCAAGTCTGCCCTCCCAAAGACGGCTTATGTTCTCATCCCTCCCCCCACTCCACCACACCCTTGAATAAACGGCCCACATGGACACACATGCAGCCATGCCGATTCAAAATGGTCTTAGATGACGTGTCCCTGAGAATGTGGCTGATGCTACAGATTTTCACCGCCACCCCCTTCCCTTCCAACACACCCTTGAATACGCAGCCCACATGGACACACATGCAGTCATGCCGATTCCACGACGGAGGACAAATCTAAGAACTCCCCAGGAATATTGCCTCTGAGAATGTGGCTGATGCTACAGGTAGAAGAATGACCGATTTTCAAAAAATTCATATTAAACACATGCAACAATCGTGAATCAGGTACAGGCATTGACAGGGCAGCCTGTGGATGAAATTATTCAGATTTTAGAGAAGAGAAGGGAAGAGAGCAAGGAGATGGTGAGTGATTTACAACAATACAAGCTGGAAGAGATTGAAGTGAAACAGCAAGTCTCCCCAATTCCTGCTACTCACCCCACATACGGTAATCTGTGCAAATGCATTAGCAGAATGTGAAGTAGAGTGGAGCAGTTCGCATGGTCTGTTCGCTAATTATTCTGCTTAAACACGATCCAGTGCGAGGGAGGTGAGTTGGGGAAGTCGGCGAACCTGAGAGGACGCCCGACGTGATGGGATCCTCCACGGGACAGCGATGAGCGGAAAGACAGGCAGTCCTTCGGAGAGCAAGTGCGTCTACCCCGAGGTCAGTCCTTTGTGCAAAAACAAGCCTAGATAGACTGCTGTACCGTTAGTCCTTGATAGGTGGTGCGGCGGAGATCTGAACGCCTTCAATAATCCAAGGAGTCAGCACTTGGGATGAATTAAGCACGCCAGTAGCTGCGTCATAATGTTGACAGAAAGCAGAGCGGATAAATAAATTGGTGGAGGAGGAGCGAATGGCAGTAGCTGGTGTTTGTTGAGTCGGCTTGGTGGAGTCACATATCCAAGTGTATGGAATCATTGCATGGCAAATTTCCTGCGTCCAAGGCACACTCAGGTGTTGTTATTAATGTAAATCTGGTCCATTGGCAGCAACTTCTCTCACTTTCATTTAAGGAAGTCCACTTATGTGAATGCGTACACCAATAGTCACTTTGAATATTACCCACACACTCTAGATTTGATTGGACCAGACGCGACGCAGTGAGATTTTTGACCTGATTCTGCACTCATAAGTCACACACCTGCGAGCCTGCATCCAAAAAGCGGGTGAAGAGATATAGCTAACGACCCCAAAGGAGGACACATCTAGATTGTTTGCAGGGTCAACACGTCTGAAGACGACTTGGGGAACCAAGATCGAAAATTTACAATAAACCTTAATCTTTCCCAAAGAGCTTATTTTTTTCGAATCATTAAAGTATCGGTAGATGAAATACACTTGTCGCACGTAGATGTTAACTCGATTCCGGCGAATTGTCAAATGTTGCCAACTCGATGCAGCTTCATATTTACTGATCTAGACGGACGCCTCCGAAGGAGACACGATTGCTGGAACAAGAGCTTTATTAGCCTGACGTTTCGGATTCTCACTCGAATCCATCATCAGAGATGGAGTCAGAAAATGGTGGTAAATTGCCCAGGTGTTGCGGTATTTATAGGCTGTAGTTGCGATGCCTCAAACTTATTTTGGAAATTTTCCCTGCATCTGCTGGAGTGGTTTTAGCATTTTGCTTCTGACAACCTTGTAAACCCGTCTGCATCGCGCCACCCTATTTAGGGCCCGACCATTTTCAGCCATTCTGCCATCAGCATTCCATGTGCCGCAATTTCAGAACTGGAGTATCTACGGGGGAAGGCTATGAGAGACCCTCTGACGAATCACAGCTGTGTCATGCAGTGGAAGTATCGCAGCGAAATATGTGTCTAGGCGTTTAGTTAGTACCCGTGCTATCAAGTAAGGTATGCCATGCTACCATACCTGACGACTGTCTAGCACACCATCTTCTCCACACCTCACATAATCACGGCTGACCATCTTGCGCAGAATGACTACGGCAACATCAGGGTGAATTCGAATCTGACGCGGCAATTTCACAAATTCCTCCCCCTCCCCTGCTCCCCTCCGATGAGCAAGTGCTCTGGCATACCAAAATCCTCACTGCATATTTAGCAGTGCGAATCTCCTAAAGGTCACTGCGCATTTTCAGTGCCGTCCACTGCTTGAATTTACTAATCCTCTAGTATGAACCCTCTAGCTAGATTGCTCTACCGGACGGTACCCAGGAAACGCTAGAGACAGCTCCCCATTGCCAACTCCTGTATGCATAACAGGTCTAGCAACGCATGTGAAGATCCCTCAGGGGCACATTTTTTGCCACCACAAAATGTGACTCGAAGATTGTCCAAAGTTCAGTGAGTAGATACACCTCCATTAGGCTCATGAACAGGAGCCACTTTGTACCCCTGACTCCTATCAACTGCATATCTTCCCGGTGCAACACGCAATGGTCCCACTACCTTACAAGAATTCATGCCGGGATCTCGCTAATCTCTGACCGACTTCGACTTCACGCCTCAGGAATCTCGCCTTTCATTTCCAATCTGTAGACCAGTAAATAACACCCTATCCTATGCACTAATGCTACTTAGTAGTTGGCTAATGTCCGCGTGCATCCATCTAGGACTCACTTCCACTGCGTCGGATATCGTCCAAGCAAATCTCAAGTGTGAGTGTGGAGACATTAACTCTCCTCATCTACACGCACGTGAAAGTAAGAGAAGTGCTCACCGGAAGTCCAACTTACAGTTCATTCGTCCCGAACTGGCTTTGAAAGCAGGAAATTTCTCATCCAACATATTCGTGCACTTCTTCAGACCCATTTCCGATGCCGATTCAACAACCACCAGTTGTTGCCATTGACCCAGTGCGTTTCTTCGTTTGTTTTCTCTCAACGTTATGCGGCATCCACTGAGGCGCGCAATTGACTCTATGCGTCGGTCCTTTGGATTCCTAAAGACCTTCAGATTGTCCGCTCCACAGCCAATCCAAAACTTATTCTCATACGGTAGAGCAGTCGCCTTAGCCTTGCCTTCACCGCAAACGACTGACTGTACAGCCGGTGTAGATGCCCTTATTCTCTGACGAACTACCGGCCTCTCTCTCGAGGGCTGTGAACTGGAGGCTTCCATCAGTTCGATGGTCTTCTCAAGTTCCTCGAATTCCCTCAAACTGGCCTCACTATCGCTCAGACGTGAGCAAGCCGAATAATTGGCAAACAGCCCATCCGCACTGTCCTGCTCTACTTCACGCTCTCCTGCTGCATTTGGCACACTTACCGAATGTGAGGCGGGCTGTAGGACTTCGGCAGATTGCTGCCTCACTTCAGTGCCCTCAAGCCTGTATTGTTGCAAATCACTGCACATCTCGCTACTCTCTTCCACATCTTTCTCTAAAATCTGAATAAGTTCATCCAGCAGTGCAGACGCACTGTCCGCAGGAGGTTGTCTCCCGCTGGCTGCGGCCTGATCGGCGACAGTGGCGCTGTTATTGACTTGTACGCCCACGTCAGCTCGATTGACGCGCACCGTTTGGTCGGGTAGCAAGGACATTTGTCGGGCCCCTGTTTGGAAGACCTCTTCGTCAGCAGTTGAATGCTGGACAAATGTGGGAAGGCCTGAAGTCTTCCCGCACCCTCGCGCCCGCCTCAGTTTGGAGGCCTTGGGA